>BOPP01000031.1:481335-503752 GCA_017312745.1 Gryllus bimaculatus
AGGTGTCGTCCCGAATGACATTAGTGGTAGTGGTGTTGGTGATAACGGGGGCGTGGTGATGATGGCAGCGGCGGAGGTTGCGGCGCGTTCGGTGGCGTAACGCGTGGCTGCGCACGTGCATGTGAACTGGCCGTCCTCCAAGTGGCGCGTGGCGCGAGCTCCCACTCGCGGGCGCCTCCCGCGGAGTGCAGCGAACGGCGCTCTTGGGACCGTCATGGGCCACAACACGACGCACTGTGCAAGGAAATCGCCATCCACGCTCGGCCCAAAACCGAAAAGCACGCTTAGCATCCAAGGCCGCTTACTACTTACGCGCCTTATGGAA
This sequence comes from Gryllus bimaculatus, assembly GCA_017312745.1. Taxonomy (NCBI): domain Eukaryota; kingdom Metazoa; phylum Arthropoda; class Insecta; order Orthoptera; family Gryllidae; genus Gryllus; species Gryllus bimaculatus. Next base: position 481,661 of record BOPP01000031.1, read on the forward strand.
AATACTGTCGAGGGCGGAATTAACATACCGAGTCTGTACTCCATGGACTATTTTAGCCAATAAAACATCTACAGATACACCGCTGGCAATCAGCAGTTGCGACAATATATTCCAATAAGATGAGCCACAAGGGATTAGCTCAGTCTTTCACCGCCCGATGGATGCTTTCTTCTCTTGATTCAAATGACGAAATACAGTGTAACAACCAAACATTAACGAACTTGTAAGAAATGTAACGAGAGTTATATTTGCGTTATTAAATTGTACCCCAAAAAGAAATATATTATCTCCAATTTAACTCTGCTTTCCTTTTCTTCTCCTTCCTCAGCCCCGTCAAAGGAAGCGCGTGGAGCGGGTGTCGAGGAGGTCCCAGTGGGCAACCACTCACCTTGCGAACGGACACCCGCAGGATGCAGGGGTCCAGCACGCCCGTGCTGGCGTTGGCGGACATCTTGCACACGAACTGGAAGTGCGCGCCCCACCGCACCGCGTGCTCCTGCACCCACTCCCTGCAACACACGCACGCCGCTATTGCACATCTCTACACAACACAAGCAACACATCAAAACACATACCGTAATACTTCTAAATTGTGTTGGCCACATTTCTGCATTAGTTTGACATTAGGATGGAAGAGCCAAAGCATTATTGCCAAATTTGGAATTAATAAATAAAATGATGATGTAACGCTACGAGCGTTGTATCGAAGTCGAGAGGCAGAAACGGTTAATAAAAAGTTTCAGGTACTCCCTCACAACTGTACAGGAGTTGAATTCTTAAAGTCAATAAAAAAAGAAAAACCTTCAGTATTAGCAGAAAAGCATCAAGAGATCTAAGTTTTCGAAGTAAATACTATACCCCACTAGCTTTTGAAATAAACTTTCACTTTCGAATTTTTTTCTTCGCCTAACAACAGAGGATTCTCCCAGGCATCGACGAAAAGAATAACGCCATTAGCAAGGATCATCGCGATGGCGACGCTTCGATTGCAACAAGAGCGCTGAGCCGGAAACGAAAACCAGTTCTCAGGAGAAGATATCGCAGAAGGATATTTCCTGCGGAACACGCGTGGGAAGTGAATAATTACATGGGAATTCGTGTTATATAAGCGCTCCAATCAATGTAATTCAAACTGCATTGCAGGCACGTGCAGCAGAAATAGTACAGAATAAATCTCAGAATGTTGACCGGCCACAGCCATGAAGTGAAATTACCTGCTTTCCATGATAAGGACAATATCGCTCTAAAAGTACTAACTATTTTCACCGCTGCAAACGGATTAATGATACATAAATGATCAACAATGTATTCAGTAAACAGACCTATTCTCGCAGAGGGGGGGGTCTAATAATCCCAATTAACTTCCATTCACAACTTTGTACTTAACGACATCGCTGCTCCCCAAAACGTAGATGCTAAATATAATTAAATAACAGACACGAGTTTTGGTACGTTCGAGATATTTGTACAGACAATATCGAATGTCGTGAACTCTGAGTCACACGGAGCAAACTAAGAGTTTCGTAAGGTCCAGATTCTGTCCAGACGGAACACAGAAAAGTGGGTCAGATTGAAATCTGGTTTTGAATCATCTGTTGCTGCAAGGTCAAGTTATAATGTAATTCAGTATTTACAAAGTACTTACCAACATCGTCAATATAAACATTATACATACATTGATGCCAATGGGACAGGGAAATTCAATTTTACGACTGCGTTGAGTCATTTCCACCCACCTGAAGGTGTCAAGAGGTTTTATAAAACATCATAACGTAAGTACTGTTAATTTGAGAATAATGTACAAAATCAATGCTCGTATTTCTTACGATTTGTTTATTATTATTATTATTATTATTATTATTATTACAATATTATTATTACAATATTATTATTACAATATTATTATTACAATATTATTATTATTATTATTATTATTCCCGATGAATGACAGCATTAGCGAAGATGACTCCCATATCCACAACGGCTGCTTATAAACCTGACAATCGTGGGTTCAAATCTCAACACAAGTATTTTGAACAGCAAGGGCAGATGAGCCTAGGGACGTCACTAGTTCGAATTCACTTTACGAATTTTTCGTAGCCGACATGCAGTGGCTTCAACCGATAAATTTCGTCATGAGCCATGATTCGTGTGCTACCTTCCCATTCCTAATCCGACGATCACGTTTCGCAAAGTCCGACCGCTCGCACACGCTCCCACTCAAAGTGAATTCATCAGTTCGGTCAGATTGCGTCGATACGCGCGCCCTTCGCACAGTATGTGCTTCAGTTACTTCGCGCCGGTCAAGCTGGTACTAAATGAGCTTCCAAACAAATCAACACAATTAGACAAATTACGGTAGTACACTTTAAACTTTCTCAATTACGTGTCGTTGTAACATGAACTTGTACGGAAGTTTATATTTAAATCACGAAAAGTGGAGAACATATGGCTACCATCCCTAACGTGACAACAGATCAAGAAAGAACATAATTGCGAAGCCCACGCCGAGGCAGAAGAAGAATAATAGGACCACTTTCGCCGCCATTCGCTTTTCCCGAGTTGCCTTAGCAGAATGAATAAACACGAATGCAAAAAAGAAGTTTAACATGGAAATGTGATCCCAAAGTTCAATTTTCTTTACGAGCCCGTTTCTTCCACACCATAATAAATGTTCGACTTTTTAAGTTCTTGCACCTGCAACACTAACATTTCATCTCAAAAAACAATTTCGAAAAACAGCAAATTTCTAGATAAGTCAAGAAAGATAAATGTTTTTTATTATTGTAAAAGTTTAATTATATTTTAGAAGACAGAGTACAAAGAAAACCACTGGTCGTAGCCGCGAGACATAAGACTGCGCGACTAAAACGGCTCTCCCGTAAAATGGCAGGTGCCAATCTTTAGCACCGAAGATTTTTGACGTTTAATGAACCACAATCACTGTAGTCGTTATTTCGCTTTTACCGAATCACCCATTTCAGAGGCTCAACACGTGTGACGCAACCGCCTCCTCGCACAACCCACGCGCGCCACCTGCGAATGCTCCGCGCCTGCGCCCAGCGCCCACCGCCGCAATGGATCCTCACAGCCCCAAGGTCAGGGCGCCAGATAAGCGCTGCCAGATTCCATTGCGTGTGGCATTGCGACACCCGCCACCCCCACCCAGTCGCTTTCCCCGGCGCGAGCGCCCACACAATAGCCGAGGCCGCACCAGCACGGGCTCCGCTCATCAGCAGTGCACACACACACACACACACACACACACAGGCGGCTGCTCGCTCAGACCTCGCGCGCGCCTGCGCACTACGCAACACGTCCCACATGACAATAATAGGAATAATAACATCATTATTATAGTACACCGTCATCAACGGGCCGAACCGTAAATCTTCATGTTCTCCGATTACTGTGGTCCCTCGCCACAACCAAAGTTTTATTCGTGCTAATGACTGATTTAATGACTTAATTTAATAACTAATTTACTGCATTATTATTATTATGTGTTTGAATGCCCGTTCTCTAATCGCCTGGTAGAAGCCACCATCACAATATAAATGTAACAACAGCAGATAATACGAAACAACAATATCTACTCTATGGCTTCTGGCTTGCCGTACGAAGTCTTCCCTAGGCAGCGCTCCGAGTGGCCCCGGAAGGGAAGAGAGCAGATGAGGGGGAGGCAGAGCGCGGTGTCCCACGCGCGTTTTGTCGTCGCTTTGCTCTGACATTCGCCTCACACGGAGAAGAAGAAATCACAGTCGATATTCGAACCCAGTCCTTCCCCGTCCACGACGCTTCAGAAGTGGACTCGCAATTACGCATGCACACACATGCACAAAAAGGATACAAATAATGTAAATAATAGCAAAGTATCATAATCATTATTATTTCAATTATAAAACGTATAAAAATTGGGAGATGGTTCAATACAAAAGAAAGAGGTTCCCATAACATGCCAGTGAAAACTGGCATACTCTTAACAGCCGATCTGTTACAAGGGAAAGTTACATTAGGAGGGTTCTGCGAATCAGTAGTATGCAAACGATTTGCTTTACACATTTCCGCGGCAATTTATTTTGACAAACATGTTCAGGTCCTCCTATTTATGATAATGAGCATCCAAGAAATAAGAAACACGAAAAGAAATGGAAATTATGCCTATCAATACGTCGTTCTCATTCCAGTCTTTAGTTCTTCACATCATTGAAATGAAAGTAGAAAGATATGTAATCACAGCAAACTATAGGAATGAGCCAAAATCTCACTCTTGGTTATTATATAACATTAAATTCCAGTCATTTGCCGAACTTTTTTCTCTCAGAGTGAAAGTAGATAACTTAATTAAGACCTGAACTCTGAAACTGAAAATATCGCTACCGATTTCATTGCAATATAAACGACGTATATTATAGCTAGGGAGTGAGAGCACTCTTCAAAGTACAGAATTTTATCGTTCCCAGTAAGCTGCTTTAATTTGGGAAAGCTAAATTTAAAACACAGAATCGCTGGCAGTAGACCTTGTCCGACAGCCCTTGACCGGATTTTAGCCGATAAAGCTTAGCCTTTCAATTGCACTCGACACAAAGCGATATTATGTGGGATTTGAAATGAAACTACAACAAACACGGACAGCAGTTCATTACAAAACTGGTCTCTTGTAACCTAAATATGCTCCACATGTGAAGAATTGACGTGTGAGAATATTCTCATTGGAATATCACAAGCAAAAACGTTATTCTGTGCTGAAGAATCACACGCGCGCACGCTCGCTCGCACGCACACATACACACCACACACACACAATGTCCAAAGTTAGAGACTCGAACCCGACTCTTTGAACCGAAATTGAATGGAAAAAGCTTTGGTGACCTTGTACGTCCAGGCAGAAGTCATCCTGGAACAGGTTTGAGGAAAAAAGCCTACCACCGAAGGCGAAGCCCATTTTTAGGATGACGGAAGAGTGAATGACGTTTCCCCTCGGGAGAACCAGCTGTTGTAACATTTTATGAAATGTTTTCGTAATATAATGCACATTGAAATAACTCGTACTATTTGAGAAAATACAATTCATGCCACCGTAGGCGGTAGAAAATGCACATACACCACACGAGGGGACCTTTTCGCACCTGCATCTCGAATTTTATATGCCCTGCGCAACAAATAGAGCCGGTCCGAATGGCCGAGATCGTCAAGGCAGTGCCGTAGGATCGCGGGTTCGAGTCCCGCCTTGGGCATGGCTGTATGCGTTTGTTCTTTCACCCCTATGATCACCATGCCATGCCATCTTCACAGTTACCATACCGTTAAATGTAATAGCGATCGCTAATGCCCTTAAATAATCTCCCTCCATGTACAAGCCCCCTGATCGGCATCGAGTTGGATGGACCGAGGCGGATGTTCCGGGCGAGGAGCCGGGCGCGCCAAGGCCGGCCGGGGACACGTTCCGCCAGCCAGGGCCGAGGACTCCCGGCCGCCCGCCTAACAGACCGTCACACCGAAGGTTCCCTCATTAATATGCTGCTGCCCGCCTTCTCCGCTCAAGCAAGGCGGGGTATCACGGCGAGTGCACTCACTCATTCCATTAAATGAAGTCTTTGTTGGAGTTTAGTATGCCGCGCTCTGGTGAAATCTGCAGTTTCACTTAAAAAGGTTCATCAGATTATCTTAGCAGACACCACGGATAAAACATGTTTCTTCTTTAACGCCAATATTCTTTAATGCAATGTGGCGTGACATTTTACTACATCACGTCCTTTGTTTCAGTGACCAATTTACTATTTGAATAACACGCTATAAAAAAATCTTTCCAATTTTCTCACAAGGACGTCAAGAGAGCACAAGAAATTTTCTAACAACTGCAGTACAGAACGTGACTTCGTTCACGTGCCACGGAACCAATTCCAGACCATGCGGACAGTCTGACCTTCAGCAAATGAAGCTACAGGCTGTCATTCCACGTGCGTGCGTTCATCCTCCGAATGAAACTCGCGGTAACAGCAACTACGAAGTTCTGACAAACAGTTATTATTTATGATTTGTAAAAGGGTTTCTTTCGTTGCACGATTCCTATCTAAACGACGAGATATCGAAACGCGTGCATTCAGGAACTGTTCAATAACCAACAAATCGATATTTCTGTACGGTTTAAAGAAAACATGAAGGGCACGGAAAAAGTGAGGGTGAAAACCATTTCTTCCCTTACACGAAGACTTTATATAAAGCGTTGGAACCAGCCGTTCACAGCATTATAGAAGTAAATTTTGATACATTCTAGTTACATTTCCCTCTGTTGGTGTTTAGGTACAACGAAGTGTATGCTTCAAGAAGTAGGGCTGCGAAATTTCCAGTAGAGTACCAAGTGAATACGTACATGTTACACTGGATAAGGAGGGACTTGCATGCGTTTAGCGAGCAAACGTGGAGCTGGATGCGAACCAGTTGCCAGCGAGCTGACGAGAACGGTGACAATAACTTGTCGCTTCGAGGAGTATTCGTGTCGAAGGGCGATCCGTGCAGTGCAAGCGCCTGGCGCGCGATGTGTGTCAAGGTGCACATCGCCTTCAACTTCGCCGCCGCTGCGTTGCACCGTGGGGCTGCTCTGCGCACTCGCCCAACGCCCAGCGAATAGAGTTCAGTAACCGGTGCACAACAAGTGGCACACCACAACGTCGCTTTGAGTTAAGGGAAGAAGTAGGTTTTTACAATAATATTTTTACTAATACTAAAAATGTCTTCAAGATTGTTCACAAGATAGACGATTAATTCAGAAAAAAAAACAAAAACACTCTTTTCTTGCGAAATTAAGATGTTTGTTTCGATTAAAACCATTTTCTCGCACAGACATTTATTTACAAGTATTATTTTTTGTACACTACGATATTGGAATACATATGACCCAAGAAACACGGATTTTACAATGAGACAGAGAGAGTGCAAGTCATAAGAAAATAATAGCTTCATATAATAATAATAATAATAATAATAATAATAATAATAATAATATATCAATATTATATTAGACATCCATCAGCAGACGCAACGCCAAAACTATATTTTCTTAATTGTATCCATATATCTTTTTCAAATACACTACGACTATAAGAGAAGACTTATACACCGCATCTGCCGCATTGGAAATGATTATTCTTAGGTTCGGATTCCGTCCTAAACATGAGTGGTTTGAAGTGCAACTGATTTCGGAGGAAAACATTGTCACATGAACAACAGACATGTACACGAAATTGCGAATTCTTGACATGGGTTTCAATCAAATATGAGCTTAGTACTTGTTTAGCGTTGGTTGGGCATCCTGATCCTGACCATTCTCTACACAAAAGGAGAAGGGTCCTCACACGGAGGGATAGATGATTTCATCTCATTACATTACTAGACGATGAAATTAGTTCCCAATTCGAACTAAAGAAAACCAGCCGCTTTTTACTGGTGTCACCGCAGACACCCACATTTCCACATTTCACACAGACATCAAATCCATATTTCTATCAAAAATATTTTAGAAATCTTTTTTTTTTCTTCTTCATCCAATAAATCAGCCCCAAGTATATTTTGCGGGAACCACACACGCCAGAGTAAGGCGCGGTCTGTGCGGCGCCACCCGCCCCGCCAACACGCCCCTTCCCATGACGACGCTTCCAGGCCCGGAGACATGAGAACGCCAGCCACCAGGCGGCGGCGCCATCAAGGGAGGGGGAGGGGGGTGGGGGCGCTCACAAGCGAAACGCCATTCTACGCGACTACCACGCACGGATAGACAGGAGTCCAATGACACGACTCAAACGCTCACGGTATGCATGGAAGCAAATCAATACGGTTGGAACCAATTACGAATGGAACACACATGTTCACATTAACTAACAACCACGAATAGTGTTAGTGAAGTATTCAGGAATCTCAATATAAAATAAAACTTAGATAGCGGGAAAATACATTTGCTACCCGTACGATGCATAGATGAAAACTTTTAGCATTAGCAAAAATACAACACACAGACAGAAAAATTCACTTCCTGTTTCGTCTTTTGAATACAATGAAATAATCTTTTCACAAATAATGTTTTACTATTTTACGTATTCAAGAAGGACCTGCTTTTTTCGTAATACCCCAAGTTGAAATGCATTTCTTATCTCACAAAGAGGTTGGAAATTCAATTCCTTGCAATAGTTTTTTTCTTGAGTTCCAATTAAAGAAATTTTTATAAATTAAGTATATTCATGATGTCTAGTTTTTTTTATGGTAATTCACAATGCATTTCTGATCCATTATTGTAACTCCTCGAGTGAGGTAGCCTTCACATGTGGCGTGGCTTTAACGACTGTTTTTACCTTCAGTAAACTACTCGCCGACTGTAAGATCTGCAGAAGATTGGAGATTCTAGATATCACTAATAGCATTACGTGACAGATGCGGAAGCGAATTGCTGATAAAGGGACGCATTAAAACTGCCTTGGAATATAACACACCGCAAGTCAATGACCCCAACTATCTCTGTAAATCTTGGCTTTTACTTTCCGAGACCTCAGAATCCTTGCAAAAATGATTCCACCAGAATTTACTCTAAAAAGCTACACAATAGAAATAAATATTCTGGGTCGTAAAATCGTACAATAATACTAGTAGCAATAAAGCGAATTAAATATCCTACAATCAATATTTTGCCTAACCGAAATTAAACTTTAAAGTATATCTTAAAAGCTACAAAAATTGTGGTTATACTTCTGCAAATACTGAAAGCTCCATAAGGGCTGTGATAATGGATTAGAAATTGTAATAAGAGAAATAAGTTTGGCGACGATAGTTTTACAATCGTCGAAAATCGAGGTTATTTCCATTTGAAACGTTTCCCTTTGTACGACTGACAAGTTCTCTCCAAGTTTCCATGTAAGAGAACTAACATCATAGCTACAATGAGTAGCTTTTGGAATCTTTCCGTCACCATTCCTGGAATGCTCATCAGACTTTCTCCCACGAGCTAAAATTGTGGGGTCTGCCACGGAGTCAGGGTCAGCAGTAGCCCGCTTTGCCCCCCAGAGGCAAAGGATACGCGACGTACGAATTGTCCGGCCCATTACAGTTCATAACAGTGAGACAGACGCACTATTAAAAGACACTACGGTCTATCTGAGCGACAGAGCGAAGGCTTGGCCGAATTATACGACACACAACTGTATTGACACTACATAGTGGGAATTCTCTGAATGATGAGCGAGCCCTTATAAGAGTAGAAATACAAAACACACAAACTTTTCACATTTAAATAATCTAAAGAAACATACACTCATCTCTTTTAATAGACATACCACAAAAGACCGACTGTGTGTTTCGATAGTGCAATTCCACGAAATATTCCAAAACAGAGGCGCGAGGCTGGTACGGCGTATTCACCAAATATTCTAAGGAAAGAAATATATTCGAATAGCAAATTCTTTGCCCGCTTTCTTCTTGCATTGTTTTATTAAATAATTCTGTTATTTGTTATATGTAAAAATCATGTAAAATAAGTCAACAAGTTTCTATATCTCTTCTAGTAAAACCGCCGCTTAGATTTACTAAGTCACTTTTAGCAGAGGGCACCTGAACGGTAAACTTATTCCCATTATTATATTCTCAACTAAACGCGATTACGAAGTCCAGATCCTCTCGATTCAAAATATTTAATTTTACTCAAAATGGATAAGATCCAATATTAGTGATGTATTTCATTTACAAAATTACAAATGAAAATTAACTGGAGGACTGGCATGACCGGGCCACGAATCTAGAGATGCACTGCCACCCCGCTGGAATTGTACAACCCTCACCTTTAAATATCGCGCCATTTTCTCTGGACACAGTGCCCTCGAACTCAAGTGAGCTAGTTACCTTACTGGCGATTTTTGACATGCCTGATGATTGCGAATGAACAAATTCAAAACGAAACAGCAATATAATCATGTCTAATGGATTAAAAGCATATCAAACAGTTATCACGTCATTTTTAAACCTATCCCAAGCTATTTTATTAGCAGAAGTTCAGCTTCTCCATTCCCACGAATCCGCTCATGTCATTCAAAAGACTTTGTTATCCCTTACTAATCATCTCCACTTAAACAATTATCAAAATTAACGTAACAGTTTCGGCTCCTCACGAGAAGTGTTAAAGTGAAAATCAATTCACGCAGCTTCATTGCGGGTGTTTTATTGAGGTTCCTTTCTAAAGGTAACCTACAATGCTTACTGAATTAATTTATACAAAAGAACGTACGATTTAAAATCTTAGAAAGCAAAATGCCGATTAAGGATATAAATAAATTACGACCACATCTTAAACTGAAATGCGTGGAAGGCAACAGATTTGTAGCATAAAATTCTAAACTGTTTTCCACTACGATTCTGATGGCTGAAAAAGGGAGCATTCACGATTAAGGAGATGACATGCACAAAATATAAACGAGTTTATCAAATATATTGTAATCAAGAAACTACTAAAGCCAACAGATTTTATTTTCATTGTGATTCTTTTCAACGCATTTCCTTGATGAACATTGTACCAACCCCTTCAATACAATTGATTTTTATATCTCAAGGTTCAAAATTGACACATTGCTCTCTCAGGTACATCACAAAAATAATCTTACACCACAAGCAAAAACGGCGCTCTTAGTACATTAACAGTTCAAATTTCTCCAAAAACCAACGCTCGCAGATATTAACAAAGAGAGAAAACAGTCGGCGGTTGAGGGGAGAGCCGTTCTCTTCTATTTGCTTGTTTCTACAGCCGAGTATCCTGTGGTGAACACACGCCCTCCCCACTCTTATCCGCGCCCACGCGTATCGAATTCACGTCAACAAGTGCATCAGCTGTTTCACTATTTCCCCCATGGCCGTCACACGGCAGCAGCAACACCGCTGACAAGCTAACAACGGAGCCATGTGTAGAACGCCGCGCGGGTTTGTTCGATAGCTCATTACGTGGGAGCGCGGTCAATTTTCAAAGGCACTCGCCAGCGAAGCGAGGGCGATCATTAGCTCTCGCGCTTCAACGCGATTCCGCCGCATCAAGAGCCGGCTGTTGGGGCTCCACGGAATTCTCGAATAACATATTTTAAAGTTCAAATTATGGCTTTTGCGGAGAGGAAATGTTCAAATAAGATTTTATCCATTTTTTTCGTCAATTTAATTCACTGGTTAACTCATCCAATTGCAGATGTGAATGCCATTGCAACCTAGTGGTGTTCAAACCGAACATACTTTGTCGCATTTCTTCTCACTTTTGAGTCTTTCAAAAATTCAGGGAGTAAACGAACATGTGATCTGTGCCATTTTTATGCGTCCCTTGCTCTCTCCGTGGAAAAGAATTAAGAAAAAGTTCGGGTCACTTTTGAATGAATGGATAAATAGCGTTAACTTCAAGCAGAAATTGCGCGAAACGAAATGTTTCGGATCCAGGACTCGCGACGTGTTAGAGTAAGTAATTTACTCCTTTCAGTAACACGATTTACCACTTTTTCGTCATCCCGGCCCCAGTTTTCTGTTGAAAAATCGGTGAGTTCTGCTGCAGCATTACAAACCTTTCTTTTGACTACATCAAGTTCAGACTACACGAGAACTAAAAATGTAAAGTTGATTTATCGAGTGGAGATCGAGGTTCCAGTTACCAAACATGTTCATTCATAAGGTAACGGGAGAAAGAAAAAAAATCGCGATATCATGGAATTCGCAATACTGTGGGTTGAGTTATTAGATTCCCCAGTGTAGCTTATAATAATCGACAAATGAAAAATTTATATTTAATGAAACCAAAAAGCCCAATTTGTCCTCAGGGATCAAATACATCTGGCAGAAAATGTTTAAGAAAAGATCATTATTCTTTTATGTAAAATTTTGAAAACATGCGAACAAGACCTCCGGCAGTATCTTGCATTTAGAATGAAATGCTACACTGCATGCAGCGCACGAAGGATTTGAAAGGAAAACGCATTTCGCGCTCGTCGCCCTGCTATCCCAGAGGAAGTGAAGGGTCTCGAAGAGCGCAGAAAGCGCAGAAGGAATTAGCGAGACTGCTCTGAAGAATGATTGAAAGATCATTCGGAGAAGTAGCGTCGAAGAGCCGTTGGCCGATAGTCTCACGAGGTAATTTTCATTATCCTCAAGATTAACAAATGTCTGCGTTTTAGAAACTAATAATAAGATTGAACAGTCAGAAAAAAATGTTCCTTTCGCTGAAACTTATTAAACAAAATAAGGAATTGGTATACACATTTGATTTGTAGACTGAAAAAACCTAAATCACAATTCACATTTTGTGAATCCTTAATAATAAAACATTGGAATAGAACAAAACGTCCGTCTCGCTCGAGGCCAAACCGGTATTTTCTACCAAACTGGTATTCCCAATCGATTAGGCTCAAGTGGCTCTTCCGATTTTCGCAGAACTCGCTGTATTTCCGAAAATTGTAAAAGCTGAAAATTTGTTGAAGTCTTGCGACAACTACAATTTTGAAAATAGGGATAATTTCTTAATAACCTGTGCTTCCAAATTAGAACTTAAAATAATGTCTGTAAAAATCTCTTAACTTTCAAAACTTGCAAAACAAAATGTGCAATTGTGTTTTTAATGCGTTAGAAGGTTGTTTCACCCGTGATTGTACAACTACACTTGTATATAGCGGTGTAGAGCTAATGGGAATACTGTGCTTCGTGTAAGTACAGAGATCGAATCCACGCGTGTCTTTTCGCTGGTTACAAGTACTTTCGCATATATATGCCATATATTGCAATTTTATTAAAATTCAGTGTTTGTTACAAAGCCAGTTAATAATAGCAAGCGATAACATCACACTTTTCATTAACACAACAACAGGAAATGTGGTTGAATAGAAAGCTCAATTTCTTTCTAAACGAAAAACCTTAGTACTAGTATGAAACCGCTACATATAATGCAAGAAATTAGGTACTGTTATATTATCACTTAACAATAATAATAATAATAATATTATAAGGCATGTATAATATGATGTGAACATCGCTAACTGGTAAAAGACGGTTAATCCAATCCTTAAATGCCACATACATTTTTACTATAAATCCACAAGTAGAAAAAAATTGATGTGCATGGCACATGCTCCTGGATACGGTTAAGTCATTAAATGTATTCATAATTAGTTTCGAGTTCCAACGTCAAAAGAGAAGCAAACTAGTCTGGCTTTGGCGGAAACGTATGCAGTAGGGTTTATCTACAATTGGACACATTTTGCGAGATATTTTCATCACTGAAATAAAAGTTATGGGGCGCAGTTGTTTCAAAATATTCCTAAAATGCTGCTCTTGATAATTTATATTCAAAAATATCTCTACAAAAGTGAAGGAAATGAAAAAAAAAATACAGTGTGATAGTGTAGGAAGAAGAAAAGGAATTTCAAAATTGCGATGCAAATTCTGGGTTATTCATCTCTGGGAACCAACGAGTTCTTCTTCCATCCTCTCCCATCTAATTTTGCTCGTATTCATCTACAATGCTCTTCAAATTCACACGCGGGGAGTAGGATAGGTCACGATTCCCAACGGCAAATGGGCGCGGATCCCGCTGCTACCGAGTCCTAGCTAAAAAAGGTTCTACTTCACTTAGAAGCAGAATGTTCTCGATGAACGGACTGCATAAACAACAAAAGTTGCACGCAGACATGTTTAAATCTCATGTCCATTGTTTAAAGAGAATAATGTCGGTCACCACAATACTGGCAGTCCCGAAATTTATTCCAATCTGCTTAGGAAGAATATGGGTGACCACACCATCTAATTCCTTCACATCAAATATAATGTTAGCCCTGAAACATACTCGTCGCCAACTATTAACCTCAATCACATTCACCAACAAGAATCATACCGACAAAGAAAAAGTTTCGATCAACTGAACGAAACGAAGCTGTTATTTTATGGAAAAAATGTTTTTCAGTAATTTCATTTTCCTCTGCACAGTCGCCACTAATTCAGTGCAACTCCTGTGCTACGAAATTCTTCCGTCTCCTTGCTAATGGCGACACCGTTTGCAGACTTTGCTCAATGGGTGGGGGCGAACAACTTGCGCCTCCCGGGCCAGGCGCGCGCGAAGCCCGGCCTTCGAACACCCCCACGCCAACGCGGGTAACGGACGAGTGAATCAAACAGAGCCTCTGCGTATAATGTTAAAAAGGAATCCCAATAGAAAAACAAGCAGCAACTACATCGGAGTCAATTCGGGATAGCAATCGGAGGACTCAAGAAGTGGCGCAGGTTGCTTCTAAGGTGACGCAGTTGAAGAAACGCATCTGTGTTGAACTTACCGAATTTTCAAAAATTGCGAAACTTATTAATAATGCGATGAAATGTGTGCTCTTGTGTGGGCTAAGCATCTTTTAGGGGGACACGTCCACAAAAAGCTTTGGGGAGAGGGGCTTAACATCTAAAACGGATTTTGTAAGGAAACACTTAAGAAAATAGTTCTATGGATAGTTTCATGTAACACTGCATGTCCAACGATGGACCAGCCAGGTAACTTCATTATATTTCAATTTTCTTTTCGTCATAAACTTGCATATTCACACATTTTTAACATGCAAATACCTGCCGGAAGTGCCATACTTTGCTAATAGAAAATAAGAGCTTTTTAAATGCTCACTTTTCCAAATTCTATTGCTTTTACATGTTGCACACGTATTTACCACTCATCCTCGCCCCAGACATGTATTTACATGCATTATTTTCAGAGAAGATTATTAAATAACTAGGCGTTTGCATTTTCTACATTTGTGATTACTTCCTTTCTAAATATCAATTTGCAGAAAATTTCATTAAAACAGTCTTAAAGAGCAAGGCCATGAGGGCAGGCGAAAGCCAGTCGTCACAATCGCAACCTTCTCAGGCAGACATCCGCAATTTAGCCAATCGCCGTTACAGCCAATTCAGAAAAGCCCGTTCTATTTCCTGACCCACTAATAATCTCTCTTATTCCCAAAGAGTTATGCTCTTCAAGACACGTTAAGTAATACATCTCTCTTTCACTTTGGTTGGAGGTGTCTTTTGCACACTTGGCCCGCAGCGCAGCGCAGCGCACCCACCCGCGCGCGGCAGCCCCCCAGCCGTAATTAATGTCAATGTTAGTGTTGGACTTGCTGGCGCCTCTCCGGCCGTTGGCGGGCGGCGCGGCGGCGGCAGCCGGCGCGCGGCGCGGGTGGGTGGGTTGGGACGAGTTCCGCTATAAGAAGGTAAACCAACCGCAGCCGCGGGCAGGCTTACGCGCCACGTTCGGCGATTTCGGGGGGGGGGGCGGGGAGAGACTAATCTAGGCCCTGTGGAGAGCGGTGCAACTCCCACGGAAGTATTACAGAGCTGCCGCTTTGAGGAGAGCAGATGGGCGGGGAACAGAAACGTAGTGAAAAACCGAAACCGATGGGCAGGTAGAAGCGGCAAGGAATATGATTATAACTATGATTATTTAAGAGTGATTGCGGGTGCGTCAACTGCTAAGGTGATTAGTCCCGTAAGTTTAGTGCAAGGTTTATCGCATGAAATGGAGCTATCTTCTCCCGGTGGCTAGCGGATTTCGAGGGTTTCCCCAAGCAAGTATCCAGCGTGGCACCGCTCCACCCGGTACAAGCCGAAACCTTCCGACTGATCCCCGGCCGTGTGTGGCGCATGGAGGTCTAAGCGCTTGAAAGGGGGCGAGCGAAGGACAAGGAAGAGGAAGGAAAGATCGCGCGCGGTCCGTGGCCCGTTTATTCCTGTCGGGACTCGAACCTAATGTCCTTCCGGTCAGAGGCTCTGCAGTGACATAAGTCGATGCCCTGAGCCACCTTTGTCGGCCTATGACTTCGAAAAATAAGGAATTCAGAAAGGGCGGAGACACAGGGATGGCGGAGGAGGTTCCTTCGTTGAGAACAAGTCGGTCAGACTGAGACCGAGCAAGAACTCGGATCGCGTGACGAACGAATTCGTCAGGCAATGCAACGTAGATGAAAGGGAAAGAAGTTAATTACAAGGATAGACACGGAGAGCGAAAGTGATGTATTGTCAGTGCAGGCTGACGATATAAAAGCGGAGAGTGATGACGCGAAAGTAAAAAGGAGAGCGACGGGTGACTACGCGGAGCGGGAGTCGTTAAAAAGGGATGTAGAAAATGAGCGGAAAATGACATCGTTTTCAAGGCCCTTCCAGGGAAAAAATAATAAAAAAATAAAATAAAAAAGCTGAAGTGCAGACGGTGGAAGCCAAGGTGGTTGAACTCGAGGGGCTCACACAGCCCAGGGCCTTCTGTTAATTTTGTATGCCGTACGATTCGCCTATAGTTGCACAATGTAGAAGAAACTGCTAATGAAGACGCTAATGAAGATCGCTCCACGTCCTCTAACAAAACGCCGCGATCGCGCGGCGCTCTGTCTCCTTCGCCGCGCAGCCAATCGGAGCGATGCGTTCGCGCGCGCAGCCAGCGCCTCAAGGCGGGGGCGGGGGCGGGGCCTCGACTCCCACTCGCGGATTGAGCTGGACGCCGGCCCGTCGGGGCGCGCGCTTCCAAGATTTCATGTTTATGAAAGCCCGGAATGAAAGGGCGGAGGGCCCGCTAAGGGACGAACGGCGCGTCCAGGGGGAGGGAAATTGGATGCGAGGAGGAATCGAAAATAATTTTTAGGTACGAGATCAGAAAGTGCACGGGATAAACACGAATCTAAATGAAAGAACGTCATGAAAGAAACGGAATCCAAATTGATAGGAGATCAAAGCAGAAAGTAAATACAAAGGAATAATATGAAACATAATGTAGCGTAAATAGAAGATAGGGATGGATCAGTTAAAAAATAATCATAGCGAAAAAAGCGGTAGAGAAAGAAAACAAAACAGGATAGTAGCAAATTTGAAAACACGCTTACATCGTTATTAAAATTAACGCCAGTAGGACCAAAGGTTTCACAGAACCAGAGAACGAAGAGCAAAAAGAAGTGAGGGACGCCAAACGCGTGGACGCTGCCCTGTTCCCAGCTCGCCCGCTCGCGGCGCAACAATGGAGCCGGCAACGCGGCAAAAAGGCGCTATCCGAGGCCTAAGGGAGCCCCTCGTCACAGCAGGTCCGCGGCGACCCAGCTGCAAAAACAGAGGGGCCCAATTCAATAACACGAGTGCCCAAAAAGCAGAGAAGACGCAACAAGCCATGGTGCGCACCAAGACGTTTCGCAATAACGGTCACAGAACAACACTTCCAAACCGATCATAATGTTACGAAAGAAGAAGAATTTGGTTTTATAATAACTTTCAAACTAATTGACCTATGATGACTGCCTTTATTAAGAGCATTTATCAATTTATGTAACATTAATTTTAAATTCACCATAACTCTTTGAAACTATGCTATTATGGTGGCAATGTACATAAAGAAAAATACACTGTCATGTTTGAGTTTGGGAACATTTTTCATCGATTTCGTTATTTAATATTTGTTACAACTCATGTGTATGCAGTTCCTCTTATGCATTATTTTACCATACCCTAATAAATGGTATTTCTACTACAAATTTGCGTAATATAATCATCTCTCTTGATTTCAAAACTACATGTCACTTCCTCCTGCTCCCTACCTTACAATTCTACCCGATTTCACCTTTCATTACACTAGTTCTACCGCGAAATATTAGGTCCGCAGACCCATCACGATTTGAACAAGAGGTCACACGACTACTACGTTCCTTGATAACGCGAAGCTGATGTCAAATCTTCATTCTTGCCACATCGTCTAAAGTGGCCACTCCAGCACACGATCCTGTCATCAAACTGACGAGGTCAGATCCAAATGTAAACAGCATTTTCACCACGAGACTCCCAAGCAGAATCCCGACACACCCTGTCCCCGCCTCACATCTGCTTTCTCTCTCAGCTATCACTGCAAACGACATCTGGGCACAAGTTATCATTGTGTCTCCTGTCGCTGTTGGACCTCTCGGTCACGTTGTTTTGGGAGATCCCCGCTTTGTGTCATGCGAATGGTATATGCTCCGAAAGGTTTGTATTATGCGAATACATGCGCCTGGAACGTACAACCCGTTCCATCACGCACATTAGGGTTGGCGCGGGAAGGGGGGGCGGGGAAGGCGCTGCGGAAGCGCTCAGGCGCCCCCCTCTTCCGCACGCACGAGGCAGCACTCCGCGCGCCCCATGGGTCGCCTATGAAAAGCCTATCGACACTTACTACCGACGGCTATTATTACCACGAAAAGAGTTGACAGGAAACGTAGGAAATACAATATGATTACTTGTTAATATTTTATTTAGCAACATCTCCATCAGAGATCTCGGAAGGCGAGAGTATTTGCAATGCCCCACACCCACAGAGGAGAGTCACATCTGAGCTGAGAGAGGAAAAACTAGCGGAAAGACAATGTGGTTCTCAATGCATTTATCCTTTCACAGTGTAATCAATAAGCATTGGTAGAAATTAAGACGAGCAGCTCCTCCTCGGCTTTGCATCTCCCGTCGTCGTCACACCATCCCTCCTCTCTATACTTAGTTCCGTCCCGCCATACCTCTCTCTACCTTTCCTCCCAGAGCCCAGCGCCCCACGCCTCGCCTTTCGGGCGCCCCGCCCCGCCCCCGCCAGCGGCTTATGCACCTTCCACGCATGCGGAATCGGGGGCGAAACCCCTCTTCCACAAGTCACCCTCAAGGCGAGCCACCCACAGGGTTTTCAAAATCAAAGTTCATTGCTATTTAATCTGTTGAAAAAACAAATCGTCAATTCCGGACTTAATTTATCGTAAAATGACGGTTAGTCTGAGACGCAGTCTACATTTAGTTCCGAGTAAAGGTATCATACATATATTATCAAAGAAAAAACCTTGCCGTCCATAGCAGTTCAATGCTACTCCCCTTCAACGGAGACGCGCGTTTACGGACCCCCTGCGTCCTGGCTCAATTCCGCCAAGGCCCCGCGATCTCATCGTTCTCTGCTAGGCGATACCCGAAAGGAAGAAACGAAACGGATCGTCGCAACGCACAATGCTGATACTCTCTCTCTATCGTAGAACAAAGAGCAATATCGTATGTCACCTCTTTCGCGTTTTCATTATCTGATGTTTATCGCGCAATTGGGTTAGTAATCTTTTCTATTTCAAGGATATTTTGATGGAGCCCCAATTCTTCAATAATCTTACAAAAGTTACCATAGGTTCACAAATTCACAGTTCTCAAAAACAAAACTAATAAGGTACAGTGCCACCTGAAAAATTATGCTCAAATTTTACGACACAATGTTAACGACCAAAAAGGGTTCAGCGGCATTTTGAGACAGGCTAACAATTGCTCGTTTAAGCGTTGGTACTTTAAAATAAACGGTTCTGTCGTCCTGAAGGTCCATTTTGGTCATTAATACAGTAACTGCAATATATTTCTTGCGAGTTAATTAGCGCACTTACTTTTCACTTTAACTTTCCCCTTCAAAGCCGTAATGATGTACATGCTGCTGATACGAAGAGTGTAACTCATTATCGGTATTTAAAACTAGTTTTTGCAACTGTTCTGGAAGAGCACAGTACTGAATAGGCACACAAAAACCCTTCAGCGATAGATCTTTTTTCAACTGACGTCATCCTCGTATTTTCCTCTATCGAGATTCGCACTAGACTTTTTTTGCTAAGGATGTAAATGGTCCCCCCTGTGCGCCGAAGTACAAAACACATCGGAGGGACTCGGCTATTCTGCTACTCAACTGCAAAAGGGAATGGAATGGGAATGGAAAGGGGCTGCTCAGAGTGTCGTAGCTGTCCACCTCTCCCTACACGACAAATAAAGAGATTGCAATTGAGGCGCTCAGAATAAAAACGGCAGATCTCAACCGAGGTTCGTTTTAAGAAAAATGTGTATTGGTATTTTTCTGTATTGGCTCACGTTCACTTTCACTCGGAACAAATTTTGAAAGGTGGCTTTGAAGGTTTTGCCGTATTGCAATTCATTTGATTTTTCAACATATGATAGTTATATGGCGGGCGCTCACCGCGTCCTTCTAACTGAAAACGCGAGGTCGGTTGGGATCTATGGAGGCTGCTTCTCCTCGTCATTTGCTCAAAAGAAAGTACTGCAAGGACTCGGTGTTTTCATAACACCCCCAAAAACATTTCCAGCATTCCAACACGAGCGGGCGGAAGGCGCGACGTCGCTCGCGCGCAGTTGGCGCTGAATGCATCGCACACACAGCGCGGTTCCTGGTCGCGCGCCTTCCGCCCTGCGCGTACCTGACTCATGGGCAACGCCATTGCCCCTCATGACGAACTTCCGCGGCAAAATTGCGCTAATCAATTGACCATAGGAAAACCAGGCAGCTCAGTGCGCCTTTCCGGATCACACACTGAAATTCATGTTAGGATACGATTACGGAGCAGCGGCACACTATTCTCCGATTTTAATAAGAGTGACTTTGGGCATCAACTGTGACGCGGTTTTCCAATCGGGACCCTCAATACCAAAAAGTTAAGTCCAAACGAAGCTCCCGATTCAATATATAGAGAAGCCTCTCTAAGAAGGGAACAGTTCGGAAGGTCGGGAAACAAATGGACATCATGCATATCATTACAAGGGATAGTGATGAAGACATTTACAAATGTACTACCTAACAGCGGTTCCTAACAGTAATACCTCTACAACCGCGTTGCAGCTGACGATCTGTGCGGAGTCCTTATTGAAATCGAAGAAGAGCAGAGAGAGGGGCAGCATCTTCGCCCGCGTCGACGGTCTCTTGCGCGTGCGCGCGTGGTCGAAGAGGAGCTCGTCGTTAAGACCATTCACGGCGAAACCGGCATTTGCACTTCCCGGAGTACGTGTTTAACTTTCGAGAGCACGTACTAGCTAACAAAATGATAATTCTTTAATAATTGTGAAGTGTATAGATTTGTCATATCAAACAAAACTGCAACCTAAACTCTAATATGTACGTGTGCTTATGCCATCCCACATTTGTTCAAAACTAACCTTTTGTGGCGATTTTCATTCTTTTGGTCCCATATCATACTTCCGTACTGTCTCTTACAACCAAGCAACTGCCAGCTTTTCAGCATTCATTTTAAGTTCACTGCGCCACTTGCCTCACCCAGAGCTGTGAACAGCTGCGACCCTACGAGCAAAAACCTACCAATGGGTTTTCTCCGCTGTTATCTCCCGCGCTGTCGCCTCCGAAGGGAACGCTCTTCTGGCTTAGCTATCGTCGGTGCTCTCAGTTCGAAGCTCAACCAACACAAATGCACCTTCACTGTATGAACAACACGATTTACAACAGGCGGAAACTGCCACATTGACAAATACAACAGTACTCCACCTGTGAATTAGCACTTGCTCAGCTTGGCATTCAGAGAGAACACTTGAAAGACCGCGTTATTCATGCAATACAGAAATAGCTTATCTAGAGAGGGATCTCCCCTACCTCCTGTGCTAATAATCGCTAACGTCAAGACCAAAGAACAAGAGGAAGTTATGACTACATAGTGATAAAAACTACGCAAACTTACAAAGAGACGTCAAACTTCTAAGAACAATGTTCCTCCTCCTGAGAAGCAAACTGTATTCCCCCATCGGAAGCGTCTTATCAATTGCTGACATTCTCTAGAAAAGACAATTTGGGAAGAACTACAAGATTACGTAGCATACATATACCTAAAGGGTTTTATGACCTAAAGGGTATTCAAACTTAAAATTGGCTCTGTGGCAATCATGCCCAAATCCTCCGTGAATACGAAATACTTCCGTGAAACATTTCATTTAATTTCCCGAAGTAAATAATGTTGCACAACGATAAACACAGCGGACGCAAACATTACAAAAAACGAAGAAGATGTTTTGGGAAAATTTACATACAAACAACAAGACTATAAAACTATTTCATCTATTTGCGTTCTCCATACTTCGCAGCTCGTCCACAACGCGCGCCATTGTTGTTAGTTCTTTCTAACACCTAACGCGCCGCCGCGAATTGGCCACCGAAGCTGAGAAGCGCGCGTCGCCTCAAGAATGCCGAGCTTCTCTCTTCCCTGGGAGACGGAGGCTACTTTCCGAAAGTTGGCCTCGGCGGGGCGGGGCGGGGCGGGG
>BOPP01000031.1:507171-609022 GCA_017312745.1 Gryllus bimaculatus
GTTCGATGGACGGCGCGTACGCGGCGGGAGCTGCGCCGAACAGTCGCTCGGAGGCGGAGGTCTCGCGCCCAAAGCTCAAGCTCAGCGCTAGGATGGTGGGGCCCGGACTTCGCGCAAGGCGTGCCTATTTTGACCTTTTGCCGCAAAATGGAAAAGGGGAAATTAATACCCGGGTGCTCCATAATATTTTCAAGGAATGAACAGAAATTGCGCTTTTGAGAACGTGCTTCGAAATGTTATCGAATTCTTTCTGGATAATTCTTCATAGTATTTAAGAGCATTTCGCAAAATACCATTAATATCACAAATATTAAAGACGCATTAGAAGTTTTCAAATATAATAAAGGGAAACAAGGTCCCTCCAAAACTATTAGAAGTATCTCCTACGGAGTTTACTTAATGCTTTCATCGATTTTGAATAAAAAATTGCATCTTGAATTTGCATCTTACTGGCTATTCCATTCAACATTATCCCTGAAATTAAAATAATTATCTATTCATTTTCCAACTGTCAATTGTTTTCGCAAAATTGGTAGGCTCTTAACATTTTATCCATTAACCAATTTAACAAACCATTAAAACAGCTACTACAGCTCCTCCACACGTTGTGTAATTTCAGTACGCACCAGATTTAGACCATTAGGTGCCAACGGGCCGATGTAGGTAGAGTAGTCGATTTTTGTAGAGAGGATTTCTTCTAATCAGGCCAAACGCATGATTGTTGCATCTCGAGAAAGAAATGTAGGAGAAGTAATTAAGTGAATGTCAAAGTAGGGGTCTTGTAATCACTTCATCTACGGTTATTAAACAGAACTAATTAATATGAGAAATGTCCATAACGGGTTGATTTCTGCGAAGTTGGTATCGTACTATCAGGTACACGGAAAAATCTCGTTTCTACAATCGGTTCAAAACCCACAGTACGTTCCTAAGTAGAGAGTCAACGCTCAAAATATAAAAAGCTTTCCACGTATTATTGATTCAGTCTGACAATATCTCATGTTATTGAACTACTTCATTCCGTTCGCGATTGCCCTATCACGTCGTGTCGTGTCACGTCACGTCACGTCACGTCACCAATCTGCCTTCCGGTTGCAGCTTCTTGCGCACCGCGCTGCTCGGCGCAACGGAGCGCGATCGATTTCCGCCCGGAGAGATGGGGAAAGCCGCCCTGTGCGCCACGCGAGGGGGGGGGGAGGCGGCGGGAGCGACTGGCCGGATGCCAGGACGGCCGACTCCCTAATCGATGTCGGGGCTAGCGCCCCGTAAGTCCTGTAATCTTACCGAGAAGAAGTGCGACCCACTTATCGAAAATTCCATAACGAGGGCACTCAAGACGGGGATGCGTTCTCAAGATAATAACTCGCGCGATTCGACAGTCTGCACAACGGCCCAGCCTTATCGCCGCCGTGTCGAAGGCCCTGGGTCGTCAACGGCAGCATTAACGCCCCTCGCGGGCGCTGCTCAACCTGCTATGGATCAGTGCCATTGATTGAAAATTTAAAATATTTTAGCAGTAAACGAGAATAAAGATGACTGATTTGATATTTGGTTACAATCTCTAAGTTATAATAAAGCTCTGAACGTTAGAATTTGAGATATTACAAAAAATGCACTGGGAACGAATACTACACAGTCTAATCAGTACAGGGTCAAAGAAATTAATAATATAATTGTTTCTCCTGCGAGTACTTATTTGAAAGAAAGTGAATTAAAGCGACACTAACATAACGCACTCTCAGAAAATAATAATGATACTAATAACACTAATAAAAATATTAACAATAACAATATTAACAATAATAATAAGTAACAATACACACTGGAACTCATGAAAGAATTTGAATGAAGGAACTCATGAATTCAAATGAACGTAATTATCACAGCAGATAACTACGAGATCATTTCTAATGGCATTCGAAACCGATTTTCACATTCTTTCACAAATGCCAGATCCAACTCGTTCGATCTAGGGAGGTCGAACATGCAAAGAGGTGGATCGTTTATCCACGAAAAAATCGGAATCTTACAACTTCATCGAACTCTTTAATCCTGAATTCTTATTTCTTTAATTTTTAATTATGAAGTAATTCTTATTTACAACATGTGTAATGCGCAAATAAAATGAACACCAAATCAGTTTTCATTTATTTTGACAATTAGATTAGTGCGAACATTTAGAAAAGTCTTGTATTCTCAGATTCACAACGACGACATATCTTAAAAATAACTGAATATCTTATCGCTTTTGAAATTCAAGGATTCTTCCTATGACTCCATTTTAATATGATTACAAATCACAACTTCTCGACATGCCAATTTTTTTCACATTGTTTCTATTTTTAATTTTTATATTTTTTAGATCAACTAAAAAGAAGTATTTAGTTCAAGCACAAAATTTAAAAAATGACGAAGTTGCTTCAAACTTTCAGACTGTGAAGCTTCTGCTCTCTCGGGGTGATGATTATTACGAAAATTATTTATATTTCGTTTCCCTATTTTATATTTTAATGAAAAATCTTATGAATATTGGCATTGTAATAATGTAACACGAAACGGTACTTTTTGGAGCGTCAAATAGGTTCGGAGGTACAATATCGATTGGCAGACACTGAGTAGGGTTTCCAATTATTCGTACTATCAAACTTACCAAATTTTAAAGTAGCCACTCTTGGAATAGAATGTGGTTTAGGAAATAAATTAATAAAAAATATACCACCACTTTTAGACAAGTGACGAATATTCAGAATATAAATAGAAAGTGGAACAAAGAATGGCCCATTGAGGTTTAGAGAACGAGTATACCATAATACTACCGACCAACAATTTTCCGAAAACGAAGAGCACATCCTTGACGGCGGCCACCCGCAGAGGCTTCCGGAAGGCGCCCCGTTGGCCAGCAGACCGGCGTCAACGCAGGATTTACGGAGTGAAAAGCGCAAATGCAACGAGAAAAGTACACCACTTCGTAAGTGTAGCCACTCACCCATGTTGACATGAAGAAAGGGAAACTCACCTGCAAATAAGAAAACAGTCATCAGCACAACAGTCATTTGTACTTTTTCAATAAACTAATTGTAGGGAGATGAAACAACAACTCATCGAAAATAGAATTGCTTCAAGTACGAGTACGAAGCCTTTCATTGAATATATGAGAACCCAACAAAGTCGACGAGTTTTTGTCCACAATTGTTCTCACAACTTGAATTCTAAGTATTCGCAAAAAAATGAATGCGAAATACGGCAGAAGAACCGAAATACAAGGGGGCTGGGGGCTGGAGCGGGGCAGGGAGGCTGGAGCGGGGCAGGGAGGCTGGAGCGGGGCAGGGGGGCTGCGAGCGGACAGCGGGGCTGGAAGCGGGACAAGGGCGGGCCCCTTTAGCACTCCTTACTGGGTTCTGAACGAAGCCTACATGACGCCACTCCTGCACGGCCAGAATATCCTCAACCACCTCACTTCCCTGTCCCACCAGAAATTTCGCCGCTGGTCTAAATCCCACCATAATAACCGACATTCTAACTGCGGGCACAAATGATCCTATCTCGCTAAATCCGCTACATACTAAGCATTAATTCTATGACTGCTCAGTTAGCTGGTACGCCTTTACGTCTATAATGCATCTCCATTGACCTTTGATCTAATCTTTTGACATACCTTATTCTTTTTTTGTTCGGAGCGGGACAGGGGGCTGGGAGCGGAGCTGGGCTGGCTGGGCTGGCTGGCTGGGGGGGGGGGGGGCTGGAGCTGCGCATGGGCAAGCCTCGTGCGTGGCGATTTGAGTGCTTCGCACGCGGAAGCGCCCGACATCCATAGCGCATACGTGTGCGTGTTCGCAGTGGACGGCAATTTAAGACAACGGCCGATTACAAGCAAACGGGGAAGAGAATATGACACGTTCTTGTAAACACAAAATTAGTACAAGTTGAGAGGTAAAGAACATCATGAAGACGCAGCTAGTAATACTGTAAGTGCAAAAGGAAAGTAAAGAACCTTTATGCAGTCATCTTTCGGAGAATCCTTATACAAAAATGATAATATTCCAGTAAAAGAAAAATTGTAATTTTTGTAACAAAACATAAAACACTGAAACTTAAAAGAAGAAAATCTATCGTAGCATGGATCATTTCAACCGTAAGATTGAAACAATGCGGCAAATAATCTCTCGTCAAGAAAAAAACTTAAATCATTCATATTATTTATTTATTTAATCAATTTCAGTTCAAGTACAAAATACATTAATTTTATTAACGTTTCATAACGTTTCAATTTGCAACGAGCTATTATCTGATTTAAACACAGGCCTGAGACTCCCACTTCCAGTCGTATTGAAGCTCCTGATTGGCCAGCCGCAAGTCAGTGCATGCGATTGGGAGCGACCATTCGTCGTGGACGGAGCGCCGCGGCGAGGGGAAGCCGAAGCTGTCGTGAGACAGGCTCTTCTCTAAGCTCCTGAATCAGCCAGCGGCGGAGAAACCTCGCGCATTCGGCGCACGCGCGGCTGCAAGGCCGGGGCCGGAGCGGCGGGGCGGGGCGGAAGTCACGCGAGTCGGGGCTTCCGGGGAGCGCGGCGTGCGGGCGGCGGAATATCGGCGGCGTGCTTCCGGACGAGGCGCGCAGGCCATTCATGGACATCCCACAGCGGCCCGGCTCTACGCACGTGGCCACGAGGTGGATCGAGCGACGGAACTTTTCTTCTTCGACGGACTAACTGCTAGCGGCGACCTTCCAAGCACAAATTTGTGAGCTAGTAAGGAGTTAGACAATTTTTTAGTAAAATGTCCTTGCTTTACAATTTAATTACACCAGTAGTAACCTCGTTTGTATATTTGAAATTATTCTTCGTCTACGCACAATTTAATATGAGATAGATCTCTGTTACCCACAAAGAGAACAATTTGAGTTGCAATAAGTTGAATGAGCGGCAGAGAGACTATAAGAACGAGAAAATGTGTGGGCACAGGATAGTGTCAAAGACGGACAAAGTACATCTAGAGTGTAGACAGCGTCAATTAGAAAACATTGACAGCTTCAATAATGATTTAAAACTTTGACAATCCCACAGAAAACAAGTGTACTCCCGGTAGTTCATTCTTCAAAAACTCCCGAAATGTTCTAAGAATTCTTCCAGGCTACCGAGTGAAACATTAGCAGCTCCCGACCAACGGAACGGTACACCGCTGACTGAAAGAAAACCCAAAACACGAGATACGCACCACCCAACAATTAACCAAAAGTAATGCGTTTCTCTTGCTTTCAAGAAGATTATACAAGATAAAAACCATTTACATGTTTCTACGATCACACAAAAAAATTAAATGAACATGGCGTTGAAACGAATTACCATGGGAATTACGCACGACGCCTGTCTGAACGGAGAGAAACACGTAACCTCCCGTTTGCAGTGGCGGGCGAACCGGGGCCCTGGTGCAGGGAATTGGCCCGCGGCCAGCCAGCGCCACTGTCGCGCCGCGCGCCGAGACACCGACTACAGCTCCAGCGGACGCGACGCCGCCTCGTGAAGCAGGGCGAGCTTCGACACGACGCATATTATGCAGAAGCAGCCAAAAAAAAACTTTCCTTTCGGACGCCAAGTTGCTGTCCTATAAAGAGCAAAACTGCAGCGTTTGCTCACGAGGTTGTAATAGTGTGTGAATGTGAAAATCCCAGAGTCATAAAAAGTAAAGAAATGCTTTTACTACATAAGGGGGCGATTTTCAAAAGTTTCCGTTAAACGTAAAACGTACGAAGCAAAATGGGAAAATTATAAAAAAAAGATCACGTTTCGAAAAAGATATCCAGTGATTATTAAAAGAAAACTTTAAAAATTCAGAAATGATCCAGTGATATTAAAAAGTAGTGAGGTCCCAAATAAAGAGCTACGTACATTACGATGCAAACGAGATATAAAACGCACAGAAAGTAGGAAGGTAAAAAAATATGTAACGACACATTAAATCAGCCATTGCAATTAAAATCACGGACGTGAGAAACATAACGCGCTCACCCCCGTTCCCCGAGCGCATTACGTCAGGACATCCGGCTCCAATCATCTTCGTTTCCTGCGCTTGCCCTTCTGCCGCGCAGCGCCTCACACTTTGGGCTGCGGGCGGCATGAACGGCGCGCGGGGGCGGGGCGGAGGCGCCGGGGCGCGACGGGTCGAGTAGGGCGGACGGGGCGGGGCGGAGCGGAGCGGGAGCGAAGCGCGGACTGTGCGCCGGGGCCGAACGCTGCTCGTTCGCTGACGTCACACGTTTTCCCTGGTGGTCCGGAGGACGGTTACAAGTGCGACGGTAGTTGCCTCTGTGACGAGATAACAGCTGTGTCAACATTTATTTTCATCTTACGAGTCGACGAAATCTGTACGTGATTGACATTTTAAAGGAATTGGGCATTTTAAAAATGAAGGTGGATTTTGGCTGTGATAGATTCGTACAACTGTCAGCATCTTAATCGACGTACCAAGTAAATACGATTCCAAATATTTTAAAAATTATTTTTTCTCACTCCAAATATTTTTGTTCCGTTATTTTTTATTGATAAACTAACATTTTCATACGCCTAACCAGTTCTAAATTAAAGAATGTCCATCTGTTCTTTAGCTCCATTTTGACTGTGGATTTGAATCCCCAATCCTTGCACTTACGGAGGAGACACGATCATTTTAAAACACATCAAAAAGGAACGGATTCGCGGGGTGAGTGGAGGCCGAGCGGCCGTGACGTCAGCGCCCCCCCCCCCGGGCGCTCGTTGTGGCAAAGACCGCGCCATGTGCGCCGGAACAGGCGGCGGGCAGAAACCGGAAGTTGCAAAAGAATACAAAAATAGTTATGAAAATAAACAGCTCCAAGAAGGCTCCGATGATATTTCATAACAGACATCGGTTCTACATAAACTAACATCGCATTATGGAATTGCTTATGTAACGGATAACGTTAAAAATAGACGCGGGCTGCACGGAGGTCTGCTTGGAATCTCAATGGTTATAACCGCACGCCTACAAATACCCTCATCAAAATGTTTCATCAATCATCTCTTTTCGGTTCTGTACAGACCATCCATTGATTTTATGCGTTTCCAAACGTGATAACACGTGTTAAGCTAAGCAAATCAGGAATGTGTGCTGTCGACGAGGTGCTCAGTAGTGCCAACACGGCGGAGCGTAAGCATCCCGTTCATTCACCAGACGCCCTCCCGCCCATCATATAAACAGGCAACAGACGCCGGCTCTCGCCTCTTCGATATGGGCGACGCCTCAGCTGTCGTTTATGCAGCTGCCGCCGCCGTCTGGCGCAACGCAGGGCGGGAAGACCGGGACGGCCAGTCACCAAGAATAATGTGCAAGACAGATAAGACAGCGAAAGAGAGAGACAGCGAGAGAGAGAGAGAGAGAGAGAGAGAGAGAGAGAGAGAGAGAGAGAGAGAGAGAGACGGGACTAACGCGAGCGAAGGCGTGGGCGTAACGTGCGCGAAGGATTGCGAGGGCAAACGCGAGCGGCGAGGCAGAGAGCGGGCATTTCGGAACATAAAAAAATATTTTACGCAAAATTGTTTGCACGACGCAATTAAAGCGTAAAATACTGCGAAAGCAAATACAAGATGACAATTTAACATTAAAAATAAAAGTAAATCCCACCAAGGCGCTCCAAAGGGCCGCCGTGGAGTCCAGGCAACCGCCCCTCAAAGATAACAACTCATCAAAATCATACATATTTCGTGATTTTTTTTAAACGTTGTATAAAACATTAAAAATAATTGGAAAATGTACCGTTTTGGACAGTTCAAAACAATGTTCTTCATACACATTCAAAGTATTTTTGTAACATGGTAATTTCGCAGAACCATTTTCGTTCATTGTATTTTATTTATAAAGGTCGTCAATGATTATTCTTTACTAATAATACTAATAATACAAAGAATAAGTGAATGAAGTTATCTTTTCATTCGTTTCAGAAAATGTCACCCTCTGCTAGAGCCGTCCTAGCAAGAAGAGGAGGAGTACAAAGAACGGGAGAAAGAGCAAAGGCCACGTGGGGTGTTGGCCCGCGACCAACGCTCCGTGCGCGAGGTCAGGCGGCGGCGGGGGCGCTTCAGAGGCGCGTGGGCGGCAGCGGGGGAGGGCGCGGATTAACGGCGGGCGCACATCGATCGCGCAGGCGGCGGGGCCGGCCGGCGAGCGCGGCGGCAAGCAAGCAGCCCGTGGACGGTACGACAGCGCCGCCCCCGCGCTTTCCCGCTCGGCTAGCCCGGCCCGCCCCGGCCCAGCCCAGCGCAGACCAGCCCGGCTGCCGCGCGCCGGTGACCCTGCCCCCCCCCACACACACACACACGCCCTTGCGTCCCCACGCCAACTCTATGCTAATCGGCTCGCATTTAGACCTGTGACGGCGCCTAATCTCAAGAACTTTGCCTCTCTCCTTTCGTCATCAAACGCTTTTTTTGGTACCTTATCTTTCCTCCTGCAGCGGAAAGAAACACAGTTATCGGGCTTCTTTAAAAACGTGCTTTCCTCGTGCGCGAGTGCCATCTACACTTCTCATCGTACGCGTCCCTGCAGCTCCAAATGTTCTCGTGCAAATGCAAATAGCTCGAAACAATATTCATCCTTTCAGAAGTGAAGAAAAACTCTGAAATTTGCCTTCTCACGTTACACGGTCGTATTTTGTTTCCGTATCCACAAAGATTTTATTTCAAACCTCCGCTGTCACTAAGGCGGTTCCTGCCACGTTTCGGGTTCTTTCTTCTACTCCTCACGTTCAGAACAAGCGCAAGGGCTTTCGCGAAGAGCATATTTTTCACATTTTGCCTCCGGCCGTATTCTTCATGCATGGCCTTTTCAATTTCAAAAGAACTGATTTGAATGAGAGCAGCCAGTTTCAAAGCACCTTCCCACACAGAAAGACAATGCAGCCCTTTGGGCTTGGGAGCCTGCATGTGTCCGAACATTCTGGAAACGACATTCTTATGTAACCCCGGCGGATCATCTTAGCTATGTTTAACTTCTCTATGTGCTTTCGCATGAGCGAAGAGATCTCGACGGGATTGCATTTTGTTCGAAACAGTCCACATATAATCGTGTTTATTTCGGCAAAAGATATCACATATTATAGTAGATGAATATTTTAATTAGCCCTGTGTATCTGATAAAAAGACATTATAAAATGGAATCGGGCACAATTGCAAAAAGCTTCGGTTCTTACATTATAGCTTACTTATAAAAAAGGGGAGAGAAGCATACGGAGAAAGAGGAAGAGAAGGGCCCATTTGTATCAACCTAATTTTTATATTCCATGTTTTATTTCGTTTTTGTCAATTCGTAATATTATTTCTCAACCTGGAGAAAAACTATCACCATTATTATGAAATTACAAGCGACTTTAATCATACATCTGCGCAAATGAACTAAGGAACATTTCCCCAACACATCGCCCGCGTCACAATGCGTTGCAAAGTACAAAATAGGAAATGTCGAAATAGACGAATTAAATGCTATTCTGGCTGCAATACAATCTAGTTCGTCCCCAAGTCGAACGGTATCGCAGGCGTGGGTGGAAACAAGGCCTACGGAGAAAACCACTTCGTAACTTCAACTGTATCTGATGTAGCGAAATGCATCAATAAGAATTGGAACCTCCTCCTAAATCGGTGGTTAGTGGGAAACGTTGCCGAGATTTCCCGCTATGCACCTGAAACGCACTCGAGACCGCTGAGCTTCCCAAAGAAATTGTGAAGCGGACGTTCGCCTTAATGGTGTGTTCCCTCAGGACTAGAGAGGCCCTCCTCGCTAGCTCATCTCCGCAGATCGCGGATCTCTCGGCCCCACTGCGCGACACTACCAAGGCGCGTAGCGCAGCAGCAGCCGCCTCGCGGAGGCGAGCGCAGGGCGGTCGGGCCGCTTCGAATCCTCACGCAGCCGCACACGCAAATGCAGAAGGGCTCCCAACTAGGCGCCAGGAAGGCCTCTCCATTTAACAGTACGAC
The DNA here is from genome assembly GCA_017312745.1 of Gryllus bimaculatus. Taxonomy (NCBI): domain Eukaryota; kingdom Metazoa; phylum Arthropoda; class Insecta; order Orthoptera; family Gryllidae; genus Gryllus; species Gryllus bimaculatus. The sequence continues at coordinate 517,152 of BOPP01000031.1, forward strand.
GTGTTAATTAAAAAAAAAAGATTTAGTACTTTTATGGCTTTACTAAATCGTAAACTAATAACTTACTTATTAGTTAACTAGTTAGCTATTTAAAATAGAGGATAAAATATATCATTTATTGGTATCCGAAGTAATGCGATTCATTTTTATTAAAAATGTTTCAATTTTATTCGCTTCACTTCTGGGTTAGATAACTATTTACATACATCGCTAATAAACAAAATATTCGGAAAATCTTATCCTTTCAATAGGTAAACATGTCATAATGTTCCACAAGGCAGTCGACTTATAGAGTAAAAGTGTCTTTCGCCGCGAAATAACAGATCCAATAGGAATACATTGCTCTGGAAAATAATTTCTAGATATGCCACGTTTTTGTGCGTAGAAGATATAAATACACTGTGTACACACACCGTCTGGATGCTAAATGCGAGTACATTGTTAAATTCGTCGAAAAAACAAGAACAAATAATAAATCATTATCAAATCTATTGGTGTAAATATGGGCTGGTGTAAATTTATTAAGCCAAAAAGCTTGTTAATTTTCTAGGTCTACCAACCTCTTCTCGGTCCCCCAGGAAATAAATGGAATTCTAAATATTCAAATTCGGTCTAATTGCATTTGAAAATCGCTCCTATAATAATAAGGGGTGGTCCATAAATTGAGTAACGCTAAAGAGGAGGTGGGGGATTCCGAGGTGGCGAAACGCTCTCTTACGTAGGGGGAGGGGCTACTCCTAAGTTAGGAACATTGCGATTTAGTTTTTTACTTTATTCACCATTCTCTGATTTAATTCCTTTTTTCCAATATTGAACTAAACATTAAAATATTAACTATTTTTTTTAAACATAAATAAGTTGAAGTTATTAGATGTACATTCTTACTATATATTAATGGAAATATTTTTTTGACAATTTTTTATTGAATGTGTAAGATTACGAAAACAATTCACAACTGATATGTTTGTGTAGTATATTCAAAAATCCTAAAAATCGGCGGTACACTCTTGCTCCTGCGACATCCATGACGACGTGTGCACGACTTGTGATCAAACATTTTCTCGCCTATTCTCTCATAACTTGCTCTTGCAAATTGTTAGGTGCAGTCAGCATCGCCAACTAATGTCTACCTTAATTATCATTAATTTAATGCGCAACACAAGGAAAACACTACAAAATAATTTTACAGTGTTGTAATTTATTTTCACTTTTGCATTGCCAAGGGAGGGAGTGTTGATGAGGGCTGGAGGTTACACGCCCGTTACAAGGGGGAGAGGGGGAACAAATGTGCGCCACGAAGCTTATTGCGCCCGAAGCAGAGTTTCAAAGAATCCAATCGGGATCGCATTCTTCAGCGCCCGGCTTCCCTCGAAATGCGGATGGAAGTTCGGGACTTCGAACTTCGTAATCTATAAGTGCTATTTAATATCTCGCTTTCAACATCTCTTCACGGCTCCATTCGACTTAATGTTTCGTTTCATGCATTTCAGAGTTGACTGCCGTCATAGTCAGTTAAGTGAGATTTGCGCGAATCGCCTTGCGCACACCATCTGCTTCGCCATCAGCGAAACATGTTTTCAAGACACTTCGAAATGTTCCGCAAACCAATAGTTATAAGGTCCTCCTTACACGGAAAAGAAGCACTATACACAGTGTATCGCCAACGGCATGATAAAAATAATTTTTGTGCCATTGCTCCTCTAAATTAATTTTAAAGCCTTTACAATAAGGACGTGTAACTGGAACTCTCTCACTGTAGTGCGGTTTGCAGAGCTGGCAAAAAGGCCAACTCGCCTTGTACAAAGCGTGAGTGTAGATGGGAGGGGGGATACACACCTCTCGATGATCGATGAGAACATTACGTATCAAGGGAAAAGCTGGAACTAATTTAAGAGCAAACTGAGAGGCCTGGTAACCGATTCCTACTCCAACCGGGAGCGACCCCTGGCACTTCTAGCGCGCAGTCTGGTGTCTAGCTACGCTACTACGATCCGGCACTAGATACATACTAGGAGACAGTTTTACTCGTGATTTAATACTAGTGTTTTATCAACTAACTTAACATTCTACGTAACGCATTGCGATGATTTGAACACAAAAAGTATTCCTATATCTCTGTATTCAAGAAAAAAAGGCACTGAAATAGAAGAACGCATTTATCCTGCGCGGATTTAAATATTTATTTATTTTGCGACCAAAAAATAACAGCGTGTCTCAGAATACATGCTACAAACTTCTAGGGGTGTGGAGGGTTCCAAAACGATCAGATCTCCATGTCAATAAACATATAGAGCAAAAATTATGTTATATTCCCTCATAATTATTAAACGTGGCGAGCAAACAACGACCGCCAGCTTCATGAAATGCACTGCGCTAGAACGAGAAAAGAAGTGCCGGGCAGCCAGGCAATCGGGACGCAAATCGGCACCTCCACTCCTTCACGTCCTCAACTCTTATTCTGAGACACCTGTACATCCGTCTCTCGTGTAAAATATCATGACTAGGTGGCGGATTTCAATGAAATATCATCTTTTCTCTTTTCACTTTGAACAATGCCGTTTAATATACAAATTCATTGTATGTTATGACAAAAACAATGATCCATTTTTATACTTTGTTTTTTAATGCATTTTTCGTCGGTTTTATTGTTTTTATTTTAAAGGTATTTACTGCAAACAATATTTAAGAGGTGCAACGAGTGTTCATCACACACTTCCCGAGTAGCCTATTTAATTTCTTCCCTCATATATTGTAATGTGAACGGTTGTGTATAAGGTAGCTGTGACGCCTACCGGCGTCAGTTCGGCCGATTTAGCGATAAAGGCAGAGATTTTCTTGCAAAGTCCAAACCAATAGTTTGCAGGCTGAATTCACTTTGTTCATCTGAAGTGGTTTTGATCAATTTTTTTACGCCAATTTTCTTGATTCTAGGGCACCTGCAAGCCCGCGCCCGCGCCCGCGCCCGCGCCCGCGCCCTCGCCGCTGTCCTGTGTCCTGCCCTGTCCTGTCCTCGCTGCGCGAACCGCGGGGCCAGGATTGCGGTTTGGCGGCGACGGCAGCGGCCGCAGAAACTGGAGAAGGCTGCTCCGCTTGCGGCCTCGCGACCTCTGACATTCGGAGCCTACGCTGCTGCACAAATAGACCACAAGAAACGCCACGTTGCTTCTTTGCATTTCATACTGCGAACTTTCTCGGAACTCACTATTCAAATACATGAATGCTTATATCACGTCAAATAAAGTAATATGCAAGTGCCTATTCTCCATAATTTTCAGTACCTACAAACTATAACCAAATATTAAATAAGTACACTGTTGCCTAGTTGAAAACAAAGCGAATTAGCTGAAGAAAAAAAGCAAGTTTCACTTCGGATTGCATCGCTTTTCTTCGCCCGAAGCAGTTGCACAACAGTCCCTCGACGAAAGAGGAACAGAAAGAAAAGCAATAAAAAGTCGCGCACGTCGCTTGAAAGCGACCAGGTATTCGATGTTCCGATATTCGACTGTCGCAGGCGCGCCTCACGAGAAGTCAGAGAAACGCGATGGCTGTCTCACCTAAATCCCATTATCAAGGCTTCTCTGGGGAATGCAAAAAAATTAGTCGCACGTCAACAAAGACTTTTATTGATCCAACGCAGCTACTTAAACCCAGATATCGTGACGAAGAAAGATTACGGTTTTTTTTATTATTAGCCTACTGACCCGAATAAAGTCGCACTGTACCACTCTTGGATTATTTTTAGAAATCTGTAACAACATTTTCAAGAAAGAACACTTGAGAAAGTCTTGATGAAATGCACATTGACACGAAACTCGGCTCGTAATACTGCGGCATCCTTGTGCCGAAATGGTGAAAGACAATCGGACGAGCCACGGGTAACAGACCAACGTTTACTCACACACACTTTAATCATCCAATCAATCGTGGAAATTGCTGAAACGGGAGCTGGAGAAGTGAAAGTGCAACGATTCACAAATGCTCCTCGCAAAAAAGACGATTTCTCTCGTTCCTGTCAGATAGTCCGCATTCCCATGAATTCCAGTATTCACTGCTCCTCACCGACTCGCAAAGCCCACGAGTTAGGATTTCGACTGGCAGCGCCCTAACATACGCTTCTTACACTTCCCGGTAGAGTGTACATCTTTTCAGAATTTCTATTGCGTACATTACAGTACAGACTGTTCAAATGATAAAGGTACCGGCACAAATATAATTACCAAATGAAACAATTTTTACAGTTTGAAAAGTTACTCCTTTTGAAAAACCTGACAAATTATTACGACTGTACAGAAACAACTATACGTCTGCGTACCTTTACCCTGACACGCGAGCAGCAATAAATAAATATTTCATGACATTTTTAAGCACCGTTTGAATAGCAACTAGCATTTTCACCTCATTCGATACTCAACTTGAGGTGAAGGAGAACGAAATGTTACATTTTCCTTCATATTGTATGGTAGCAACAAAGGTTACTCCTGGACACATGCTGGGGGGCACTGTTGCGGCAAGCGGGCGGAGATCATAGTAACGTTAAGGCTTTTGACTCCGAGGGCCGCCCTCGAGCCCTACGTTGGTACGTGAAGTCTGAGGTGCCGGAATGCCCTAATTTCGAACCTTACACCTTTGGAATGTCAGCGGCCATCGCTAGCCCAGCTGCGATGTACCGCCAAGTCAGTGCTCATTCAACCGCATCACGGATTATTAGATTTGGGATGTCCATTAAGAAGAGAACTAGAGTTCAAGAGTGATACGTGGTGTACTGGGACAGCACACAACTCAAAACGTCCGAGTTTTAAGTGAAATTCGAACCCACAGCCTAGAGTAAAGCGTGCACGGGAGCAATAACCAAATCCCTGCGCCACCAGGTCGGCACTTTGTTTATAATTGATGAGGAAGTAAACAGCAGCTTTTGTGAAATAAAAGCCAGTATTGAAACCCAATTTTCCTTCCAACCCTATTTTATGGACAAAAAATTAGCAAAAATTAAAATCGGAGCTCCTAAGCGCCCCTTTCGATTCCGCTGCTCCAGCGCTGGGCCGTGGCGTTTCCCTCCGGGTGCGCGCAGTGAGAAGGGCGAAACCCATCGCTGGGGGGAGGGCACTGCGGGAGCCGAAGAGAACTCGCTTGCACCGTCCACTGAGCCGCACAGACGCACCTCCCGACCTAACACTCGCTCAAATAATCGCGCGGCTTTCGCTCCCTGGGTCTCATTTAAGCAATATGTGTCGCACAGAGGGGGTAGCAGCCTATGGGCTTTGATCTGGACGTCTCATGTATCCGAACAGCTTCATCCCCACCCGAAGTGATTCTACACGCGCGTAGTCGTCATGTGAATATAATGTCCACAACAGGGACTCGTATTCTTTGCAGAACATGTTCAAATAGTCAATGAATATTTAAACCTACCTTTATCTAAAAGTAAAGATTTTTTAAGCCGCACATCTAAAAAATACGTATTTCGTATTATTTTTGGGTCAACACGCAACCATTACGATTACGAAACAATTGGACCCACTCATTGCAAGGCCATCTGCCTCGTCGTCCCTGCCCAGTTCCACGCTCGCGCGCACCGCAGCTCCCCCGACGCGCGCGCCTCACGCTCCCCCACCCTCGGGCTGCTCCCGAGAAGGAGAGCAATCGAATAAGTCACGATTTGACGCAGCAAAATTCATTTCGAGGCACACTAATATACGCTTTGGGTTCCGTTACAAACGCTGATGTAAATATGTAAAGGGTCCTCCACGTGTGATAACTCGAGGACTGTATAAAAAGGTAGAAGTCGGCAAATTCAATTTCAGGGAAATCGCCCCAAAGTGAGAATCTGACAATTTTTCTGCAACCAACCATTGCTTTGCATAATGCTGGACAGGATAACAGGATTGCCAACTGGGCAGGTTATCTCGGAATCGATCACCAACATATCAGGTCTCTTCATTGAGAGCGCGTTGGCGAGGCGAAGCGGGGAATCCGGGCAACGGGCGGTCTCGCTCCGAACGCCGGCTGGAGGGAAACCCTCCTGCTCTGCGCAACCGAGGCTTCGTAAAGATCCTGAATGGGAGCGAGCGCAGAGCCGCAGGCGCCACACTCTCCCAGCTCACTTGAGTCTCAGCTTCGGTTTGACAGTCAGTGGCTTAAACGAGAATGCACTTGGAGCTCTGAGCAACGATGGACATTCATCAATTACGTTGCTTCTTCGGGACTCAAGTGTGTTCCACGTAGTGTGAACCGACGTAAAGGTGATGTTACATTCAATTAAGGTCTCGTGATCGCACAGCTTGGAACCAAACGGCCCAAACCTAGTTTCGAAACCCGAATAAAGTGTAAATGTTTTCACTGTCCGTTTGTGGTGTGAAATGCAAAAGGAAAATGCCAGTTAAAACCAAAATACTGACACTCATCCAAAAATTCATTACTGCTCGCGGAACCAGATTTCCAAAGTTTCTCGTTACTTCGTTGTCCGAAGTCCTTACGTTCACACGGTACGGTGGGTTAATTACATCGCTATTTACAATACTGGCAATGGAATAAAACTGTGATAGGACAATAGCACCTACAACGCTGCAAAATAGGTAATTCAACGTGTTATGAATCAAAATTTCGGTAAAAATAACACGTTATGTACTTTTTACTTTCATAGTTGACAAAATCCAATAGTTACATCCGAGCAATGTCATGATTAACTCTTTAGCACGTAGATCGCTTCACCACCTCTTGAAAATGTGATATTTTTCTTCTTTTTCAGCACATAATCCGTGATCCAAAGAACAACAATTCGGTAGTTGAAGTAGCGCTGTCTCGCCGAAAAATGCTTTCCCCCATTTGAGACACGTTTAGCAAAAAAAAAAAAAGTTATTTTCCGTAACTTAATGCTTTGAGGAGCTGTTTGCTATGTATTCCATTCACTGACATAATAAAGGAGAAGAACCAGAGTTAATCAACTTCCCAGCACAAGTAAAAGTAATGTTTTCAGTGAAAATTTTAGGCAGGTATTAACTGGATTCGCGAATTTCACATCGGGAATCCTGCATTCAAAATAGCAAAAGTAGGAATTTGCTTACAATTTTTATTTGATATAAAATCATATGCAAATTCCAATGAACTAGCGTTTTGTAAGTGAATATATGAACCGGAAAATGGAAGAGAGACATGAAATAAATATAATATTAATGACGGCAATATTATTTTAAAATCTAAAATGTGAGAAGCTATCGCCCTGATTGCTGTTAGCTGCTTTATTAGATTATATTAGTTTTATAGCATTTCTTTAATATAATTCTTTTATTTCGATATTCCAACTTTCTCAGCAAGTCGCCCTTAACAGACAGCAATAAAAAAAGAAAAACGCCACAAATCCTTATTTTAGATCTTTAATTCGAAAATAACATCATATAATAATAAAATCACTGATAAATGAGGTGTTCTCACACAAAAAATGTTAAGGGACCATAGATAAGAGAATCATTTTAGGAAAGTACCATAAAAAGAAGTACGAAAAGTATAAGTACTACATCATATAAGTCGGAATAAATGCAATGAAAGGTGGGATGTAAAGCTCATAATAATTAAGAAACGTAAAAGAAAAACAAAAAACGAAGCTTTACAAAAGGTTATACTAAAACGAGAATCTGTTCAGTTTTAGATGTACAACTTGAAAATAATGAAGACCTATATTTGCTCGAGTTTTGGAAAAGGAAACACTCCCCGTAAGCCAACGGGTTACGCACGCAAGCCCCATGAACCTTACGCCATCCACTCCTGGAGCGTTACGAATTTCGCAACGAGGAAATGAGCAGTGAGCGCAGATCGGAGCGCCAGGGGACTGCCCCTCTCCCTCCAACGCTCCCGGCCAGCCCAACAGGGTGAATCTCATCAGGATGTGCGTCGCAAGTCACAGATCAACCCGAATGCTTCCGCGACTACTACAGAACCACGCGCTCTGGTGAATATGGAGCGCGCGTGTTTACAAGAGAATCACAGAAATGCTAATCCAGGCCCGTTTCATGAGGCGCGACAAGGTCAACTATTACTGAAACTTCTTTATCCTAGTTTGAATAAATTCATTTCTAATCCACCGCTGCTTGCATTTCCTTCGTGTTGGACTTGAGAAAGCGCGTTCGCGAATCTCTTCGACGGCAGTGCTGCGCAGTGCCCGTCCCACGCGAACGCTGACAACGGCAGCTGCAATTCGCCTTATTCAACGGAAACACTTTCCAAAGCGCCAACTAGTACAAAGACGCCTTTGATACTTTGCATTGCAGCCATGACGAGTTAAAAACATAGAAAAGGCGACCCTCATTTCCAACCTACATCAGGCACAACTCGGCGAATTGAGAGGTTCACCTGCAGCAGCACTGTAGCATGTCCTCCTCTCCATTATTTGCCTCTTTAATGCAGAGCGACTGCTTCACATACAATGACTAACCGGGTCTTCCTATTTCGCTGGCTCAAAGTTGAGTCAAACGAAACGTAGGTCGCCACCTTGTTCTGCTTGACGTTGACATACGGTCTATAGCGGGATTGGAATGATGGGTTGCTCGAAAGGATCGATTTGTATTATCCCCTCAACATTAAGTTCCCGAAATAGTTATACACCGAATTTCGTGTAGATGAAAAACTGTTATTTTCAGTTGTATTAATGAGATAACTATCATTATCTTCCTTTACAAACAAACTAATAAAATTATTTTTTTTGCAACTTTTTGTAAAGCTATCACCACAGAAAATAATACGATAGCCATAAAAGTAAATGATTGAATTTAGAACCAAAGAAACTGTGTAATCTGAAATGGGCGTTGTACTGAAGTCAGCAATCTGGGAGTTCAATAAAACAAAAAATTTCAACAAAAATACATATAATGAACATAACTATATTCTATTCGTATCAATTTTTGTAAATCATCCAGAAATTATTGTATTTTCCATTCTCTACTTAAAATATTTCGGCTATGGTAAAACATCTACGGTTAAACCTACCATTAACGGGCTCAAATGCCCACCGATGACTGTTTTCAGAGGATACGAGTTTATTACGAAGCTGAAAATCGTAAGATATAGCTTATAATATACTGTGTTCAAAACATACTACACATTTTTACAAGTGTTTGTTAGAATTTGAGTTATTACAGAGATATTTGCCATTGGCCAATAACGTTTTGGCCATCGATACTAATGAATGTAAAACTGGAAATTGAGAATAAAGTTTGAAGATATTAGTAGCATTTTAAGTCTTCATATTAAACAGTTTAAAGCATTATTGTGGTATGAAGGTACGTCGTCGTTTAGTTGACATCATTTATAAGTTTTCCATTCATATTAAATACAAGTATTGTTAGTGTTTTTTCATTGTAGAACTTGAAACTTGGTTTCCTTTAAATGAGCACAAATGTATAATAATTGTTTCTTCAACGTATTAATTTAGAAAAATTGTTTAATACTTCGATAGAACCGACATTTAAGCTCGTGGGTAATGCGCCAGACAATCTTCGCCTTGGCGTCGACAGGAACAACCGTCACAGCAGTTGGAGGGAGCCAAGCTGCAAAGCACACCTGCCACGCGCAAATGCTACGGCGCCCCGACGTCCCCCCCGCTTCGCTCACATCACGTGCAAGCAGAAACAGTCGGTTATGGCGAACTCTCGACCTGGGCTCACTCTCTTATTTTCTTAATATTCACACAAATGAGATAGCTTCAGAGTAATTGGCGGAGACGGGCATTGCGGAAGACCAGCGGCGATGAGGCCAGCACAAAACGTTCCTTACGGCACCGTCTTTATCGAGAACAAGCGACAGGCCTGTTATCGAGGTGAGCCCTCTACGTCGGCGGACGAAAATGCAACGAGGAATAACGAATTCTTAATAAACATCGCACACGAATTTCTTCTTCCAGACAACCACTTTGACTATGAAAATATTGTTAACATTCTAAGTCATTCACTGAAAGTTCTGCTAGAACACCTCTTATACTCTGGAGTTTTCAAAGTTTACAAAACAACTTTCATTGTAGGCGATGGAGGGTGTAGTAAGAGACCGTGTAACAAATACTAAGGCAAGCTCTGCGACAGAAACTGAATTAAATGTGCAATTGAAACTACACAATCACTGATGTGTTGTCATTTTTCTATTAAATTGATGCCAATTTTGTGTTCAATTATTTTCCCCTTCGTAAGATAGCTCATGGCGCTTCTCCCACGCGAAGCGCCGACGCCGCCAACAGAGGCGCAAAGCGCAGGTCCCGACAGCTCCTGGTCTACGGAGGAGGACACACAACACAAGGAGAGCGCTCGCCCTCCGACTGCGAAAGCAAATGGCGCAAACCATCCGCAACAGAATGCGTTCTGCACGGCTCTACTATTGCAAATACTCGACTTCAAAGAACACAAATCAAGTTTCAAATGTTATTTTCCCTAGACATTCATCTCCTTTCAAAGTTCGTTTCTGCAAAGTGCTCATACGTGAAGACACGCAGCAATTATTATTCTTTTCATATGAACAATGAAGTAGACCATTCTCTATGAAAGTGGTATTCCAAACCAGCCTCGCAAGCCACGACCACACCTTGGCATAAGGGAACCTCACACACACTTCCGTGTTTTCGTGCTTAGAACTCGGTTTCCACACGCACCGCTTAACATGCAAACGACCCGGGAAAAGTTCTCAGTCACACTAATTTGAGGTGACAAGGTTCGGTATCAAAGGGGGCAGTAAGCAACCTCTTCTACAAGAAATAAGTGTAAATTATGTATATTATTGATAGATAAATTCATAATATAAATTGACTGAGTAGTCTTAAACTACTAACTGGACGCTGAATTCAGAAAAGCGTTATTCTAAAAAAGGAGTCACAGAACGTAATGTAACACAAAAGGTAAACTCTGATAAATCGACATAATGTAAAAACTATCATTACAATTCGCTCTGATACAAGAAATAATCAAGTGGCGATCTGGAATCAACTTGTGTTAAGAAAAAATATCGACACATATGTACCAATAATTCAATTTATAAAACACATGCAAATGCACGCATACATACATACATACATACATACACACACACGCAAACAAAAAGAAAAATCATTCAATAAAGGGCAAAAATAAGAAAAACAATTTCCAAGTAGACGAACGGCATCATTTTCCCATGTACCGAGCTCAATAAAAAGCACACGGGCAATGGGAGGCGGCGGGAAACCCGAAGATCGCCTCGCAGATGCGAGCTGCGCCGCGCGAGGGGGCGTGCGTGCGGGGTGGGGCGCGGAGGCGTCATCTGCGTGCGTGCGTGCCGGGGGACCCAGCTGCATAAAGCTCTCGTTCCCGCGATCAATACGCCACTGCGAGTCCTGCCACGGCGTTCTGCTTGCGGACGGCGACATCACAGCACTATCGGCGTGGAGCAAGCCCTCTGCCGAGGGCGCAGCGGTAACTTTCGGCAGTTGATCAACTTTGCAAAACAATTTGCTTCGCCAACAAGCTACTTCCAGGGGCCCTCCCAACTTCCTTGGAACGCGCCTGGGAAAAAGCGCGACCAGGGAGCGGCGTGTACCGATTAATTAACATAATTGCAATTCCCTTTTAATCAAAATTCCATACAAGACCAACAACTTAAAGGGATTAGAGCGAAGAATTCATTTCTTTATTAAGTATAACAAAATCATTTCATTTTCAATTTAGACGTGTTCTGCAATTACCACAGTGTTCATTTGTTTTTAAGAGAACCTATAATAAAATATTAACTTTCCTGTAAACTAACTTGCTCTTTTTAGACAAATCCGAAATAAAAATGCGCCGTGAAAACATAAAAAGGTTGAAAAATAATCCCTTTGCGCTTGGCCGGTTTATAATGGTTGTAACTTATTTTCATGAAGACTGTATTTTACAAGTGAATATGAATTTACTTTTAAGGAATAAATTGTAAAAATTTCAATTTCTAAAGCACGTTGGACAAGGAAATTCTTCACGAATGCATTAATGATTAAAAAATCGTATATCGTATAAATGTAATATGATATAAAAATCGTATAAAAATCGCGGAAATTACGTTTTCAATGTACGTAAGGTGATTGTATTTACTCCTAGTCACTAATGTATGATGCAATGAAATATTGAGTTTATTTTTAGATATGACAAAATACAAAAGGGAACAAATAATAAATAATGAAGTCGACGACTCATGAAATTAAGGTCACATGCAAGACAATATTCATTATGGAAATATATTTAAATTCCTCTCATTCGATAACTGTCAAAAAACCTTTACAGGAAAAATTAAAAGTTCCAACTATTTACTTACCTCAAAGTCTCTTAGTGCTTTTTTCGAAGTTACGGTCGGTTCAACAAATGAACTATTGATTTTAATGAAAAAGCAAGCTTTGTGTTAATTAGAAAAATGTAAACAGTTGAGCTCGTTTCAGAAATAAAACAGCCATTCTTCAAAATGTTTTCACTTTAAATTGATTTGTATGAGGTTCTTTAATTTATTAAGAAACCTGACTGAGTATTTTCTTTTCTTCCTTCTGATGTGGACTTTACAAGCCATGTCTTTAATTAGTGAGTGTAAATATAAAACCAACTTTCTATAGAAGTAAAGCATAGGTGGAGCAAAGGTAATATAAATCTTAATTTGAAATTTTCTATAATCATTAGAGTGCTTTATTTACACACATAAAAATCGTTATTGAGAATCTAGACACTAAGTTAATACAGCTACGAAGGCAGGGCAACGATATCAAAATTCCTTTGTAGAAAGTAATGTTATTACAATAATATAATAACACAGTTTATAAGTGAAATTTAAGACATACAATAGGGCATAATAAGGTGAAAAGTTTGTGGAAGGGCAAAGGATCCTTTTCCTCTCTCCTGTCGAGTCCTCAGTTCATGCGTTGGGCATTACCTTTGGGAGAAGAAATAACGAAGATATTTCAGAACGGTACCGCTCTACGATGCTGGACTTCAAATATGGTCGTTTACTTTCTCTATGGGCATTTAATTTTTTGTATCCATCGGGACGTAACGACTTGCAGATTTCACTGACGTATAACGTTCGTCACAATCACAGCAGGTTGTAAAATCGCTCCCGTGGCCAAAGCGTAGTTTAAGCCGACAGCGCACGCACCTCATGCACAGAGCCCTTCATTCGATTTCAAAAAGGATGAATGCTCTTTTCAATACCGTGAAATTTTTTAAATCACTCATTACGGGGATTTACTGGTTTTTATGCAAATGAAGGAAAGTGAAAAACTGATATACGCTGATATATTATTTTCATTGCATTTTATGTATTTTACATCTCTCAACCCACCTGCTGTGCACTGCCGGCGTAGCACTGCCGTGGCCCGCGCTGCCCCGCGCTGCCCCGTCGGCCGAGGGGCGTGGGCTCGGGCTCGGGCACGCGACTCCCTGCGGAAGCCGCCCAATCCCGTTAGCAGCCACGCGCGGCCCCGCCCGCCCAGCGCGCGCCCTCGCCCACACAAAATGGGCAACTTCTGAGTTGACAGCTACGACCAATTTACTTTAATCGTGTTTGCAACTCCACGCGCTTTTGAGGAATTGTGTGGATCGCAGCTTTGCTTCCTGTGCAGCCCTGCAAGCCGACGGGAGGACGTCTCCGTTCATTGGACGGCCAGTTTGCGAGGTCTTTCCCGCTATCTGTGTAATCTTACGTGGCTCGCACAAGTCCGGGAAGGGGCTCTTCGAGCCAAAAGTTTCCTCTCATCCTCCCTCAACTCGCCGCATGGTATTCGATGTGCTGCCTGTTTCACTTGAAGCAGCTTATGATACTGACTTCCTATCCTTCTCAACAAACGCACGAGCCGCCCCTCAGAGAAATTACAAGCGCATATCTCTGATTCTATGTAAAAGGACCTTGTAAATCGGACGCCGATGTGTTCTTCCCCGTCGTGCGAACAATGCAGCAGGCAGGAGGGGCCACAGATGAGCCGCAACGAGACTGGTCGTCAAGCGAAGCTTCCCCACGGGTCTACCACAACAAAACACAGCAAGGCAGAAGAACTCGCGGAGGTTCACGCTGGCTCTCCCAACTTCCCTTCCGTGGGCTCCCGGCCCTCCCTTTTCGACCAGCTCCGCTCCCGGAAGCCAAACTGATGAGAGACACTCAGAATTCAACAGGTTTTGAATCGAATTGAAATATGAATTTACCTCGAAAACACATTTTACTCTTTCAGTGATTAAGTTAAAATTCCAGATGGGAAAATTATTTACACTTTAGGAATGTTGATAATTGAATGTGCATGCGATTGACTCGATATAACACCCTTTTGGCCCTTGTCACACCACTCGACCTAAATCCCTTGGCTCACTGCTTACAACTTCATTCTGTCACTACAGTCTACCGCTACAGCTCGTAACTTGGTACACATTTACGTGATCCTTGAAGAGAGAAGTTACAAGAATTTGTTTCTAAAATAAGTTTTTTTAAAGTAACTCAAATTTCGTAAGTTACAGAAGTTATTTCAAGCAAAGCTATTTTCCGCAATGGAAGTTTTCAACTGAGGTACAGTTCGGTTGCGACTGCGAGATTCATAATAATAACAATAATAATAATATCTCTTTATAAATGGCGAGGCGAGATTTAGGGTCATATCTGATTGTGATATCTCAGCAGAATTTCTGAGCAAACGGTTTGGAAGATTTGTCAGTTATGTAAGGATTTACATAGCGCTTTTAATTCATCAATCGCTTTTCAAATAACGACTTCTACCTGAGAACGCTGATTGTTTACAAATACCGAAAAGATACAACAAAAAATGAAAACGATGACTTGGCGACAAGGATCGTCCATCCCACTCGGGCCAAGCTCTCTCTGAGGGTTGCAAAGAAGCCCTTTTTGTGGGCGCTCAAACGCAACAAGCCTCCAATCTGTAGACGCCCTTTCGTCCCGCCACAAAGAGAACGTACGCGACCAACTATTCTCCCCCGAGCGATTAGTTAAATTTCCTTGTGAACTTCATAGCCCTGGCCGCCTGGCGAGGCGTCGAGAAACGGCGGGCCCGCCCGTTGCCACCCAGGGGCGGCGGGGCTGGAGGCTACGGGGCGACGACCGCCGTTCGTGGGCTGCAGCGTGCAGCTTGCGCAGGTCGCGGCCTCAGCTCACTCCCGCAGACGTCGCCGGGCGGCCGCTCTTGTCTTGGGGATGAGAAAGAGAACACTTGTTCAGTGAGGAGCACAGAAATAATGTGTGACCAAGGCGGTGACGGCGCTAAAGTTCGTGGATGTGGTTCACCAAAGGCAAATTCCGTCGCGGTTTTCGCTCATAGAATATAAGGCGAAAGCGGGTGGCATCAAGAAATGACAACGTCATATTAAAACCGCGATACTGTACAGATATTTAAAAGGATGGCACAAATGCACGACATAAAACTCTTACATCAGAGGAATGTCACTGAGTAAACGAAGCGAATTAACTAATCGTAGCAGTCATGACAGACTGAAATGTTATGTTATAGATCTTCAATTCATTTACGGAGTCAAGTCATAATGTATGTTGGCGAAGCGGTTGCATGAAACAAGAAAAACGAGTTTTCTCAAACTAAATTGCAATCTAGCGTGGATTCTTGAATACGTATTGGACTAATACGTACGTTATTACTCCTACGCCTAAAACGGTGGACTGTGGTTTAGGGCCACTTCAACTGCTCAAGTCACTGAGACCTCACAGAGATCTAACGTGTAAGTGACGCCGTGAATGATGAGGATGGCGTGAAATAGAGGCAGGGGGAATGGGAGAAGCCCACGAAAGCCTACAGAGAATTCCCTTCGGCACCGCACATCGCACGTGGATGGGCGTGGGATCAACCGGACCGCAGCGGCGCACCTGCCGCTTCTCTGCGCTTAGGACCTGGCTAATGAGCTAGCGTCGGAAACTTCCTAGCAGGTACCCACGTTTCGGCTGCCATTCTGCGAAGGTCGTCGGGGCGAAATGGGCCTTTGGTCGCAGAACGCGGCGTCTGCCGAGCAGCCGAGTAGCTACGGTCTCGCGCCGGGGAGCTCGGCCTCCACTCGCCTCGTGACGCAGCCCGCAAGCGCCTCCGCAGTCGCCTTCAGCTCTTCCTCCTCCGCCCGACGGCGGCGGCGCCGGCGCGGGCGCGGCGATACGCACGCGGGCTGCCGGCGTCGCGTCCGCGTGCGGGCGGGAGACAGCTGCAAACGGGCGGCAACGGCCCGCGCGCCGCACGCAGACCCGTGGGCGCGCGGGAAAGGTCGCCAGGGCGACGGCACGCCTTCCGAAACACAAGCACTCGCCTTCCGCCCGGTGCGCCGCTCTCAATCTAGCTGTCTCCAGGTCCATCACTATTGCACACACCGTGGGGGATAGTGCCAGGTGGCTGCAACTTCGCTCGTCCCACACGTCCACACCATCTCCTTAATTGTGTTCTTTATTACACTATTAGAAACAAATCGAATGGGAGTTAATATTTATAAAAAAACATAATATTGGGGGAATTAGCCACTCTTATTCACATATTTAGATGCAAACGATTGTAACAAAACTAAATAACAAATAATAAAATAATAAAATAGTAATGGATATTAAAAGAAACACGAAAGCTTTACGCTCTAATCTAGGTTGCATTACAAAAATGCTAAATACGCCCGTGTGTTATAGTTACTAAGGAGGGAGGAACAAACCTCGCTTCTTCATCAATTAGTCTTTGTGGGAAGGTTGAGCAGTCAATTTGTTATAAACACAGACATGAATCAATATTTCATAAACATTTGAAATATGTAATTACAAAACTCGAAAAACAAATGCAATTAAATAATACTTCGCTTGAGATACGTATTATTAACTACTACATCAGGCAATAAACGGGCGACGAAATATTGATCGGGACGTCCTCTCTGACGGGCTCTCTCCTCTCAAGAGAAAAGAGGTCCGTCCACAAGAGCGGCAAAGCCATCGAGGGAATACCGGAGTTTTCCAAGCCATTTCAAATGCGAAGTCATTTTCAGAATTAATTCTCAATTGTAAATAATGTTTTACAATAAAGTATTTTTATAATTAATGTTCTTACAATATTATTTTATTAACATAGTTCACGCAGTGCCACATGAAGGGAGCGTAGCCATACGTGCGAGGGATTACATCGGGATGAAGAAACAAAAGTAATGAACCCGAGATTACTGCCTTTGGCTCATTTTGCAAATCATTTTAGGTAAATGCTATCATAAATGTTGTAGATCATGCAAAGCTTGCGTCAAGGTTAAAAGCATTGTAAAGGCGAAAACAGTTTAATAACATATTTGATTTTAAACTAAAATAGTCCAGTGACAACACTGAGCAACCGGTAATTAAATGTGCTAATAGGCGGCAAACGTACAGGCGAGGAGCAGAGAAGAAAGGGTACAAATGGCAGAAAATGAATTTAATTTGAACGTAATAAATGTCTGACGAAGTGTACCTGAGTATAGGGAATTACAATGTTATGTTCTTTAGTTCCCTAATAAAAGTATAATCTAAATACTGTAAAATTCTACTAAAATTGAAGTAACGAAAACGAAATATACCACAAATTGTATAATTCAAACGTTAAATTCACTTGCTTCCTCATGATAGAATGAGGAAGATAATATACAGAGACTCGCAACCGGAAGAGATAGGGGACAGAAACTGGCAATTGCTAAGGATTCTCATCCAACTCTCGAAACTAGCAATGAACGTCAGACACATCACAATCTAATCTTCCGAGGTCATGCTCAGTGACTGTATATCTGCTGAGCTCAAAACGCCCACGAGTACAATAATATGTCCCTGAAGAACCAGCAACATCTACATCTAAAGCAAATTTATGCCTTGTGAACAACAGAGTGCCGCATTATGTACACGAATATGCGTGCACAATTAGCCACGCACTCTTCAAGGCTCGTGTGTTTAAAATGACTTACAAGTAGGAAAGTAATCTTCGAACAGAGGTTAAAGGGAAAAATATGTATGAGTTACGTAAAAATGAAGGATGTATCGGATTCAATACATCAACAAATTCAACAAATAAAAAACAATTTACATTGACATTTGCCGTTTCTTTTCTATTAACACTAATGTGTGACAATCCGCAACAAAACATACACGCGTCATTTTGGCAACCGTAGAATTCAAGACTCAATACCACACAGAGGGCATACGAGAACACGTTGGGCCGTCGTCATAAGCGAGCTCACATGCTCGGATTGCCGTTGGCCGATCGCGCACTGGCCGACAGGCGGAGCGCCGAGGCGGACGACTTCGCGTGGCGGCGCGGCCGGACGATTGGCCGGACGGCGACAGGGGAGGGCGCGGGCGCGGGCGAGGGCGAGGGCGCGGGCGAGGCTTCGATTCCCCCGTCTCCATCAATTAGGCGCAATGGGCCATTTCCCTCGGCGGCGGCGGCGGCGGCGGCGGCGGCGGCGGCGTCGGAAGGGTAGTTGCTCTTCCTCGGGAGGAGGGGGGGGGGGCGAGGGACTATTTCCGCTCCCCTCCCTCGCACGACGCGGGAAGCCTGTCGCTGTGGCAAATGCACGGAGCGCGCAGGTACTTCCGAATTAGAGATAATAAGCCTGTCTACGCAATTTCCGGACGGACGGCGGTGGGCGGGGACTGGCTTCGCGTTCCGCGCCCCCTCACCTCAACGCAACGGCAATGCCATAATACCATTGTACCGAATACACAATACAATACCGAAAAGCAGAACGATCATAACAAGTTTCGCCTAGCTGTTCTAAGATAAAATGGCGTATTTCCCAATACGCATTAGGTCATGCACGTGTAACATTTACCCTTATACCACATTTTCGGAGATAATTACATGTATCCTTTCGAACAAAAATCTCGAAATCTGCTTACAAGCGCTATCACACACTAAAACTGCTACCGACAAAAGTACAGGAAAAGATCGATTCCAAATAAAGATTATTAATAAATCGTACGTAGCAAATTAACGTATGCTACGCATATGGATATTTATTTTTATGTAAATATTGCTGATGGAGAGGTTGGTCCTGCTTTATTCCTTCACAAAATGGCTACGCCTTCAACCAGCTCCAACTCTGTACACTTCGTCACAACCGAAAGAGTCATTTGGGTCTGCGCAATATGTTAACAACTCGCTGAAAGAACCGGAAATAGAGTAGTGCAAAATTATTCGTCCAAGTAGACGCCTGGTGCACAAATGCTCCCCCTGCAATTGCCGCTACAAGTGAATCTTGTCATGCGAGAAAAATTTTACTTCAGAATTTTCATTTCATTAGTTTGGATCCAATAAGATATGAATATGGGCTGGAATATGGTATGATATGGGCAGAAATATGGGCTTCTTCGCCTTTGGAAATTCCATTTTCGATGTTGCTGATGCTACTGAAAATGTTTAGAGTCTACCATCGCCAGATCTTAATTATTTTAGCCCGACCGGAACGAAAGACCAGGCAACGCAGCAGCGCGCTCACTCCACGTCCATTCGCCTTCCTCTCGCAACGCGGTCGCTTCATGAAAATCACGCTTTTATTACGGCGATCTCTAACTCTTGTTTCCGGAAAACAACAGCTGCTCTAAGAGGAGAAAGTAACAGGAAAATGGTTTTCGCACGGTCAGTGACGCTTTCAAACAGTTGCAGCTGTCTGTACTCAAACACCCAGTCTTGCACAAACGAGATATAATTAGCAAATTTTAGTGTTTAAAGAAATGCAACACTTCAATCACTGACTGTACAGAGAAATATTCGCTTGAGTTCATGACCTTCAAAACACTAAGAAGCCAGAAAATATTAGTGCCTACGAATCAAAAGCAAAAAGAATAGGGAATGCAAATCAGAGAGATACTCTTTACTTTACCAGGGGGCGCTGAAGAGCTTGTGGGCCTTTGTTCTGTCTAAGAAACTACAAAATGTTTAGCTGTTAAGTTACATATCGTCTACCTACTTGAAAACCGTGACAGGTATAAAAGCCAAATACCCTGTTGAAAAGCAGCTTCAACTCGATACTTTGACAAAAAAAATACTTCCCGTCACGAACACGAGCAGCCTTTTCAACCTACAACAAGAATCTAGCTTCGCTATCAAACGGCTCAATTTTCGTTTCTCACTTGCGAGGCGAGGCTGGAATTTCAATAACAGTGGGTCACATTACAATTCTCTTTTATCCGATTCCGCTACCGCAACGGCGTCGAAGCCCTGGGCCACGGCGCTCCAAGCGAGCCCCCCCCCCCCGGCGGTGAGCGACGACCGCCCGAGGTCACAGGCGCCAAAACCACGCCGCGCCCCAAAATGCACACGTCAAGCGGTCCCCAAGAGCCTGGAGCAGAAAAGCACTCGCCACAACGCGAATGGAAGAGGGAGAGAGCTGCGATGCTACTCCTGTGGCTAACAGTGCAGCAGTGGCCACACAAACTTACACACCGAACATCCTTCCTATCGTGCTAGTAAACGTTCAGAAAACATTAATTTTTGAGTGCTTGTGATTCGGTCGCAACATGAATCCTTGTCAATAGATATTATAAAATCTGTGAAAATTAACGCTGCAAGTCCTGTAACAAAGAAACAATAACTTCGGTCCTCCGATGATGTCATCACTACCTCAAGTTTTCATTAATGGACGTATTTTGGGTATTTTCCAATAATCCTGTTATTCTAATTCGCCGATCCGGCCACTCTGTTCCCGTGTTTCGTTCTGGAGACCTCCACGTTCAGGCATCTGAAGGAAAAACTTGCTCAATCTCCGAAGGAGAAAAAACAAACTCCTCTCTTTTCGAGTTGCTTCATTTCGCTCTCTTTGGCAGGTTGCACGAGATGGAGATTCCATCTCGCCCCAGCGCCGTCGCGCCGCAGACCGCGCTTCACTTACAGGCCCAATCAGCTTCGGAGGCCAGAGCAATAGCTTGAATTAATTAAAGCACTTTCAATGAGGACGCGTGATAACATGCTCATCGCTGGCTAGCCACCACACTATATCGACCGGCTCCGCACGCAACATTAGCAGAGCTGCGAAACACAATCTCGGCTGCTAATGAACAGTTGAGAGAGAGAATATTGCTGTATCAAAACAAAATTAAATAAATGTATTATCCAAAATTTATCATTACACCAGAAACCAACTGCAACGGGAAACACTGAATAAACCAGCATCAATACTGCATTTTTACCTACCGAATGTTCACCTACGAAACTAATTCAAGCACATTTGCCCTTCATCAAACTTCATCAGAAATGCCGCCACTATTTTAAATTTATGCGTAGTTTTAAGTCCTTTTCGTAACAGATCATCCTCACCTAGAGCTCATCCATTGCGAAATAAAACATTTCGTTTCAGCAACTCTCCGAAACAATCGAAAATCAAATGCTGCCGAAATCAATCCGACCTCACCGCCAGCTGAAAGAGGGAAAACAAACAAAAGTACTCTCGCTGCGCGAAGATAAACTAGAACAACAGCGCTGCAGAATTTAATTATCCCTCGCATCGGCGAGGGTCTATCATCAAAGCTGATCGCTCGCGCGGTAAACGGAGCGCTATAAAAACAGGGAGGATAAAGGAGGGTGGATGAAAAGGGGACGCGATGGGACGAAGAGCAGGAGGCAGAGAAGAACGAGCAGAGGAGACATGTAAAGAAGGGAAAGGAGGAAGACTGAAGTGGGGTGAAAGGGAGAAGTAATATAGAGGGAGAGAGGCAGTATTTCGTACTTCACGCCAGCGCGCTAATAGAATGAGCCAGAATTTCGATACGCCGTTCAGCAGGGCCCGCCTCTGGAAGCAATTGTGGATCCTTCGCCACGATGCATTTCGCCCGCTATCTCGTGAATGCTTGTTTAATTTCCCCCGCGCGGGAATATTGGTCGTAAAACGCGCGAGCGGCCCCGCCCCTGCGTCTTCGCCCGCAGAAGCAGATGCTGCGCCGCCCACGCAACGACAGCAACTGCAGTCGGTTTGACGCCGCCCGCTCAGCCCCGCTCCGCCCCGCCCCGCTCCGCTCCGGATGTGGACGACGAGCGGATTCATTCCATTGCATGCAATCTAGGTTCCGTAAACTGCATATTTTTTGCCAAGACATATTCTAACGTTCTGCGTAAATTCCTTCAATACAAAAATCACAAACTGGAAACAACCCCTACAATACAGAGTCTTGGTAAGTAAAAATGAATGTGTGGATGTTTGTTATTCTTTAGTTCCAAAAAACTACCGAACGTCATCAGAAGCTCCGAAATTTTGCAAGAATTCTTTTGACCAGCTGAAAATGTAAAATATTATTACGATCAACTTTATTTCAGGAAATCGAAGTACAAATGAATATCCGGCCAAAGTTGGTTTACTTCAGTTTCGGTATCGGTGTATCGATGATACACGACAGCGGTCGATTAGAGTTAAGCGCGACTGTGCCTGTATCTTATCAGGAACCCAGTCGCAAACAATTTCCTTATTTTTGGTACTAATAGTAGTTTTAAAAATACACTTGGTTTAAATTTACAGAATTACTCTATTCCACGAACTTAAAACGTGAAAGTTAAATATTACTACGTTTACGAAACCACTCAACGAGAGTATATTTTTCTGAACAACATAAGGAAAATTCTAAAAAATAAGCAACTGCAACAAAAGTTGTTTAGACCATTACCGACTTCTTTTCTATGCCTTTACCTATTATTTTCTATGATGTTGAAAGAATATTTACGAATCTGTACTAATAAACTATTGTTAAAAAAAAGTCGGTAAAATTCGAAAATAGAGATGATTTTGTTTTGGCATTTTTTGTGTTTTCTTTCTAATTTCCTGTAATGGAGAATTTTTGTGGCATGTAGAACCAACAATTTACGATCTGAACTAACGAAACTAAAGACGATACAGATGTGGCGTAATATAGTATGAACTCTATTGTAAACTCAATAGCGCAAAAACTTTGTTTTGTTATAGTTTTCGATAAAAAGAGAGAATGTGTCAATGAATGAGTTTTAATGTAAACAATTATATTCGAGTACAGTCTACTTTATAGGAAAATTCTCGTACTTCTCAAATTTTGTTATAGAAGGTCTTTATAATACGTCACTGTAATACTATATTGTGAAAACTTCCCTGTCACTGCTACCGAAAGTTCTTGCGCATCCACATGCCTTCAGAGTTAATTCTATCATTCCGTTTTGCCCGCTTTTTCCGGTTATTTTCCACGTGCTTTGCAGTTAGCACAGGGCGTTCCTGGCATGCACGTGCCGCACATTTGCAAGTGATTTCGGACCTCCCCTCGTTCCCGATTCCCCTTTGCATTAAATGGGACTTGGCGTTATACCTTTGCGACCGCTCCTCCTCGCACCGCACCTCTCTGGCCCACGCCCTTCCTCTGCCCCTCCACGGACGCCCCTTCCCCCCGAACCCCCCCTTCTGTCCCGCCTCTGCTTCTCCGCTCGCACCTTGCCTCCGCGCCCCGCCGCCCCTCGCTGGCCTCGCTCGCGCCGGGCGGACCGCAGCCAACCGGCCCTTGCAGAGCACCACTCTCCCCCAACCCGTTCTCAGCAAGACCGCGAACTTCCATATACGACACAAACCCCGCTGGTAAAAAAGTCATTCACAAGAATCAGTCTAAACCCTTTCCCAATACAATTTACAATACAACGTTATGAAGAGTGTCCAGGATTCGCGAATGCAATTTACTTTTTCACGCAATAAAATAGTTAAAAAGAGGAGAATTTTACCAGCATTAATTTTCGTGTTCAATTATAAATAAATAGTAATATTCGTACCTTCTGAACAGTCCAAAACAATTATATGAGATCGAAAATTACAGAAATTGAGACTCGATTTATTTTCGTCTGGGTTACATGCACTTGAAACTGGTGAAAATAGCAAGTTGAGGATGTATCGAGAATTCAGAGCAAAATTATACCTCACCAATCATTCGAACTCTGATGTATGCCCTTTAAAGTTTTCCGCAACAGGCCCTTTATCTCAACCTTCAAGCCAATTCTGTGCATTTTCAAATATTGTAAATTTTTGTATGCTTGGGAAAGAGGAAATCAAATAAATACAGAAAGAGAGAGATTCAAATACACTAAGAAACTAACTATTCAACGCTCCTCTACTGACGGCAGGTGTGACCGCCGTTTCAAGAAACTGAGAACTAGATCCGCATTTCCATCTCCTTGCCTTGTAATTCGCGAATAGTGCCATTGCCCAGCGAAGGAGCAATTATTTCTGGTACACTCGTTTAACTAGCCAACACATTGCTATGCATACCTTATTAATGCAAAAATAACTACTCAGGACCCTTCCAAGAATGCGTCATCAAAAAGAGTTTCCAGTAAGATTTTGCCTCTTCACTCTCTTAGAAAGTTTCTTCAACGAAAGAACAGAGCATGACGCTACAAAAAAGGTCCCGTCATCTTGCAGACAGAGAATCAGTTATTGGATTTCGCTGTAGTGTGAAGCAAAGCAAACATATTACTCTAGGTTGGAGATTCATTAACTTTTCAATCACCCTGATAAATTCGAAAGGAACGAATCTCAGGAAGGTGTAATTTCCAAGTCTATGTTAGCTTCTAAAACAAAGTTCTGAAGGAAAGTAATCACAGACAATCCTGTTATAAAAATTCTGAAATCAGCTATTGAAATAATAGTTTTTACTAATTCGCCTAATAAATAAATTGGCATTCCCGTGACCAAATTTGCTCGAGATGTGTAAATCGCATAGCTTCATATATAAAAGGGAAATCCGAATTATTACTATTAATACAACGATTATGTTACAAGGGAAATTGTGAGGGCATTGTCAATGATATTTAGCATATCAGTCATGGTATGAATATTTTTAATGAAATGTGAGTATATATATATACACACATATATACATGAAATAAATTAGGAGGAACCATTTACAAATGTAAAGCCAAATTTCAATATACTTAGATACTAAAATAAATTAAAATACAGTGTCTAAAGCGCTCCCATTGTATTATTAATATAATTACAAAAAGCCTTCGTGAAAACTTAGGCAATATTGCTGATCTGGTGCGTTTTCATAAAACAGTACGGAGCAAATTTCCCACAACAGTCTGCAGGGATGAGAAGCATGATTAAGCAAGAGCAATACAAGCGAACCAAAATACCGTTCTTTTAATAGCTAAGCTTTCATCAAAGAAAGGGGCAGTCACTTGCACTTTTACGATACGCTAACTAGCATAATCGTCCAAAGTAAGTGCAAATGTGCCTGTCGTTCGCTAACTTTGTTAGCAGTTTGTAAAAGTTAACGCCCAGATTACAGCTCAGGTGTCAAATCAGTCTACGCAAGGTCGAACAAACTGAAACCTTCTTGTTTAAAGTTCTCAATGTGTTTCCTTTCCCAGAAATTAATAAATAATCCCACAAGCGAGAAATAATTTTCCGTAGGTGATTACCATTCGCGTATTTTGCACTTTGCGTCTTCTCAGATGAAATGAGAACATCTGCATGACGCAAAAGTTTTTTAAAACCAAAACGCGAGATTAATGTGCTGTGTGATCGCGGAGGAAAAATGAGGTCCGTTGAAGGCACGCGGACTGCGGCGAGTGCGGTGCGCCCTTATCGGATATTCCCTTCCACGAGACACGACAGAGGGGTCTGCCAGTCGCAGCACTGCGCGCTAAAAAAGGGCCAAGTGCGGTTGCATGGAAAACTCCACAGCTATTAGACACAAGAAAAATAGGTCTGCTAAAGCACGGGTCAAAATATGCACGTTTGTAACTTCAAGTCCACACACAACATTTCTGAGATATCCTACAAAGAAAGACAATTCGGCCACAATACAATAAAATTCAACTGACACACTTAGAAACTAAAACATTCTGGAAAACCATTACTTATACCTTCTGTAAAACCTAAATACCATGGGTTCGAAAGGGGCCGTAGATCGTTAGGGCATTTGTTACTAATGCAACCCAACAGACGAAGTAAGACCCCCTCACCATAGTCACAACCGCAAATCATATTAAAGATCTTTGAGTTCTTGGGAAACTTATTTACAATCTAAAAACGTGGATTTAATTTGAATTTCGTAGATACATGAAAAGCTTAGTTCTGCGGAATACGACAGAACTGTAGACTAATAGTGAACTAAACTGATATCTACAAAGGTAAATGAGATTGTCGAATACAATACTAATTAGCATCTTGGTTACATATCTTTTCATGATATTTTAGGCACACCTAATTCTAAATTCTAATTTATATAAACTACTAACGACGAAAATGTGAAATAAAATCAGAGAAAATCATCAGACCAGTTAGCTCAATGTAACAAATACATCTTTTGTAATTCACAAACTTGGCAGCTATCCTATAAAATAATTAATCTGTCGACTTAATAACAATTTATCTGTGAGAAGACCGAAGCCAAGACTGCGATACGGACATGAGCAATCGAGCTAGAAAGATCCAGTTCACGAACGACCAACAACAGCGAATCAGAATTGACAGCGAGTTCCAGAGACAAGAAAAATTCAAACCTGCTGGCACGCGGCCAATTTCAATCAATCAATTCGACATGGAAATTCAATATTCTAATTACTAAAAACTAGCATACAGAAGGTAATTGAAATGGGAACAGAACCGGAGAGAAACAGATCACTACGTCCAAACCGACAATGATTGATAGGCGTTTCCACTGCTACGATTATTAGTCCCGTAAGGGTAGTGCACGCCTGACCGCAGGTGGCGGTCGCTTGAGGGGATTTCCGCCGGGGCAGCTCTAAGCTGCACTGCGCGGTCCGCTTCTTTATCAATTGTGACGTTCTCTACCACATCTCAGGTTTTGTTTTCTTTACAAGCTAACTTACCCTGCACAAGCTGTTGCATTCGTTAACGTATGCAAAAAGTAATTACAAATATTGTTATTATCATTATTATTATCATTATTATCATCATTATCATTATTATTATCATTATTATTATTATTCGCCAAGTGTTGAAGGGAGCAGACGGCCGCTCCAAGTCCCCTCCAGACAGCACCGAGCCGAGAGCCTGGCAGCACTGCAGCGCGCGGCATCAGCCGACGCCCTGGGCCGTGGGCCGGCCCTCGCACTCGAGGTGCCCGGCGACGGCATTCGCCCGAGGCAAACAAACGCCGAGGCTGCCGCCGCTCAATTCGTAGGGCAGCGAAATGGATTTGAACATCAACGTCTCAGACCGAGTAACCTCTCACATTAAATTCCTAGGCATTAAAATGTAATTTCAATGTTCATCTTTATCAACTCGCCGAATAAGGGCACGATAAGAGAGACCGCACAGCTTACTCGTTGCCCGCGTCTCGATGCGCAGAATGAATACGAAGAAGGGAAAACAATGGCTTGGAGGTCGCCTCGGGCGAGAGTGTTTGCCGATGAATATACTACAAACAGGGTCCCTTTGGTTCTAACACATGAACTAACAACGTTACCACCCGTTACTATTTCATATTTTAACTTTCAGAATATTTTGATCACGGGAATTTTTTCATTCACAAAACGAAACGCTCCGCAAAAGAAAAAACAACCCAACAATATCGATTGTCAAAAAAACATCTGGCGCTTTAGGACATCGATGTTTCTAGAAAAGACATTCGACATCGACGTCGCATCCTGGCCCCCCCCCCCCCCACCCCGCCAGTCACGATCCACCTCCAAACACATTCCCTCTGCCACCAATTTCTTCGTCATCTCGCACTTTTGAAACGCCTTTTCCAAAAACAATTCTTACGTTGAACGTACTTTTCCTTTGATCAATTCTTTCAATACCAATGAAATAATCGTTTACCTCTAAAGCTTTAATCAGCGTGGCCTATTAGCATAACAGTTCAACTCTTCCGCCAACAGCAGCTGGAAAGAAGCGGCTTCCTCTTCAGCCCGCAATTGCCCTGCGCGACCTTTGCCCGTCTGCTCCCAACTGGAAGCAGCGCACCAGAGATCCTCCTGCCTCGCTATGCGCCAGCAATAAAAAGCTTCTGCGACTATTCACGCGAGATCCGCCAGTTCATTCCCAGCGAAAGCCAGGTAGCGATAAAGCAAGCGAATACAATTTGCACGCAGCCCGGCGCTGCCCCTTTCGCGCAACGCTGTCGCTGGCGGGCACGCGCGTGGCATGTGCCCCGCCTTAGGGGCCAAATGTTTCGTCCAAACAGACTGATCGACTGGTGAACGGCTCAGGTTCTCCCCTAAGTGAGAGTTACGCTCCCCCGGAACGGCGAGGGTTCTGTAATTAGGTACATCCCACCGCCCCAGCAGGACAAGCTGTACGCTCCCGACCTGTATGGTAGTGTAGTAGATGGAAGTGTGTGTTGTAAGAAACGGGGAGAATAGGACAAGGGACGGGAAGGAAATATCGCACACGGCACGTGGCCCGTTTGTTAGGATGCTAGCGCTGAAAACCCTGTCGAAGGAGCGCTGCAGCGCGAAGGGAGGAGACCCCTCTCCACCTAGCGAGGAATCATCCCGTGCTAATTGGCGGGGGCGCACCCACGATTCTTCTCGCCACTCCAGCCGGGCGCCTTCCCCACGCGCACTCCGCTCCACTCCGCTCCACTTCGCTCCACGCTTCAAACACAATGGGTTCAAAAAACCACACACTGCGAATATGCGGTTTTATTGTGTGTGTGTGTGTGTAGGTAGAGGAATGCTCTTTTTTAAATGTAGTTCGTATAAAATACTAATTTTTCATCATTAAAACAGATTAATTAAAATTCATTCAGTACTGCCAAAATGTGTGTGTGTGTGTGTGTGTGTGTGTGTGTGTGTGTGTGTCTAAGTAGTAACCCTCGCCCCCATATGAAGATTACATTTCAGTTTTTGATATTTCGGTACATAACATTATACTTTATTTGAAATAATTTAAAAAAGACGTTAAATCTTTTAAATTACTTTCACTTTTTCTACGTATTATTTTTAAACCTAGATGGGCTTCTGTGCTGGAGAAACTTATCTAACCCTGCTCCATGAAATAGAAATATTGGCGGTATTGACGCGCGAATAATACACAAATTATTAAATGATCCACAGCACTATCGAAAGACGGTTATCATTCACATTTTGATACTTTGCAACATACATTTATTGCAATAAATGTTCACCCGTTATGATACTGTATCCTGCATTATAGCAAATCACTCAGCCGGAAACAATGTTCACGTGAACGGATCTCGATATTAAAGTAGCATTATATTGACGCAGGTGTCCAAATTCGTGCATCTGCTAACAAAATGCCCACTTCGACCAACAGAATTAAAAGGAAAAACGAAGATACCGAAACAATCGCACAAGTCTCTTCTAATTAAAATAATTATATTCCTATTCGATAAATAAATTCCGAATATATTACGTAAAGCACAAAAATTCAGAAAAAAATAGTGCAATATTGACTACTTCATTAATGATACACGTCTGTAAAATGTATGCCTCCTTGGTTATGTTGATGAAATAATCGTAAGGGGAACCTGTAAGGGAGATGTGTTCGATAAGACATTTAATTACATGGAAAATGTATTTTACACTGCCAGTCACTTAATAAAATCCGTATGTCAGAAGGGAAACAAGCAAAAATGTATGGTATCTTTCTAAAACTGTCAATTTTGGCTGTGGTTCGGTTGAGGGTTCCGCTTGAAGCGCTCGCCGCCGCGCCACGCACCGCAGCGCTCGCGACCAAGTGGCTCCGGAGGGGCGCGCCTGGCTGGTCCGAACTCGCCGGCGACAACAACTCGAGCCCGTCCATCAGGGGAAATGGGCCGCCACAGGGAGGGAGCCGCGTCCTTCCTGTGACCCATTACCCCGGAGAGCTCTGCCCGGGAAGCTTCCTGCCTCCCCTCCCCTCCCCTCCCCTCTCCATCTCATTTCCATTTCGCCTGCACCCATCTCGGACGACACCCCGATTCGCCATTTCATCTCGTCTCCTCCTCCTACCTCGGCCGGCGCTCAAACCCGTATCATTTCAAGGCCTTCAATTGTGCCGCGTCGGTTCCGCCTCAACCCGTCGGTCATCGCTCGGGCATCTCTTTTAATCTCGCCCCGCCCCGCCACCTCATCCTCTTCCTCCCCCGCTCCTCTTGTGTCGAGGAGCCGGCGGACTCCAAAGGTCAGCGCGTCTCGTCACGCGTCATCGCCCCGCCACGACCTGCTGCTTCCTCGGGGACAACGGCGACGTAGCGTAGGGCCCCGACGCCACGCCAGTGATGAGTCGACAACGGCGCTTTCATTCACGCACGGAAGGCCTCCGCGTCAAGAGAGATCACGTGGAAGAAAGAGCGGCTGCGGCACCGACTGGGTGGAGTCATGCCCTTGCGCTCAATTCGCCAACCGGCTTCCTCCCTACCGCTTGCAATTGCATCGTCCCTTCTTTCAGCAACTTCACTTTAAACGAAATGGTTACCAGTATTCAGAAAGGTTTTCAATATAGACGGACTCTCTACCTGTACAGAACAATGTCGGTCTCCCAGGGCGAGACGGAATCCTCCCGAGCGCACCAAGAGCGAGAAAATGCTGCAAGAAAGCACAAGCACACATTTTCTGTCCAGGTGAACCTTAATATACTTTATACGTAAAAGGTTATTCGCAAAGACAACAGACATTTGTTCACAGTCAACCAAGAGAGACTTAAATATCGAAACGCACGCGTCATCGTCGCCTTAGGGAAAATTAACGAGATCTTGTTACGCAAGCAAAAGTGCGATTTAAAAACTCCTTCGTTGTCTGATCATTGAAACGGATGCCAGTTAAAAAACAGCAAATGTAGTCTCTCAGACGAAAATCTTGACATACCAACTCGCTATGATGCATTTTTATTATATCTAAACTTGGAAAAAAATCAATTAACATCGATACATTTTTTTTTTTTCATTTTTCACGCAAATGCACATCTTGTAACTTCACCTAATCGAGTCTCTCCTTCACCTACCCCAAGCGCCGAACCTCATCAATCGTCGACGCGCGTAAGCAGCTCGAGGCGCCTGGCGGCCGCTGCGCGACCTCAACGCCGAAGTTTCAAATTGCGCACGCTCTAATTGCAACGCCGACGGACACACTCTGCGACAATACACAACGCGGGCATTTGCCGTTTCTTATTTGGGTCACGTAACTCGACCACTATTAAGCGGTGGCTCTCGCCTAACTGTTGTTCTCCGAAACAGTCGCGTTTGTATCAAGCTGCCTTTTTATTTACGAGACAGTGCAAACCAGGCGAGCATTTAGCATCAGCTCTACAGCGTCCCCTTGATAATATTTTATTGGAGGGCTCAATGCACTCTCCCGAACAAGCGTTTGGGGAATGTGGCGAAGAGCGGCGGGCCGCCTCGGCGCCCAGTCTCCGCTCTCGAGCCTCCGGCGAGCGGCAGGCGAAGCGGCAAGGCGCGGGCGGGTTCGCTGACCTCTCCGCTGGCCTCGGCCCGCGCGCCCCGCCCGCTGCCCCGCCCAAAACAAATTGAACGGGATTCGAACTCCCTCCGCTGAAGCGGCGGCAAGACGGGCGCTCAAGTCGCCAAGCAGCACCGCGGTCATCCCGAACGAGAAGGCAAAGCGACCTACGTCTCAGAAAATGCTCATTTCTGAGTGTATTTTTAACTCTTTAACAAGTCACACCCGTCTCGCCAGTATAAGTAAACAACATACTGTACGTATGTTCCCTGTATTTTAACGCAGCCGCAACCCACGTAACT
This sequence comes from Gryllus bimaculatus, assembly GCA_017312745.1. Classification (NCBI taxonomy): domain Eukaryota; kingdom Metazoa; phylum Arthropoda; class Insecta; order Orthoptera; family Gryllidae; genus Gryllus; species Gryllus bimaculatus. The sequence goes on from BOPP01000031.1 coordinate 548,763, forward strand.
ACTTTCTTTTCACGGTGCGCGACTCGTAGCGTTTTTTAATCCTTCGACATGGGACCGCCGGTTTTATATTCCTTGAACGGGGTTCCGCAATGATAACTTTACAAGAAAAATCATTAGACGGGAAATCGAATCTAAGAATATCAGATTGACAGATGTTTCCGGAAACGTTCCATTTAGAACAGAATCAACAACTCCGGGGGGGGGTAAAAACCACTAGTTTTCCTCCCAATAATTTCGATTACAACTGATATCAAGTTTTGGCATTCTTTTTCTAGCGACCAAAAATTTTAATACTCACATTTCGTTTCTAACAATTTAACATGTTTCTCTATTTCACTTGCCACATGGATTCTGAACACAGTAAACTAACACGAATTCATTGCAGAGTAAACGAACCGAAAGTAAATCTACGAAACAAGAATGAACACAAGAACGCATGTAATAATAGACCCGCAAGAATATTTAGGGAACAAAAAAATGTCATCAACGGAACTTTGAGGGGAGAGCTAGAGCTACATTACTATCAGGAAATTGAAGTATGTAAACACAAAGGCATTCGTTTCCGATTCGATAGCTTTCGGTTTTGGGAAATCCATGCATCCAGAGGGGCGCTACAAATGGACACTCATCATCTGTGAATTTATTTACGTCACGCACAGTCTTCGCGTAGAATTAAATCCCTAGAGGCAAAAATCGTACTTTCGAACGATTTTCTGATTTTTGGTATTACCTCACTTAATATCTGCTTTAATTACATTCTGTGCACATTACGCTAATCATTATATTTACACCGAATAATACGTATACATTTGCGAATCTTTCATTAAATTTTGAGGAAAAAATCTTTCTAACCGTCTTTAATAATAAAAATTCCTGGAAACACAGTACCGTTTGACGTAGGATCCGATAGAGAGGGAAAAGTGTACCTGTTTGATAGTTTGCTTTTTTGTTTCAATATTTTCAAACTTTTATACTTTACTAAATCTGCGACACGCATCAGGAAAGCAAATTCTAGAATTGGAACTTCAATATACAATTTAAATTCAAATATATTTTTCCCGACTAGATACTATTTGAAAAGGGATGATTACATCCCATCCACCTCTGACACTCATTAAAATGTGATTGGCTCGAAAACACGGGAACTGAGGCGGGCCAATGAATTATAAATACGAATATATACGTTTCATTGACGGGTTAACCATTCTGAACCCGGACTAATACAATATTACTACTAAATCAGCGTTCATTATTTCATAATTGTCTTGGAAAATCGGGTAACACGGATAATGCGCTAAAACGAGAAAGCGCAAACAAATAAGCGCTACAAACTTTTCGCCGACGCGGTGTCGCCAAAGGAAGAAGACGCGTGATGTTCTCGCAGCCCGGCGCCTCTGAGTGACCGCAGTGGCAGGGGGTGCCGCCAGCGACTGAGATAATCTTCACCTCTCGGGGCGAAAGGTATCACTGCGCTGCGGATCGTGTCATTGGACCTTTCTTTCGGAGAAATAGTGGGGGACAAAAAACTTTGTGGAGATTATTTCCTTTACAATACCATACTAGTGGGGGACGTTTAACATCCACCGACAGTTGTTCACGCTGCATTCATGGTTTGCTGGTCGTAGATATCGACAGTTGGTATGGTGAATGACTACAATATACTATTTATTGCGTGTAGTCAGGCTGCAAACCTACTGACCTGGATAGCAATAGGTGAAGCTTGTACTACTGACGGATAAGTCGTATGAAGCAAAATGTGCATCAACTCGTGCTCTCTAAATGACTTTAAGACAATTATATTATTTTCTAAAAAAAATTGTTTGGGATGACTTTATTAATGTAATTTTGTATAATGTATACGTGGTTTATAATTAACGATGTGTGGCGCTGGGTGGGCTGCCGGGCGCCCAGTCCCCAGGCGCGCCTCCGTTCGACCGCGTCTCGCCACTCGACCGGCGCGGGGCGGGGCGGGGCGGGGCGGGGCGGAGCGGACAGGCCGCCGCTATTCCGGCTCATCCGGGCGGGTTGCCGCCGCCACGCGCTCTCGACCTTGAGCTCGTCGCCTTGCGGGCCTCTTGGGCCGAGGCGGCTCGCTCCGCGCCGCCGCTGCCACATCCACACTCGGAAATTTACCCCACGACCCGAAAACGCTCAAATTCACGCCATTCCTCAACATTATTATCTTCACTTTGTTAACTTTATGATCTTGGAAACTTCTACCTTTTCACAACCCTTTTCAATAATCACCCAAAATTATTGTATGAAATTCAACAAGCTGAAGTTCTTACAATAATTTCAAACAAGTAGTTTAAAAATCAAAGGTTAAATTCTGTTCCACGTGTATATTAGTATACACCATATTCAGATATGAAATTAAACATTGTGAAGTCCATCATGTGAGAAAGTGACGCTCAAATATGTAATATGTAATGCTGATTTTTAAAGTAAAACTTATTTTTATGAAGTAAAACTGATATGCATAGTTCGATAAAGAGACGTGGTATTCATGTTTCCATCGATACAAGAAAATTGTAATCGCAACTGAGAAGCAGATGATCGCGACTCAACCGAAATGTTTTTAAGCTTAAAAACAGTTACGATATGTTTTCTGGAACGAAATACGTAAACTTCAACGCCTGAGTCTTAATTACCTTCTTTGAGATTTCCATGTAACCCCTCCACCCAACACCAAGGAATCCTAAAATGCAATGTGTCCCTGATTAGAATTGAACCTTATTTTCTTTTTTTTCTTTTCGAGAACCAGAAACATGAGCTTCAGCGTCTGGCAACCAGGCGACAAAATCAAGTGCAATGGAACACGATGGAATACTCTCAAAATACTCAGCACGTGAAGTTCTTATAACATTTGTTATAAGTGTGTGAACTAAAAGAAGTATGTATAGAACGTGACTGACACTACCAAAAACGGGCCAACGACACTCGCAAATAAGGAAAAGACCAATTGTAGCCCTCTGGCGGCCAGAAGTCAAGGCTACTTGAGAATCGTCATTTGCGGTTTCCATAGAAACGCCGCTGCAACCTACAGCCGCATCCAGCCTCCTGCCCCCTGCACTTGCGTAAACAGAAGGCCGCGGCAGCACCCGATTCACCGCGTCCTTGTCAAGAACTCGACTTGACAGCGCCAGACACGTGGCCGCCGCGCTCAGCAGCTAGCCAACACTTCTCCCTAATAACCTTCTGTTATAAAATCAACTTAACGCCACCAGAGGGACGAAAAGACGTTCTTAACGACCGGCGTTTGTTACGAACTTACGCCGTCCAATGGCGCGTTAGGATACTTACAAACAAGATACATCAATCATTTCTTCTTTTTTTTCTGAGATGGTAATAAGAAAACTGTGGAACGACACACGACCGATAACAAATAACAAACGAGTCCTACTTCCTGTTCTTCAGCCTAACCACATTAACAACTATTTTACACACCCTACACCCTATATGGATTTCGTATATTCTGTCTTTGCCCCATTCAAAGGTATTGCAGCCTCGGATCAAAGCTCTTCAAGACAATACAGCCCAAAATGTTTTGATGCGTTCAAATTCTTTATTGTGGCATCTCCCACATACTTAAGTTTTTAAATCGGACTTGAAAAGATCTTTTAAGAACAAAATGTCAGAATGTTTAGCGTTAGACGCTTCCAAACGTTCGAAGTGCTCTCCCGTCAAATTTCATCAGCATGACAGAACTTTGACATTTTGAGATAAAGTAAGGTCTTCGTACTGACATTTTTATTATCTGTCTACTTACACGACTTCGCGTATTCAAAACGTAATTCACTAATAACATTAATCGAAAATTCGACGATCCTGTATTCCCCAGTAAGAAAATCATTTCAATTTTGTATGTGTGCTTCCCTCTTTCAAAGCAGTGGTTCCCATACTTTTCTCCTAGCAAACTTCTAAAAACTGAAATAAAATGGCGAACACCCTAACAATAGAAACAAAAAACAATAAAATGTTATTATAATTTATTTTCCGTATTTCATAACAGTTCATAAAACAAAATCACAATCGTAAAACATTAACAGACAACCATTAATATACTGATGGATATATCTACAAAATGAATGCAATAAAAAACAACTCCTGCTACTATTCATTACTTATACTTGAATCAAACTCAACTTGCTTCCCGCCAACCATGACCCGTTCCGCACTGAACACTTCCACTCGAAACCATCACACAACTTTCGTTTGGCCAACCTCATAGGACTAACACACAACACACTTAAATCCTGCAGCAATTAAACCACGTTTATGCGCCCATTCAACGACAGCCAAACACCCCCTTCGGCGCAACGCATCAAAAAATGCCTCATTTATTCTCACCATCATAGCATGGACACTCTAAAACACCAATCACAAAGAATCTGAAGAACGCAACAAACTTAATTGTACGATAGCTAATAACTTCGACAGCTACCCCAAAACAGAAAATCACGTAGACAAATACATGATTTACACCACTTCGCCACCTCACACCATTTCGTAATGAAGTTTCGACAAGATACTAGGGTGAAATTGCACCCCCCTAACTTTTGGCATCACGTTTGTGACCAATTACGAACCATTAAAATTATTTTAGAAGCGTATTTTTACAATTTATTTAAATCGCTTTTCTTTTTATGAGTCCTAAGTTACACACATCGCTCCCCACCCCTCCCCACCGAAAGGTTCCCCTCCTAACACCCCTCGCCGGAGCGGCGCGAGAACCGGTTTAAATGACGGTCTGAAATTGTGTATCCGTGTACTATACTTCAGTCATTTTTTTTTATTTTAAATTAATAATTTACATATCGTTACCTTCTTATCTTTAGATTTAAAATTATGCCTCTACACATATTAATTTTGCAAACTCCCTTAACGAAGCTAATTAATTCCTGAAGGTTTGCTTACTACCGGTTGGGAATCGCTGTTATATAGGAAGCAGTAAATTACTCAACAAAAACACACTTTACTAAAAAATTAAAATAACACAATGCTAGCTCGGAAGGCACCGACTGGCAACATTTTCACAACGTTCCTAACCACGAATCATCGATCACCCATTTCTTACAAAATTCAGAAGGCGGGAAGTGCAATTAATAAAAAATCAGGAACTTTGAGATTTGGTCGCAATTTGCCATGATAAATATCAAACGGCTGAGAAATAAGCAACGTAAAACATATACAACGCAAATACATCTAACACTACGATTATGGAACTAACAGATGTCGATTGGAAGGTACAGATTAATAAGGTGACTAATTTTTTTTACAATGAAAACTGAGACGAAAAAAATTAAGAAAAATGTACAACCTAAATACAAAAAAGTATTAATTTAAACTAAAATACACCAATTATGATTACATCCCTTTTAATTATTTAATTAAACGAGTATTTCCCATTGAATGGATATGTTTGTCAATATATCATTTTCTAACAATATGTTGGAAATTTCGGAGCAAGACATATCCATCATATTGGATTTTACAGTGAGTTCTGCACCAAAGAAACAACATTCAATTGCGATTTATCACTTGATTAACACATTAGTTATATAATATCAAAAAGAAGAACAGGTAGGAGGACACCTACAAAAGGACTGTTCTCCCTAAAGGAGTGCGATTGGTCACCTTAACATTAACAAAACGAAGAAAAAATGCACACTCATGGGTATCAAATATATTATTTTTGGCTTTGCAACAACATACGTTGTACTACACAATTCTGTACTTCCCACAACACACTTCATTCGTTGGAAATGAAAGTTATTTCGAAGTTTGAAAAGGAATGTTGAGTATTGAGATTTCAAATACTTCATTATTTCAAATGTTTTAGGGCAATTTCCATGATAACGGTACAACATTAATTACTATTCTGAAAGTTACAAATTTAAGTTAATGTCCGCGAAGGAAAAAAAATCCTACGATTATTTATCTTTTTTCTACGCGACTTGCCGATTTTAGAGGCGCGATTATTTCGACAAGATGCGCATTCTTTGGCCATTTGATATCAGAAAGCCCGACAACTGAACCCTTAACATTTAAACTAATAACGCTGATGTGCAAAGATAAAACAAATATCGTAGAAACCGACACACCATAAAGAGTGGAAAAAATAAAACCCAAGTGAGCCATGTGCGTGCGAGATAGAAACCAATACTACGATGTGATCGTTCTCATTTGCCTGATATACTGAAGTAGAAGATTAATTGGAAATATTGCGGATTTTACTGTCAATATGTCACAACAGACACGTATATAAACCGCCCAACTGGAAATGACTCTTAATTCAAAGCACTCCCGTTTCTGAATAACTAATACCTAGAAAAGCATTGACATCCCAGAACTATTATACAGAGAGAAACATCTTTGAAATTTTATTTCACGACACATAGGCTTAAACGTAAAATATCACATCAAGCAAACATCTGTCAATGACAACTTGTGATGCAATTTACACTATGCCCAAAAAGTGAAAAGCCTAACCAAAGGGCAATTTAAATACTTCAGACCTCAGCTGATCGTTCTGAATAGTTTACAAATAGATTTATATACATATTTTAATAAACTACAAAAAATCATAGTTTATTTCAACTTCATACAAGCAATGATGGTTCTTTAAAAACAAAAATGAGTCTCATTCAACAGGTTACTGTACATGATAAAAGTAAAAAACATGAACCTGGAAACATTTTTCTAGATTCATACGTTTAACTATGATTATACTTACCGACTTGATGTCTCGCTAAAACTCCCTCCATCCAGCAATCTTACTTTTGCAAAGAGTACAGCATTTACAAATGGAACAGCAGTCAACTCTTCTACACAAATTTCGACTTGAAATTTATATTTCTTCTTCTTCATCATGAACGCCATCTTCAGACGAACATTAAATTCACCACTTCTTTCAAATTAATTCACTCAAAATATCCGTATATAAAATAACATTAAACAACTGCAGAAGTCATAAAAAAAGTTCAGGTGCATGTGTCACTATCTTCCCCATTGTGACATGGAAATGCATTCAATAAAAGGTCCGAAGAGCGTTGCTAAAATAGAAATGCGGTTCTTTTATTCAGCATCATAATAATAAAATATCTTGCACATTATTAAGAACACAAACTATCCGCTGTCGAACGTAATCTTAACCTCGAAATTTGCAATATAAGCAAAAGCACACCTAGTCCCCGCAGCATCACAATATCAAATGCAACATTATGGTACTTATTTTTATCCGAACTGTAGTCAATTACATGTGAAGGCCCACAGTGTCTGGAATAATGAACCGTTGAAGTGTAAAATGAAGTATGTTACTATTCTGCCATCTTGATTGAATGTTCACTCTAGAAATCTTCGAACAATTCATTTACTAATCTATCACACACACTTTGCAGTTAACATTCTCACAGATCACACAGCTAACTTCCAATACTACCACCAGTCACAGCCAAACTCCTGAATCTCGCGTAAGAGCTACCTCACTCACCCAAACCTCCATAACACTTGTCAATTTCGAGTTTCCTACGGACCCAACCACTGGCCCGACTGCAACGACATAACCCAATGAAAGCTGCTCTTTCAACAGATGACAAACGAAAATCGATAAACAGACAAATCGACTATTCGATAAATCGAGAAAAATTGATCGAAATGTTCCGCCAGTACTCATTGAATGAAGGCGCGTCTTTCAAAACCACTATATTACAATTGTCTTTCTGACATACTATCATCAACATCAGTAAAACGAAAGGAGAAGAAAATATTAACCTCAACTCTATTTTTTAATTATATTGTAGTTTTCTATTTTAAAAAATTGACAAGTCAAAAATTTCCAATATGTTTTTTGAGGCATGAAATTGTTGTATTGTTCTTACACATAGGTGGCGTATTTCTAATTGAGGTATTGAAAGTGCATGTGTGTGTGTGACATTGCAAACCAAAGTTTGAATGAATAATCTAGTATTTTACGAAATTTACGTATTTTAAATGAAAATAGATTCATGCATACATACTGTCCATTGCTATCAAATAAGAAACTGGGGTGGTAATTTCACTTCTCATTCTACATGGTTTCAGTCACTTACTTGCACAACATTCATTTATAAATTAAACAGCTTTCAAAATTTTCTGGTGGTATTTGCTAGAAACAATGAATATTGGAGCTACAATGTATCAACTACTGTTGACTACAAAGCAGAAATGAATTCTTCAATTTCTGTATCACTATTGCAGTGTGCAATTCAAGTTGTACAATTATTAAATTTCTTTTTCAACTAGCACATATTTTATATTACAATAAAGTTAAAGGAAAACTTCTAAATGCAATATAATGTTAATTTCTGAGAAATTTATTTAAAAGTTAAAAATCAAATAGGTGAAATAAGTGGCAGTGTAAGAAGGCAGCAAGGTTTCCAATCCATGCTCTACCTCTCCATACACTAATCATTGTTCAATCAGTACTACATCGGTTGAGAAAATCTGTTTCTGAGAGAAAGTCGCCTGCAAAGAGGTTGGTCTTTGGCCATGGTCTTACCCAGTCATATACCACCTTTGGGGAAATTTATTCTATATATAAAAACAATTTACTCATTTCAGTATTTTAAACAAGATTATAAGCATTAATTGTGAGAGAATTAGGCTTGCATCTGATAAAGAAGACACATGAAGTGAATGACTTTTCTATGTTCTAAATCATTAAATTGTTCTTTTTAAATATTAAGAAGAAATCAATGAATAAAAAGTTATATAACAAGGTACAAAGCAAGTTATTGAAACAGATCTTGAGTTTATAGTATACCTATGCACAGTGAGAACAAACAAGTTTGCAAGTCACTTTTGCTGCATTCATTGTTTGAGAGTACTCCATGTGCAAAAGATTTTCTACATGTGCTTTGTGATGTTTTGCACACTCTTCATAACATTTTTTACAAGATTAGTTCAAATGGAAAAATAAGCAATTTTGCATTCAGAAAACAAGCATGAGAAACCACGTTTCATGCACAGTGGGATAAAATTAATTTAACGCGATTAACATGATTTGAATTTTTTAAGAAATTGTTTTTCACTATGTTCTGGTTAGAATTATGCAAAGTATTATTGTAGATATGTTGTATAATAAACAAGAGTGTGAATATAATGGAGGTTCCTATGCAGTTATTGTGTGTTATGAAAGTATTGATGCATGAAGTATGTGCTCAGATGGAACAAGAGGCTAGAAGATCCTCAGGGGCTGCTGTTTTCAAACAAAAATCCTTCTCCCCCCCCACACACACACACACACACACACATACCAGAATTCATATCTGTATGCAACAGAAATAACTTATAGTATTTAATCTCAATTAGAAATAAACACACATTGTGAAGAGAAAAATTTACATTCTGAAGAAAAATATAAAAACTGAAAACATTTTGCTCTACAAAAACAAAAGTAATCTCAAATATTAAAAATTCAATATTTAACAATTCAATGATTTGTTAATTAATACAAACAAAAAATACACAGGTTTTAATAGATTCATAAATGCATTGAAGTGTTTGAATTAATTTTGTTTAAATCAGTACTAAAATAAGTATACATATGAGTATACAATGAGTATGAAATAAGCACACAAGTCTAAAACTGTTTTTTAAAGGGTAGTATAAAAAATATAAATGATAAATGATTTTCTTTTCAAAATTGTTTTTCTGAAGTATAAACTTAATCACTTTTTATAAACTGATGTATAAACTTGAGAGAAAATGAAGACGAAGAGAAACTGATTGCTTTAACAGTGAAAAGAAAAAAGAGAAGTGAAATTATTTGTTATAGTTGATTAACATCTTAAAATTCATTAATTATAATGTTTACAGTAACCTGTCAAAAAATTATCACATAATGTCACTTACTGCAAAACTGCACTAGTACATATCTAGACTAGTAATTATACCATACATATACCATACATATCTATCACAACCAAACTGGGTAGAGAGATGCTTTTGTCATAACATCATATGAGAACATTCCTTTTGGAAACAACCACGATACACACACATCTCTATAAATGATATTAATTGAACAAACAAGATCACACAATTTGATATTTGTCAATTATGATAAATAATACCAGTACTTATTAAAATTATCTTCTTCTAGGTTTAAAAATTGAAAATTCAATTATTTTCATAATATTAATTTAATGAAAGGCAAAAGTTATGCATTTCAAGTCAAGTTCAATGGTATGTAAGTAATAATATATATTTTTGGAATTATTCATTAATTTCTGCACTTTTACTACCAATAAAGATGAGGAACATTCTTTTTCAAAATAGTAAACAAAATAACGAAGGTTTGGAAATCATGCAAATAATTATATTCTGATTCAGCATGATATAAAAATAAGAACAAATTTCTTAGGATTTTTGGAATGTTATTTTGTATGTAAAATTAATTCAATTTTTTAACGATTATAATCAATTTTTCAGTATTGTTGGTAATAAAAAACCCCAAGCTGTACATAACGTTTTATCTACATTTGTATAACTCCATCCACTGATGTCAAGTAACAGAAAACTGAACAACAAAAAAATTTCAATGTCACTGCAAGGTCATGCAGGGTATAAATGGGCAAAAATCTTTAAACGTAGATTGTGAAAATAATTCATTTTTCGAATTTCAAAACCCCAAAACCCCTGGATACTTACACTTTATGTCTTCAGAAATTCATCCTGTTTATTCAGAACTACGAGCAATTTTATTGCAAAATTTGTTATAAAAAGTATTTTTCTGACAAAATCATTTCTTATTGAGAAAATGAGGGTGTCCTTACAATTTTTTTTCTATTTTTTTTTAACAGTCAGCTTCAACCTGTATTGTACTTGAAGGAAAAATTTCAATCTTCAATTTTGTGATAGGAGTAAGCCAGGAAAAATTCAACTCTTGAAGTTTTTAGAAATTCACAGCCAACAGTGAAATTTAATGGTAAATACACTGGTAAAAACCAAATATCCTTTAGATGCTACATTTGCCAGGAAATCAGGAATAACTTACATAAAAAATGCCATTTTCACTTAAAAAGAATCCTAGGGTGTCACCATGTTTTACCAGTTCATGTGGATAAAAAATTCTGTTCACAAGATAAACAATGATTTCCTGATAATCAGCAGTGTACATCTCAGCATTGTAGATCAAATAGTTTACGAGCTAGAGCAAGTCAAAGATGACCATGATTTTCAAACTTGAGTTTTGGAAAAAGTCACTAGAGGACACAATTATAGTCTGAATGTGGCAAATGATGGAATTTCCTGAAACTATATTGAATTTTAAAAACAGTTTTTGCCTCCAGAAGTAGACTATTTTTCATAGTTTTAGAGATATGGGCATTTTCTCCCAATTCTTTTATGTCAGTAAAAATGTTCAAATTCAACAAAACTCCACCTGTTGAACTTTGCAATTTCCAACATTCGGATTTCTCTTAAAACCAGTCTTACCAAGAAGTTTAATAGAGAAAAATTGTAATGTTTCTAAAATTGTATAATTTTGTTTTTGGAGTATTTGCCATTAAATTTCACTGTTAGCTGAAAATTTCCAATAATTTCATAACTTGAAATTTTTCCATCTTATTCCTACTATTACAAAATGGAAGAAAGATTTTTCTTCAAGCAAAATTCAGGTAGAAGCTGAATGTTAAAAAATTAGCAAAAAATTGTAATGAATGTATAGTTTTCTCAATAAAAAACAACTTTTCATCACAAATTTTTTAATAAAATTGCTCATAGTTCTGAATTCTTTCAATAACCAAGGATAAAATTTTGTAGGCATAAAGTTGCAAGTATCGAGAAGTATTTTGGGTTTTGAAAAATACAATAAAGTGAAGTATTTTCACACTCAATTTTTAAAGACTTTTGCCCATTTGTACATATATGACCTTGCAGTGCATTTTTTGTTATGCGTCAAATCAGTAGAGTGTGTTAAAAAAATATCAGATGAAACTTTATGTATACAGTTGTATCTTTGATATATTGCAGCAATACCAGAAAATTCATTAATATTGTTAAAAAATTGAATTAATTGTAGATACAAAATGTTCCAAAAGAATCCAAAACATTTTTGTTCTTATTTTCATCATGCTGAATCCAAAAATATAATTATTTGCATGATTTCCGAACCTTTGATATTTTGTTGACCATTTTGACAAAGAATGTCCCTGACTAGTCGTGCCTGACTTCATTTAAAGATTTAATTTTTAAAAACAGATTTCATGAAGAAAAAAATTATTATCTTCAAAATTGTAGAGGTAAGAGGACACTGAAAAAATTACATTTTTTGTTATTACAAAAATTTAGAGTCCAATGAAAATTGAACCTCCACCATTTTTATAAGCATTCTTTTCTTTAATTGAGAAAAAAATTCAAATACATTTGGAGTCATTTTTGAGAAAATGTTTTTGAGGCTTGAGTAAGCTACTCCCAGAAATCAAAATAACCATTTCGAATTCAAGTTCTTGTGTGGCTAGCTAGATCAATTGGGGAGCATCGACTTTAGTAAAAACCTCACCTACAGTTTAGCTGATAGCATTGATCACAGCTGCACAGATGTTTTGGAGTAAATCAATTTTTCAGTTTCATGGAACCCTTCAAACAAGTTATCTGTTGAAAATTCATTGATATTCACAGCATTACAATACCTCCTTTATATTAATTAAGTAGAATGTGAGAAAGTAATAATAAAATAGCAATGATTAAGCATGAAGACTACATTTAGGATGACAGGGGATAAATGTAAATGACTGTAAATGTAAATGTAGATGTCTGCCTAGAACAGTAGTTATAAAGAATACTCCTATGATTATTTTTTTCCCTCAAGTTTTTACAAATTAAGAGAGGGACACAGAAGACAAATCAAGTTACAGTTTGTTGTCTACAGATGTATTCAATAAAGCAGCAGTATGTCGACAATCTGCGTTAATCTTAGTGGTGGTGGTTTTAGTTTCTTACATAAACATAAAAAAATTGTGAAGCATGATTTCTAATTTTCTAAGGATTTGTAAATTCTGTAGTCATTCTTCTCATAATACATGTCAATGATTTATTTATTTGAAATTGACATGTTCAACAAATTTCATTTTCATATGAAACATTACTTCGGACACATTACACAAAAGAACTTGTAAATTAAAAAAAAAAAAGTAAGGTAATTGAGTGTGCCTCACAAAATTAAGGAGTTTCAATGCGAGTTAAAGATTTTTATTACTTCCAGACAAATTAATCTCTCTGTACAATTTTAAGGAAGAAATTTACGAGATTAACAACTATTGTAAATTGAAAGCAACCTAAACTTGGCCTTTGTGGAACATCTAAACCACACTGTCACTGTACACGAAAAATTTACATTGTGTTTGATTTGTCAAGTAATTCTTTTTCTTTATAAATGCGGTTCATTCCCATTTTGAAGTTTGGGGAACCACTAAAAATGGTATTTCCAAAAATTTTACATCATAATTTTATTTCTTTATGCATTCATATGACATTTTGGAGAATGTTTTGTCTTCCGCATCAGATACAACTGAAAATTTTAGAAAGCACCATATTTATTTTGGTTGTCCAAAATTTAAAAAAGAAAAAGCGTCTGAACAAACATTTAAATGAAAATATAAGTGACAACCAATTTAATAATTATTTTTCTACTGCAACATTATCCAAAGAATCTTTTAGTATGCAATTTGCTGAATTTAACCCTTAAACTGTTTCTCCATTACTTACGTGGACTGTTAGGGGCCACAACTGACCCCCATCCTTTACCCTATAGTTTACCTGTACCAAGAAAATTATGTTATTTATTTACTATATTGTACTTAAAAAAACAAAGAATAATATTTAAAGAAAAACATTCTTGCATATCCTCATAACTAAAGGACGAATTTTAATGAAATGTCTTATTTTTTCCCCCACTTTAGACCAATGCTGTTTAGTAAAGAAATTCATTTCATGTTATGACAGAATGAAACAATCCATTCTTGTCTGTATTTTTTTTTGCATTTTTCGTTGACTTCGAATAATAAGTTATGTTTTACCTTATAACAAAATTTTTAATGCATTTTCATTGTTTTCATCGATTTTAATATAATTTTAATGGTACTTGCTTCAAACAATACTCATGAAGTGCAACAATTATTCATCATAGAATTTCTATGCAGCCTCTTAGATTTCTTTGCTCATATATCAGCCATTGTGAGTACCATGTAATTTAAGGTTCCCATGATGCCTATCGGTGCCATTGCAGTTTGTCCGATATTGCAATAAATAAAGGCAGAGATTTTCTTTTAAAGGGCAATTTACACCAAACGTTTGCATGCTGAGTTCACTTGAACAAAAGGAAGAAGCCTCGATTACATCAGTAACATACAAAACAGCTTGAATTGGTCATCTGAGAAAAGGATGCACATTTAAATATTCAGTATACAGTCATTTTTGGTTTCGCTTTTGTTAATACAAAATTATAATATAGCAAAATTATACTGCAGTATATTTCCTTTACATTAGTAGTGCAAGTAATTTCAATTACCTTAAAATCAGAAATGACCTCCTTGTGTAAGTTTTTGGCACACCTTCAAAAACCTTTCACTAAGCCCTCAGAAACAAAATTCAATATTATATTATAATATTTTTGTACAAGAAATATTTTGTTCGGCAAAATGAAGGCTACAACAAAATATACATCAGAGACATGTTACAAAATCAACAGTTTGAAAAATGGTTGCGGGGTTGATATGCAAGATTAGTCAGGATAAGGAAAGTATTAATATACTTTTGTGGAGATTATTTCCTTTACAATACCATGGATTACCACAAGATATCTGCTACCACCACGGAATTTAATATGTTGCTCCAGAAAAGTTATAACCCACACTAGAATGATTATTTGATAACAGATTAACAAAATCAAGTAAAATCAATGCTTCAAAGAAGCATTTTAAATATTGACAAAGGGCAAAAGCAAAATCTAGTTTTTTCTTCAAACAAATACAGAATTAATTTGAAGTTTCTACAGAGAAATCAAATAAATAAAAGTTTGTAAGTAGATATTTTTTATCTACTACTAATAGGGTGTAACAAATAGCTTGTGGGAATTTCCCTTTAAAGATATCTCATCCCAGCTGAGACAAACTCTACAAGGACCAACTAGTTTCCCAACGTGTGTTGTAGTGTAGAGCATGAGAGTATAAGAATGTGTGATGATAAAGGAGAAAGGTGACAATGATGATGTAGGAAATATCACAAACAGACCACAGCCCCTTTCATTGGGTTCTGTTCCAGCCTTCACTTAGTTTTGATTGAACAAACCTTGGGAAAGAGTCCAGAGCTGCAGACTGTAAGAATTCTCAAGACAATGAGTGAACTCATCTCTGGCTAGTCAAAAATTCTACCAACATTGAGACTCAAACCCTAAAATTTTCATGGTTGAAGTCGCTACAGTGACAGTAGTTGCAGCCTTGAGGTAATTAAGCTAGTCATAAACTTATCAAGTTTAATTGCAAGACAAATGCCAATTGTAAGATGAATTGCAATTCATTAACATTTATTGCAAAAAAATCTCAGTAGGCCTATGTCAACAGGAGAATTGGTACGTCTGAAATGTTTTCTTGTTTCAATATACGATTCATTCATCAGGTGTTCTCAATTAGGTCAATAATGAAATTTTACAGTAAATATTGATCATGGGGTTGACAGATGAATTTTCACCACACTGATTGGTATAATTGTGACCAAGATCCCAATGATTATTAAAAATACATTAATGAAATTGATTTACAAGTTTTCTTATGTAAAACTAAAATATCTAATGATTACCCCCTTGCTTCTCTTCTTGAATTTCATATCATTCCCATTAATGAAAATCAAACTTTTGTGCAATTATAAGCTGTGATTTTGTTTCTGAAAAATATTTATGAAATTAAAAATCCTAATTGCGCAAAAATTAATAAAATGTAATCTAATAAACCATTTCACACAACTCCTGTTCATATTCTTTAGCTACAATATTACCTTCAAGTTATTTATGAACATTGTGACATGATTATGTTACATGCTGCATTAAAGAAAATATCAAACGAAAAGAATGAAGCAAATCATTATTTTTATGCAGCCAGTGCATACAAGGGCTCTGAATCCCTGCCTTACTAACAGATTGAACTATTCTATTCTGAAAACACAAAATCCCATCCAATTTATTTCTTGCATTTTCCTGATATAATTCTTTCATTATAATAAACAAACATACACTAAAAACTATAAAGTTTTTAATGTCTTTTTTAACGTTAATATATGAAATCAATAGTACATTTTTTCAAAATTTCCGATAAAATATTTAAAATGCAATACTTTGTTAACTCCAACATTAAATGTGGATAGAAAATTCAACTTCAGCTCCATAATTTCATTCTTGGTAGATACTGATGAATTTCATTCTTTTTAAATATCTATCATTCTTTCAAATTATGATGAAGGGAACAAAAATAACGAAGTATATGAGTGAGACAAATGGACAGAAAGTACCTAGGCATTTGAACTGCAGATCTCATTCCAAGATTGTTTTCTCTGATATACTCCAGACCTCCATGTTGACTGCATTGAGGGATGCGAATGTTATTAATAGTAAGATGAATAGGAAACATTTGGTCAAATTAGAAGAAAAAGGAATGGAAATCTGTTTTTAACACCAGGTGTTATTTACAAGTTTCACATATACTTCAATGCAATAATTGTAATAACCAGAGAAATTATTTGATAAAATACATCACAAGAAAAGTTGCATATTAAATTAGCTTTTTTTTTTCACACCATCATCTTGAAAATTAGATAGGCTTAGGATATTCTACTACATATGCAGTTGGAACAGATATACCAAATCAAGACGTGCATTAGTAACAGTTGAGGGCTCGACACCACCAATCAGCGTTCAAAGAAAAGAAAATAACCAAAGCAAGTATTTAATATATTCATTGGGAGTTAAGGTTTAGTTTCTTTTGAAATTCTTTCTGAATTAAAGTTATTTAGTCAAAATATATTAAGTATTTAAAATGATTTTGAAGATCTAAATATTGCCATTCCCATACACCTTTCCTAACAATTTGTTCCTTATGTCCATTTTCCTAATCCTATATTTCTAATGTTTATGTTTTTTAATTTTTCCCTAAGGCAGTTTTCGTAAGTTCTAAATTTGTTTTTTTTTGTTTTCCTAGGTTCTTGTTTACGCAAAAACTTTTATCCCTAAACAATCGAGAAATTATACTTTCATCGAGAGGAAGAGCAAAACTTAATGCATTAACTACAGGCATAATTTCAAGATCAGGCCGGTATAAGCACCAAACCAGGACTCTCCTAATGGGATGTCCCCCTCTACCAACCGAGTGAAACTAGTCTCTAGCACAGAGCTATTTGTAGTAAAGTGGCAAAAAAATCACTGATGGGTTTTGACAAAAACTTCAATTTTCAAGAACAACTGCTTAAGTTTTCTGGATCACACATTTGAAAGTCCTGATAGTGACATCACTTTAGCGACACATAAACTTCCGATTGGATGAAACAGCATCAGCTGATTTAAGTCAAGTGCACGATATTAAATAAATCAGACTGAAGGTACCTTAAAATTTAGCAATTCCGTAGAATACACTATTACTTACTTGAATGATATTTCCTCATGGAAAGGATTATAATGTGTATATCAGGTTAAATAAACAAATCCAAATTATATTCCTCCTTTTATTGATTTAGAACTACAAACAAAAATATCTAAGCACACAATTTATGCAATTTTATATAAAAGTTATTGGATTGAACTTGTTTTACATATTCATAAGGTATTAACTAACAATGGTACATCCTTGATACTTCAGAGACCTATTTTGAGTTAACAGTGGATCAAAGATCAGATGCTGGTATAAAACGAGCAGGATTCTGAAAAAGAAAAAAAAAATGAGTAAGAACACTATTAAACGAAACTGAAGAAAAGTACAAGGAAATTTTTAGAAAAGTAATTTCTTTTCAAGCAGACTAATTCCACTAAAGATATTTAAATGTTAATCAAACAAGTACAGTAGAACCTCACTAATCTGAAATTTCGGATAATCTGAACAAAATTTGGGACGGAGGATTACAAAATAAAGTAAATGCTTATCAGTAGGTAAAGTACAGATTTTTATAATTACTGCAGAACTGAACAAATTATTGAAACAAGTTCTTGAAAAGAAACTTTTATAGTACTGGTAACTACGGTGTACACAGGTAATTCAGTAATCTTCTTCTGCCGAAATAAACTGAAGCTGCTTAATGATGCGATTGCTATGCTACGTTGCCATTTCCTCACATCACTCTACATGTCTGGTAATCCAGTAGACATATTTGTGCCTGTATGCTACATTTTTACAGATAATCTGAATCCAAACAAAACTACACTCCTGGGGTTCTACTGTATGCGTAATCCAAGGATTTTCATGCTCATAGAGAAATCTTTTGAAATAAAACTTCATAAACAAGATTACTTAATCGCCGTATATTAAAGAACCTAATTTCCTTTGTAATAAATTCTAGACGCGTTTATAAATCTTAATATAAAAAGAACGATCTTTAAAAATACATACCAAAATTTTAGCACGATTTTCCAGTACACCATATGCAAAATGATTCAGCTGGAACACACAATATATACTCAACATTTAAACATAAAATAAGCAAATTATATCAAGGTATGTACAACATTTGAAATTCACTAACCAGTAATCCTTGAGGTAATGCAACTCCCTGGAATCTATATATTGGTTTACTGGTATCTTTGATCAGATGTACCTGAAGAAAAATAATCTTTAAACTCTAAATCTAAGTTACAAAATGGGTAGTTCGTATTTCCTACATATTATTGGAATGAAAATGTTCAACCAATTTGAAGGACAAATTCGTGTCTAGCAAAATTATCAAGAGAACCCAAATAAGATGAAAAACAAAACCTAAGAAAGAGTACATAGTACAATGAAATGAACATTTTAATACAGAAATTGGATTTTTTTAATTGGGAAAGGCAAATTCAATATCTGCCAGAACGTCCTTCTCTATCTTTATCACGGCTCCGGTCACTTCCTCTGCTCCTCCTCCTATCCCTGTCTCTGTCACGACGATCACGAGATCTTGAACGTGATCGACGATATCCAGGATTACGTTCATGACTTCTACTCCTGGAGCGGGACCTGCGGCTTCTGCGACGGCGACTGTACAAATAGCGTCGTAATTCTCTGGATATAGGCTTCAAGTGCATAAAATTGCAGAAGCCACTACGTGTACATTCTCCCATTTCGTACTGCCTGCAACAAGCTTCACGGAAATCTGTCACTGGACTCAATTCGGCATAAATTGGACGACCGCCAAACCATCTGTTGTTTAGGTCAGACACGGCCTTTTCCGCATCTTCTTCGCGGCGAAATTTAATGTACACGTTTCCAACAAGATGATCGCCAAGATTATCACATACATTCATTTCTTCTATCTCCCCGTATTTATCTTCACATTCCACAAACACATCTTCGAAAAAGTTGTCATAATGCTCCTGCATTTCTTCGTCAGATACATTCGCAATTAAATGTGATCCATCAGCCGATTTTGCGGAATTCTGTGGATTTACGTACAAATTTTGAAGAAGCACGGTCTGGCTGAAAGTCGGCTTGTTATGAATACGTGAACATCTGTCTCCATGCCGGCATGCACCTATTTTGAAATAGAAGGAACAATTAACTTTGTCCTTTTCCGTTCCAAATATAGAAGCTAAATACTCCGCCATTGCGGAAACGTGTAGAAAACGCTCCTAAGCTTTGCAGAAAGCTCGTCACTAGTTCACAGAATGTATCATACGCTGTTCAATAGGCACCAGAAAGTGAAACAGTTCTCAGCAAATAAGTACAAGTTTATCTCATAACAATCCACCAATAATATACAAAGATCCACAACAACAATTACACCTCACAAACTTTCCGGTTAAGAAACAGTGATCGGCAGCAACATACTAAAGAGTAAGCAAAACACTACGCCGTGCACGCCGTGTCTGAGAGAATACATAATATCAAGGATGAATCAGTATGGTTCAGTACTGCTACCTAGCGGAAATATTCGAGATAGTTTAGCCAAAGACTCCTAAGCGACCGGTTAATATTAATATTTTCCTCTTTCATAACTGAGCACACTACAGGCTATTGCTCCACCATGGGCAAAAACTAGAAAATCCTGCCGCAAGAGCACGAAATTGAGTACAATACGTGTTAAATAATTACGTTAATAAACATTAAAAAGTAGTCGGCGTAGTTTCATAAATTGCAGTGTAAATTGCAATTCAAAAGTACGAAGCACTGCAAAGCACAAATCTGAAGCCCCATAAAATTATTATATATTACCATACCATTAATATATATATATATATATATATATATATATATATATATATATATATATATATATATATATATATATTATATGTTAAGAGAGGGTTCAAGAAAACGTGCGCGGATATTTAAAAGTTAAAAAAATGTCATTCTTTTCATACGTGTTGATTCCTTCATACAAAAGGGGTTGTGGCTGTATCCATCTCACGAAATCCGTGTACTAATTATTAATGCCAAGAACAAATGGCGGGAGCGAGGGTTTTCTGTTCACTTAGATACAGAGGCGTGGGTCCAGGGGAACGGAAATGAGGGAAAATTCACCTCTAAAATTCTTCAGTAACTTAATTTTAACTTGTTACGAAATTTCCAAGAAAAATGTTTCTGATTATCATTAAAACGATTAAATTCGTATCACAACATGAGCTGAGCAAAGCCTGCGACATTTTACAAAATCTGTAATTTTACATACGTCTCCGGATCCGTCCGATTTACACGAATGAGAATGGCGGCAATAGCTGCAAATATGAATCTCTTTCGATTGAATGCTATTTGTTTTGATGGGCTATCAGCATTTAAATTCCTTCACAATCACATCCTACAGAAAGAGAGAAAATGTGTTAAAAAACATTTCCACGATAATTCGCACAAATTTGAGGAATATTTTACCTTAATATCGCAGATTTTTGAACTTTTTTCTGTGACGAGTAGAAGCAAAAAAATTTAACACGCATTTTTCATTTTCCCCCTAAAAGATTATTTTTTAAGATATTAATTTTCAAAATTTTCGAAAAAATGCTCGCATCGCCAAAGTCAATCTTGTGTTGTAATTGTGAAAGAAATTTATTTTTAGACACTAAAGAACCAAAGATACTCTTAAATTTGTTGTTTTCGTGAACTCATTAATTTTTTTAAAATGCATTTTTTGACCCGGGCGTTTGATTTTTTATCTTTTGTGTTGCTCTACTTGCTGTTCTGCAGTGTCTGCTAGAGTCACCTCCCAAACTATACCAATCAGCGGCAGACGGTTAACATCGTTCTACTTTCACAGAGCAATAAAGAGAAATATTATCCCTTCACATATTATGTTCCGAATTTAGACGTATGATCTTCATTGCCAATTAAATTCAATAAATACACAGGCATGGATTCATGGGGACGATAATGAAGCATAATTCTCCCCCTAAAACTCTTCAGTAACTAATAATTTTATCTTGTCACAAAACTTTTAAGCAGAAATATTTTCAGATCATTAAAATGAATAAAATGGTATCACAGATTGAGCTGAGTGTAGCCTGTGACATTTTACAAAATATGTAATATGACACATTTGAGCAAAACATTTTTAATTTTTCCGCCAAAAATTTGCCTCAGAATCCGCCCCTGAAGTAAGGGTCAAACGGATTCAATGTAGTATTAAACGGATGGAATATTCATGTGATTAAGAGTATGTGAATCAGTTAATTAAATCGGTAATTCTTTTGAAAGACTGTTAAAAAATGTTAGGAAATTTTTTGATTACATTTTGTTGTCGCATAGCATAATAGGTTCTTAATAGAAATGTGCAGGTCTCAAAATTGTTAAAACCCCTGATTTTTCGAAAATTGCCAAACTTCAAAATTTTTGGCATCTTCCTACAACTACAATTATGAAGATAGTTTTTCATAATGAAGTGGGTTAATCAAAAACAAATCTTTAAATAATGTAACGCTTGATTTTTAGAAATTATGAGTATTTTTTGCATAGTTTTGTGTAAAAAATAGGCAATTTTTCTTTAAACCATTTTCCGTATAACGGCACCAATTTTTTTTATTTAATTTTGACCTCGGATACTGTGAAAGATGCTGAAGAGAATAGTACAGTTTTCATGCTGGTTAAAGTGCCTCGGATTTCAAAAATTGCAAAAAAAATTTTCGGTCTTATTCTACAACTACAATTGTGAAGATACTTTTTCCTCATTAAACGTGTTTATTAAAAACTTCAAATAAGGTAACGCTCAATTGTTCAAAAATATAAGTTTTTTTTTTTGGGTGTAATTTGGTGTCAACCAAATTAAAAACCCACTTCAAATTTCTCGTGTTTCATGAACAAAATTTGAGAGGCGTTTGGAGGCATTGGACGCTACGTAAGTTAGAATTTATATATTTCATATTTCTTTCATTCAGCTTTTGTTATACCTTTACAAATTAACCTTTTAGAAATAATGTAAAACTTATTTGATAATCCATTTTTTGTCCATGTTGCGAGAAATATATTTGTATTTGTATATGCAATTTTAGTCAACAATCTGCAAATGTTAATTAAAATTGATTTTCTCTTTTAAAAATTAAACTTAAATGTAACATGAAAGAAAAATTGAAAAAACAGAGTGCCATAAATTTGTACGAACCATTATTTAACATTAATTTTATATTACCATCGTTCGCTGCCTTGGAGGTCATTGTTGAACGGCAACAGGATAAGAAGTGAGTTTTATTTATTTCTGTGAATTTCGCCTCATCATTGGGACATGATTTAGCTGTATGAAACACAGTTTTAGACTATGATGATGAGAATAATGATGCACTTGGGTCATGTAAGTCTTCAAAGAAGACCAATAACAACAATTTACTATGTTGCAGAGCATGTGAATTTCACCCAAGAAAAAGCTCTTACCCCGTCTAAAATTACTGCTAGATTCAGGAAACATGGTATTTCCCCTTTGAGAGGAATTTTTTTGAAAATTCGGGATTTATAATGAAGTTACAAATATATAGTTTCGTTTTGATAATTTGAACATTCTTAAAGACCATTTATAAGTGTTCCACCTTTGCAAGTGTTTGTATCGTTCTTGTATTTAATTGCAAAGTTTTCATTCATTTTTTTAAGTGTGAAATTTATTTTGATTAATAAATACATGGTTCAGTGTACCCCCAGTTGTGGTTTACTGAACCCTGTGGTGGGGGAATAGTGAACCCTTGTGCATTCTACTATATAAAATAAAATTAAAAATTTCACTGTCCCTCCGCACTTCCACAGGTTTTTAAATTAATATAATGAAATAACAATAGTATTGATATTATTGCAACACTATCTCTGGTCATTAACATCACAGAATGCACTGGTTTCTCAGATACCTTTCTTTATACAACTGACTCAGTATATCAGATCCTAGCAGTGTCAGTTGTTTATAAATAAACCTAATAGTAGAATTTCAACAGAACCCTTCCATTTCAAACTGTCTGCATGTATGTATGATTCATAACATGACATGTCTCACGGTTGCTTTATGTTTGGGTGTCACGATGTGTTTTATCATTGACGCTCCATGGTGCGACCTGCCAGTCCGGCAATTGCAGATAACCAAGATCCCTAGGGAACTACATCAATTTTATGATGAAGGAAGATATCGAGAAATGTCACTTTTGACATTAGAACAGAGAAGAAACATACGATAATGTGGAAACCAAACATTTTAATTGATATTTTAACACTATTTTACAAGAGATGCAGAACTTTAGTCGTAGTTAATACATGATGAATTTGATGAATACAAGAACAAGAACATGACAATGTTCTCACTTTATTATAAACTGGGTTGTAAATGCCTGGAGTGGAACTTCCAATTGACTGAATTCAAAAGAAAACTGAATGCCTTTAAGAATGGCCTGAACAGTCATCACTTTGTGATTAACTAAATGATATTATTCCTACATGTATAGGATAGCCACTTATTTCTCAAACCAAATACTGTTTTTCCACAGCATATTTTAAATTTATCATTGGTAAGATTTGTAGAGAAGCACCCTACACATCTAGAAGGTTCAAGGACATGTGAATCATAATTACATTCTAACCAGTCCTAATATAGCCCTAAAGTAATAAATGAGACTGGGTGGTAAACCAAATAATTTCTTCTTTTATCCAATGATATGAAATGCATTCTCATTTTTTTATATACATGACATTTACAGAACTAGTTGGTTAACTGCATTAAGAAAGAAATGAGTGGCTAACTTCCATAATTTTTAAAATGTCAGAAGTTCTAATGATAATCTAACAACTCCATACTTATTTGAGCAAAAAATGTGCAACCATTTATCATAAAATTTTGAAAATGTGTTAGGACTTTCAAGTGAAGTATCCCTCGAGTATTGTTAAGGTGATTCCAGTACTTTACCCCCTATACTGTATACTAGTATAGGGAGTAAGTAAATTGTCTTTCTACTTGACTGTATCAAAAATATATCATATTCAAAATGAAAGTTGACAATTGCTTATAGTATATAAATATATATAACAGAACTACTAACATAAATAGAGTAGAAGTTAAAGAGTGGTTAGTAGTAGAATGGAAGGGAGAATGAACTCCATTGACATGAGTTATTTATTACTAGCGAATGATGG
This sequence comes from Gryllus bimaculatus, assembly GCA_017312745.1. Taxonomy (NCBI): domain Eukaryota; kingdom Metazoa; phylum Arthropoda; class Insecta; order Orthoptera; family Gryllidae; genus Gryllus; species Gryllus bimaculatus. Next base: position 573,554 of record BOPP01000031.1, read on the forward strand.
AGTTAAAACATTTGAAATGTTTGAACAGTTTCAATTTCACTTTGCGAACCCTGACCATAAAAGCAAATTTGTATAGATATGACAACACTTTTTCCTTTATATTACGCACAAACAATAGAAAAATACTGGTTAGATCCGAAGGATACAATACCTGTTTATGAGTTACAACAAAAATGAAGTAAAAGAGAATTGTTCACCACAATGTCTGGACTATTGGTGTGATAGAAGTTCCAATATTATAATATATCAGTGTTACCAAATAAAGTGAGCAAGTTGTAGCACCTCTAATTAGTGTAAGTTGAAGTGGGGGGGGGGCAGAGACTTTTTAGTAATTTTCGGTGCGTTCTCTAAGAGCAAAGGCACCTGGCAATCCTACTTTACAGAAACACTTGAAGCCTACCCTCATAAAGTGATAATACCATTTGCAGCAAATCACATCTTACACATGGCCAAGGTACCAATGACAACAATTCCAAAAATATTGGCCATTTTTTACTTTTTTCCCTTTCCAAATGCATCTCAAAGCTCCAATTGTGATGGGAGGGATTTTAAAAGGCAAATGATGAAAACCAGACCTGTCAGCTTGCTTTCACCATGTTAACACAACATTTTCATCCCAAGTTCATATGTGGAAAACAAGAACAAGCATTCTTCAAAGTTTCAAGGTGCTTTATCTGATAATGGCATATTTCTTTTTTTCTTCTTATTTATCAGTTTGTTCTTCCAAGGAATAATAACAGAGTTCATAAATGTTTTATCCTTTACTCTAGTTTTGTTTATATTTCAATATTTCTCAATTCTTCTTTAGATACCAAATATAATATTGATTACTTTACTTCTTATTAGAAATATGATAGACACAAATTGCCTCAAAATTAGAAATTGATATGAAAATCCTATCATTTTGTAATTTTTTAAAAATTGAAACAAAAGACAACAGAGAAATGTGAAATAAAATTCATTTTTGGGTTCTCAATGCAATTTGAATACTAATATCTTCATAAGTAACATAAGTCTGTGTCCTTCAAGAAATTGCCATTCATGTTTTTGGAATTAATGTCCTGTACTGAAGTTGAAAAATGATATAAATGATTTGTAGGATTAATACAGAAAGAAATTATTTCTATCACTTACTGCAACAATGCTGCATCGACCAAGAAGATTAGTGTTGCCTATTAGCGGTCCTTTGCTAATGTCTACATGTTGGCCAATACGATACAAAATAACTTTATCACCTGGAGGAAAAATGAAATTACATTATAATTTATATTATGAAGGTTTTGTTAGTGTATGAAAAAAAATAGAGAAGATATATTGTTTTGTAGACTTATTTGTCCTGAAAGTAAATTAAAGATAGATTAATGTTTCAATTTTACTTACAAACTTAAAAGTCCATTTTATCCTTCAACATATTTTTCTACTTTGAGTTAAGAATGGAAAAACCTGTTATATGTAATAACTACTCTTAATTTAATGATCTAAAGGAGTTTCGCAGATCCCATTTATGTATTTTTACAGGTAACTGAAAGATTGCATTAGTACGTAACTTCCTGTTCTGAGTGCCAATAAAATAGCAAAGAGAGTATTAATATCTGAGACTTTTAATTTGCAATACATTTCTAATTTTCAATTTAATTTTTTTAAATAGGTTAATGTCTTTAATTTATGTTGATATTTTATACATGCTATATAGTTAACGAGGTAATAATGAAACATTAATGCTTATCATAACTTATGTTTCTCTTTCCATTGGTGAATCTATGAATTGAATAAAATATATTACACCAACTACTTCAATGAACTGATTAACTCTCCTGTATATGAGCTGAAAGTCCATACTCAAAATCTTTTTGTCAAAAAATTAACTTTTATAAGAATTACTAATGGGTTACTTCTAGGATTTATTTCTTCCTTCAATGTTTGAATAGTAAAGGGTTAAGAAATAATTTAATAACATCACAGAGTTTTTAATATGAAACACCAGTATATTTATTTTATCTCAATTGTTGAATGGCATTATCATTTCATTCTTGAGGCATAAAATTTGGGTTTTAAAGATGGAATATTGGAAGAAATAATGTACTGTAAATCATAACATCTCTTTGTGCTAATAATCTAGAGCCAGAGATGCTACAGATACAATAACACACTAAATGGTTTTTCATTCACTATGTTAGTAAAATCCTTGAAATGTTCTTGTAAGACATAAGCATGTATGTATGGAATACATTTTTGTGTTTGAAAAATATTTGTTTATTCATGTAACACTGCTTATACTTAAGACAGCATTTATATGTGTACTTACATGTGAAACATATGATTCTGAAGATGGGTAAAACAAGTTTGTCTCAAAATCTACAGTTGAATAATAAAAGATAAAAAATGTAAATAAGATCACGTGTTACTTAAGAACAAAAGTCATGTTTTTAAATATGGTCTCTCAGTCTGCATAAGTGTAGTTGTGTTGAAGTCAAAACAGAATGTAGAAGTAGGCTTTCTCTGTAGTTACACTTACAGTACAAGTCAAACTCATTCTTGGATTTTTCAAAAATTAATAAATAACTTAAGTTTTAAGTCATAAAACACCATAAAGAGTATTATTTTCAAAACAAGCAGATGGCAAAGAAATGGGAACAGCTTTAAGTTAAATGAACATGGGGATGTCAACAATTCTGTATTACTGATTAAAAGTATTTCTTTCTTATGAACTATTTGCACTAAAATTTTGACATTTTGAACACTGTTGTTACATAAATAAAAGCATTTTTTTAAAATTCAAAGCATGATTATTTAGCAAATTATTAATAAAAAATTTAACAATATTATCAAATGTTGAAAGTGCAATTATTTTACAAGTTTTTAAGGTAGTAAACTAACCGACATCAATATAGTCATTAAGTGGTACTGTACTCTTTAACATAGAGTAGTGGGTCCAAAGACTACTTGGTTTCTCCATCTTCGATTTGCGAAAAAAGCAAGCAACCAAAACCTTTTCCGATAGAGAATGGTAATTTTTTTTCACACCAATCTTTAAAAATTAAATACTCACACTCATATTTCTTTCTTGATTTGTTGCCTAACAATGTTTCTATAACAGCAGTTGCTGCTATTTTTATTTCTGAATCAGATCTATACTCACTCATATCGAAAAGTATAAACCAAGTGTGTTTCAATTGTTCTCCTTGTTGAGAAGTTTCACCACTTATAGGAGAAAAAATGTGAATACTAAATGAAGGCGTAGGATGAAATTTCGCATTAAATCCAACAAATTTTTACAAAGCAGTTAAAATGTTGTATGATATATATTTTTATCATAACATCTTATTAACATATTACAATACTCAATTGGTTACCAAATTCTGTCTAACAGCCTCGTTTGGCAATTTTCCAATCTCGTATAGTAGTCAGATGCTTAAATAACTATTAGCACTTTGCTGAGTTTTTATTAATGTTCAAGTTTGTATTCAACGTGTGGGTTCAAAAATCACCCTTCTTTGCTAAAAAAGAAAGGTAGAGAAAAACATCTGGTTCAGTAACCATGTTATTTGTAAATCCCTGATACCTGGCAAATTTTGTTGTAATAGGATTAGTAGAGTCCCTATATAAACAAAAATGTAGTTTTTGGGAAATGGGCAACAACATTTTTATTACAATTTCTTGGCATGAAATACAAAAGTAATGTGTTCCACTTTCATAAAATTCTTCATTTTCTGTTCAAGACCTTTTCCTTTATTCTTTGATTAGCTTGATAATGGAGTTTTCTGCCTTTTGAATTATTTTTCTGTCAATGTCATTAAGTATGGTCTTCATATAAAACCCTGGCACAATGTTCATTTTCTCTACTACAGAATTTCTGGTAGAAATCACTGAATTATAACACAAAACTGCATCATATGTGGCAATTTTAAGTAAGAGTAAAGCCTGCAAATTGAGTTGTTCCACAACATGCCATTCCAAACTGTTAAAAATTTCATTGGAATTTTGGATAATGCCATGAGTGCACTTTTTTAGAAGTTCAGGACCTGAAAGGGACTTAAATATTGGTTTTATGGCATTCATCACTGGAACTGGTAAGGAATTCTTATGAATGTAATTTTCACCTGCAGCTCCTTGTCTTCAAGATCTGCACTGTGATTCATTATCTTCAGGGCACAACGAATGAATTGGGATAGGATAGCCTTAGTAAAGTTTTTATGGAAAAAAATGCCCTCACTGCACTTTTCATTTTTTCTACACTGTCAAAATTTTCTTTAATAGCTTTCCCATAATACACGTACAATGAGTCAAAAGCTTTTCCTGTCTAAAGTCCCTTTCCCCCTAGTGGTTATCCATCTGACAAATGTTTGGTTTTCATTTCTTTCAGCAGTCTTCGCAACCAACCACTCATTCTCTTCTGAATGTGCAAAACACATTTTAGTTTCTCACTACGATAAGGTTGACTGTCAATTACATTTTTGAAGGATGAACACTCTCTAACTCCAAGATATCTACAAGCTGAAAGGGAGAGTTGGCATGTTCATCAGAGCACTTAAAATCAAAGCTCCCTCCCTTCTATTTTCAAATTACCGCATACCACACACCAATCTTGTATTAGATTCATGAAAATATCCACTTTTATTTAATGTTGGAAAATCATGTATTATCCCACACACTTCCTAATTAATTTGTACTGTCACACCAACACATATATTTTTACTAGCACAATATGAGCATGAACATGTCATATTCACAGCTTGGGAAATTAATTCCAAAATGATAATTTGCGAACCTGATGAATTTTCCTCTGAGAGTTCATGTGAACATTATGCTCCAGACAAAGCTTCACTATGCACGAGATGGAAAATCATGATTCTTCCTCTTCATCACATTTTATCTTTCATGACAAACATGTTGATTGCCACAGAAATCATTTTCTGAATTCAGGTTTTGTTCTACCCATATTTTGGTTTAAAGGAAAGTATACTGTTTCAATAAAATATCCTCGTGTAACACAATTCACACCTTGTTGAAAACTATAAAAGCTTCACGGCAGCTCTTCTGTTTCTTGTTTACATTTCTTTAAAATGTGTGGAGGGTGTTGCTATCTACAGAGTTTTAAGAGTATGGGAATATAGTAGTTCAAAATCTATGTATGAGAAATTCACCAGAAACATTTGCCATATTTTATTACAAATAAAGAGGAAAGTTAATACAATGCAGAAGTGGGAGTGGCCCTCCCATGGCCAGGCTGCATCACTTGAGAGGCTTTTTATATTTTATACCACTTAGCAACGTCAGATCAACTTCAAATTTTGCACAAATGTACCATACTAAAGAAAAACAATTAAAACAAAAAATTGATTTTTGACAGAATTCGGTGACATCCCCCTATAACAGAAACTGTTTATATTTGGTGGTATGATAATACATTTAACATTTGATACAGGATTTCTGTTACCTTAAGTTTTAATATTTACAATACACATACTTCAACTTACCATTAGTTCTGTAATTATTTAGGGAACTAAATAAAAAAATTCAATTATTTAATTATTAAAGTAGAGGTTTTGAAAATACAAATTACTTGCTTTTGAAACAGAAAATAAATTGAAAAAAATGGTTGTGTCATCCTAGTGATGCAGTTTCCTGGGGTGAGGTATCTCCCTATTGCTGTTAGAAGCAACAAATGAAGTTTCAGAAGAGCCTGAAACTTTCCTACCTGATAATGAATGAGATCCGATGTCTGGAATTTGCTGACTTTTATAAGGATTATCTGCAAACATATCAAGAGCCAAGTCAACACTGACTTCAAGCCTCTCAATTTTATGACCTTGCTGACAGAAGTGAACCATTTGTCCCGTCAATATTCTCAGCTCATCCTACAAGCAAATCAAACAAAATATTATTACTCCATGAATATGGCATTTGCATAATTGAAAATATATTTTGAGATCATTTTGGCCTGATACATATTTATAACACTATACAAGTTGCAAGAATTGCAATAATTACAACTATAACAGAGAAACTAAATTTACGGCGTTATGTGGGTAACCAGGTTTATGCAAAACACCCTAGAGTTATTTAACACTGTCTCACTAGAGCGTATATAAAATTTTAATTACAATTAAATGTATAAATATACCCTACATGTGGGTAAAATTTAAGAAACAGTGATACTCTTTTGAAGCAATTCCAATGAAGGTCTTTCCATTTTGTCCCCATCTATTGGTTGATATGCAACCCTCATATACAATGTTAATCTTCACTCATCCATGCACTTCAATTACCAATTCAATATATAGTATTTTCTTCGAAGAAAATCTCTATCTTTTTCAACATTTTCCAGGACAAAAAACCTTTTCATTGATATTCCTATTTTACAGATGAGTTGTTTCACAAACTTCAAATTTTGTAAAAGTTAAAATGCTATGTGGCGACAATTAGATAAACATTACACTATTAAAACTCCATTTTTAACCGATAACAATATTGGTAAATACATAAGAAAGATCATAACAGCTTGTTACTTCCAACAAAATTGAAAGAAAAGAAAAAAGAAAACCAGGAATGTTTTGGTGTGTTAACACAAAATAAAACCACTCTTACCTTCGTTGGGACCCAATTCTCCACATTTAACTCAATATCATACACAAAACTTCCACTACGTACTGAAAACAAAAAAAAAAATGTATTAATGTTTAATAATTTTGATAAAACACAATAAAAATAAACAAAGTGTAAAGCTAACCATTGGGGGAAGGGAAACTGTGAAGAAAAACAGGAATATCTTCTTTAAAACTTTCTGTAACCACTGCTCCTAACACTACACTACATGTACGCCAGAAAGCTTTATTTACATGAAACGGATCACTGTCCTTAAAATGTAGTAACTGCAATGTACAAGCTGCTTCCAAAGGACGATGCATGTCCCACAATGTTACACCATCAAGAAGAGCTAAAGCTGATCTTTTGACAACCAGTTCTGAAATGTCTGATTATAAAAGAAAAGTTTACTCAAAAGTTCTTTTTTTGTGCACCAATGAAAAAATACTGACAGTGTAATGTAACAGGGCCTTACGTTGGGCACAATTAAAGGGTGTTGATATACTCTTATTCATAACTAATGTGGTGTCCTGAGGGACTCCAAGATATTTGACTTCAATTTTTTCAATTCTACCAACAGCCTCTCTTTGGCGTTTCTTTTCAGCTGTAAACATTTCATTTCTCCTGGATTTAACATCTTCATTTCTGCTATATTTATGAGAGAATCCTTAAGAGAAAATAATTACGATATGTCAGAAAGTTTAGTAACGATATGTATTTGAAAATCCAATAACATAGAATATAAAAATGCATAGAACATACGCCTAAAAACACGTGAAAATGTTGGTTCGCGAATCGCACATCGTGTTAACAAAGTACACACTGAAACAGGCATATTAAAATTATGATCCTATTTTACAAAAGTAAATTAAGATCGAATAGGTTTCGCTTCATGTGATATCCAGTAAATGTATTTGTGACAGATTATTCAGTACAATAATTGTTTCCTTTGTGCGCCGGTTGTGATTTATATCGCTGGAACTGCTACCATTGTAAGACCCGAGCTTTATAGTTATGATACTCTCTGGCAGAAAGTTTCTGGGCTGATAGCAGAGGCTCATGCAATTGCACAACGAAGTCTGAAATGGTCTGCAACCCTACAGACTCCGTAAAGAAGACTGGGCAACTCTAAAAAATTCTGCTGGGCGGGCACACCGTGAATGTTTACGTCTGAACGTGGAGGTCACTGCACGCGGCTAGCGCATGTCAGTTGTTTCTGAAACGCGTGAGATCGTTTGACATTCAACCATTGCATTCAACTGAACAAATGAAGATCGCAACACACGTCATTTGTAAGCAAATTGTCATTTCCTTAATAAACAGCGAATCCAAGTCGTAATTTATTTGTTCCACCTCTAGTATTTTGTTGTGTAAATATACAAATATAATATACTTTAATATGGGTGACGTTAGCGACGATATCGAAGAAATGAGTGTTGATGTAGAAGAAGAGTCCCAAAACACATTTTTAGCTCCGGAACCACCTGAAGGAATGGACGTAAACTCTAACTTATTGACAACTTTCTCATCTTTGAGTAAGTTCCACAACTAAATTCTCTTTTGGGCTGGTGTCAATGAGTGTTACTTATTAAAAGATGATTTTTTTTTATTAACTTCAATGTATTTTTAATCCCCTATTTAAAAATAATTGTTTCTTTTCAGTTCTTGATAATTGGTTTTTATTGTTAATATTTGGTGTGTGTTCCATGTATATATATCAAAGATACATTTATCCAGCAATTGAAAAATTTATGCACACTTTAGCTGACAGAGAAATGGAGGCAAAACTGCATAAAAGTAAGTTTACTAAATCAGCTTGTCTGATTTTTCAACACTGTACTTTATTTCTGGTGTCAGTTAAAATGGAATCATTAAACTACACCCTCATTTTTAAATTACATCATTCTCTCTTTCCTTATATACTTTATACATTCTTTCCATCCCAGAATTTTTGGATTTTGATATGGTCGATTAATGTTGCTAGTTTAATATAATTTGGATGTTTGAATTGGGTATTGACAAACATTTATTTTTCGATTTCGAAATTTTGAAATATTTCTTGTAAGAAGTGTACCAAAAAAATGTTTTTATGCCACAGTTGATAAGTAAGTTTTGAGTGGGTTTTTAAGAAAATCTTGAATTGATTAATCTTAATGTACTTTATTATTTTTGTCTTCGTTTTTGTTAATATGATTAGGTGAATGTTTGTATTTTTTTCATGAAATGTCCAAAGGCCAGGTGTATTCATCATTTATCATGATATTGTCTTTGAGATTTCTTGATTGTCTTTATACAAAGATATTGTTGTAACATGTAAATGAATCGTTTGTATTGTACGCGCAAGTTTTCTTTAGCACCAGAACACCTACCTGTTCCTTTACTAATATTAGTTGAATTAGGAATAAATGATAGCAACAAGCATTGTTGACAAAATCTGATAACCAGAAATATTTGCTCCTGTGTAATAGAAATTATTTTGCATCGTAAAACGAACTACAGATTTGATATAATAGTTCTGTTGATGAAATAACCAACCACCCCACTCCTCTTGCATGTAGCTGAAGAAGGGCTCAAGAAAACGAGTGAGGATAATATGTATCATTTTCCTGACAACATTCAGTCGTAAGTGATAAAGTAGTAAAGGAGGTCATGGCAGTAGCAAAGGAGGCCACGATTGAGTGGCATCATAAACAGGAAAATAAAATAAAATAATTTGTGTATATTCAAAAGATTATCTCAACAATTCATTTTTGGTTATGCATAGAAAATTTTAATTGAAATTTAATGACAATAAAAAAGTTGTCCAAGTTTATCTCATCATTTTTCAACACATTTTTTGTATGGGAATAAGAATTAGGTCTATTTCAAAGTGTAATTTAAGATGTCAACTCACAGCACTTAAATTTTTTAATACTGTAAATTACTACAGATCCTGATCTGGTGAGAGCTCGCCAAGAAGCATTGATGGAAGCTCGAAGGAAAATGCAGGAAAAGCATGATGCAGAGGCTGCAAGAATGGCAGAGTTACGAAAACTGGTTAGTTGATCAATTTCATCCACAATTCATGTATAAGCTTTACCTTTACATACAAAATTGCAATAATGTATTTTAAAAAACAAATGTACCTAAATTGTATTTTTGAATATTTAAATCCTGAAAATTTGCTTGGCATGATGCTGTAAGTTTTCAAGTAAAATACAAAAGACAGAGTAAACTATTTTGATGTTGTAATATTACTTCTGAGATGAAGTTTTGCATGTATTTGAATGATTAGTTGGTTGAAGGTTGGATGATTCACATAGTGTGTGTTGTTCTCATTCTGTGTTATTTGTTTGATTGTGCATATTTTTGATTATTTTGTATGTTGAAATCCATTAATTACTAATTAAATGAATTATTATTATTAAGAGAGAAGAAAAGAAGAAAGAAGAAATATTATCTAAAAACTTAGAAAAATACTCCAGTATTGGACATACATTAAATGAAGCTGATCCTAGAAGCCAAAGTGGCCCTTCTTCTCGCCCAAACAGAACAGGTACATTAAAAAGGTGTTGAAAGGTTGTTATTAATGGGATTTGTAAATGTTTGTTGAGAGGATTATTTAATGAAACAAATCAGCTGAGTTAAGCACAGAGTGAGCTTTGTCGTTTTCTCTGTAGCAACTCTGACTGGGGTATCATAGTCTTTGAGTCCCACAGATGGGGGATTCTTACTTACACACATTACATTACTACACAAGGTGGGAGCTTAGAGCGTGTCCTGGCTGGAGGGCTGTACCTTGGGGAAGACACCGGGGGAGGGGGAGGAATTTCTCCACCTGCCACCTCCAGGCATAAAAGACATTCACTTTAGAACTAGTGGGATTAATAGCATAGCAGTTGAGGTTCCTGGAAACATCAATTGCTTTTAGCAAACATTTATAAGGTTTCCTCTTTTTGTGGATGTTTATAAGTATTGTGGCAGTAGTGTATTATTGAGTTCAAGACTGGATTTTTATATACATAGGACAACAATTGGGAAGGACAAAAAGTATAATTTCATTGAAACTGATGCCAATTCAAAAATCAGCCCACAATAGCATTTTGTGGTGTGTTGCGAGTAAAACAAATTCGTGTCACATACCGAATGGTCATATGCAATCTAGATAACAATCAAAGTAACATTTCTGTACTTGTAATTGCTAATGTAAATTATAGAATTAGAATAAATATGTGAATCATTTTAATTATTAAATTTTTATAATAATTTCTTTTAAAAGTAATTTTTCTTTATTTAGATGCCTTTTTGCATGCTTTGAAGATTGTTAAATTACATTTCCGTCGCTGACAAAGTCTTCCCTTAGCATCAGTGTTTCCAGGGAAAGCAAATATCGTGATTTGGGGTCTTCACCAACAGTACTCAACAAAACTTTCATTTATGCTATTTAATTTTCTTTCATAGCTAGGAATTCCAAAGACTTGGACGTAAGATATTAATCTCTTATCTAACTTGTGTGTATTTGTGTCCCATAATAGATTACAATCCTTTAATGGGTTCTGGTTCTGGAGGATATCGTCCACAGAGGCGACGCCCTTGTTCTGGTGGAGGATGTGGGTGATTCACTGAGAATATGTATGTCAGGTAAATTTATCTTACGATAATTATATGTGCATTTAAATACACTTCAAGGTATTTGCTAACAAGTAAGTCTGCTTATTCTCTTCCAGTTGGTGTGCAGTAAATCTTACTAATAAACTTCAGATCATCTGATAAATGAATGATTGCCAAATTGTGCTTCATTGTTTTTAATCACTAATGTATAAATAAATGATATTATATTTTTCCCCTGTAACATAATTATAAATAAAATTGAAGTTTAATTTCTCAAATGCCTATTGTTTTGAGGTGTATCAAACCCTTCATTTATTTTTCTAAATCCTATAAAGTTTTTGAATCCCAAATCATTTGAATTCTTCATGTACAATATAAGTATTTCTCCATGATGTATATTTATTTAATAAATGTTAAAATATCAGGAAGCTAGTGAAGAGTAGGGAGGGTGTACTCAGTACTTGAGAAAGGTGGAGGTTGATGGATTTGTTTGGACTGAAATGACAAAGAAGACAAAAATAAAGAAGATGCCCATTGTATTGACAATTTGAGTTTTCACTTCTTATAGTTGTTGACGAATCAAGAATGAAAAGTGAATGTTCTTTGGAAGAGTCCTCAGATTGAGCACAGGATGGTCAAGATGCCTGAAAGCTAGACTGTAAAATATTACTTCTTAGTATCAGCCGAAGTGCATTTTTTTTAAAATTCAGTTGCTTCTAATTATTTTTAGTAATAGATTAACAAAAATGTTTGAATATCAATGATTTCAGAAATAGTGGCAGGAATAAGTGACCCATCTCAATCAGGTTTTTCATTCAGTTTCCATGATCTTTGCACGAAAACTGAGATGGTCCCTTGTTTTGCTTTTGGACATAAATGTAATTTCACTCTCTATGCACATCTTTTGGAGTTCAGTGGGAAACATAATTATTCAAATTATCTATTTATTTGTTGTTCAGTCCTTTATTTTAAATTATGGACAACCACAATGATTAGTGCTAAACATTTTTTCACATAATAATTTATTCACTTGTATCACTACTAAATTATTATGGGAAAAAATGTTTAGCACTAATCATTGTGGTTGTCCATAATATAAAATAAGGGACTGAACAACTAATAAATATAATTATATTGTAACAACCATTTTAAAACTTAACCTTAATATTCAAATTATCGTTCTCCATATTATCAGCAGGAATATTTTCCTTCACAAAGGTCATGATAAGGGATAAGAGCCCAAATCTAAAACTAATTTGTCCTACAAAATATATTTTATTGTATCAGGGTGAATATTTTTTAGATTAATATGAACATATAATATTAATATTTTCTTATTAATTTTTGTCCAAAACACTCATTTCTGTATTCAGAACTCAACGTGTGTCTGGCTGAAAGTAAGGATCCAAGAATTAAGAAAATGTGCACATAATACTCCTCTCCCCAAAGCATGTCACACACAGTAACACTCTTCTCCCCAAAACATATCACACAAGTCAACATATCAAAAAGAAATTTGTTTGTATTTTCACTGAAACACTTCTTTAAAATATAATCTCTTTTCAATTCAAATTGAAATTGAAAACATTATTTAATTTTGTTTTTCATTTGATGCACATTTTTTTAAAGGGAGTGCCAGAATCTTTACAAATCTAAGCTCTTTTTTTTTTATTGGTGCAAGTCAGAAAATATTCTAACTTACATCAATGACAAGACTGACAACGAGGAGAGAACAAAAAACCTTTTTCAGGATTTTGGGAATTCAAGGATTCCATCTAGCTATAAGTTGCATTTAGTTGTGCAGCAACCATTTTCTCCTTTTTCCATTATTTTCAAAATTAAAAGAAATACAGTCTGACATTTAATTTTGGTTTTAACTGTGTATGTATGCATTTGATTAAATTCACAATTCTTTCTTGTATGCTTAAAAATAGTAAGGAAATGTGTGATAACAATTGATACAAAACTATTAAAATGTGTATAAATGTTTTATTCATAGTTACAATTTTTTGTTGGACATTCCTAGTTAGGAATTTTAACCAACAGCAATTTGGTTTCACTTATCTCCAGTCTCAGTACTTAAAGTACAGGCATCCAATAATGACTGATTTAAGTTCAAAACTTAACAAAACACATTAAATAACTCATATTACTAACTTACATTACTTTATAAAAGGGCTTATTACACAATTCTCTAGTTGACTGAAATGTAGTTTCAGTTAATATTTTAGTTGGTGTTTAAACATCTCGTTAAAAATTGTATTCTACCAATATAAACAACCCATTTATATTCTCATAATGGATTGATTTGAAATTTTCGAGTAATTTTATGTTTTAACCCCGGTATTGATATTACATCAGGTTCACAATTATAAATTATTTAAGAAACACTTTGTCAAAAGGAACTTTCTGGAAGAATCGAGCTGTAATTTGTAAAAAGATTGCTCCTAACGTTTGCTCAAATGCAGGGTTAAGCTCTCTGTAAATCTCTGACCAATTTTCATTTAGAAAATTATTCATTGTATCACCTGGAAAAGAATTGAAAAATTGTTAAAACATAAAAACTAAGATCTAATTAAAAAGACTCATAAAAAAGAAATGTGAATCAGGTATTCTGATACCTACCAAGAGCTTTGTCCCCATTGAAGAGGTTTGTGAAATGCATTTGCAAGTGAGAAACTGTTAACATCAAGCCAAAAGTATCAACTTTAATATATTCTAGGCCATTTTTGGTTATTCTTTCACCTCGGATATCAATGTCAGCAATCAAATTATCTGGAGGGAATACAAAAAAAAAAAAAAAAATGTCATTCATAATTTAGACCAAAAGTAATTCATAGATATGAAAGGTTAACACTTACTAAGTGTGATATTAGTCTGGCCATCTCCATTAATAGGCAACAAAAGAACACTGCCTTGAATTTTGTAGGGTCCTCTTATTCTAATAGGACCATTGAATTTCACTCTGCCTGTTATTTTGAAGTTTTCCAGATCTGCACTGTAAAGTACATCATATCAGTCAGAATTCATATTTCATTTTCAAGACTGTAATTCACATTAGGATTGAGGTGTGAAGTAATATTTCAACTTATACAACTTTTAACCCTTAACCAGTCACATTAAGTGTAAAGATCCAAATATGAAGGTTGCCATTTATGTTTCGGGATTTCCTGGTGCTGCAATCTGGCATCTGGCTATTTGTGTTGTTTACAGTAACTTAAAAGATTCATCTCGGCCCAAAAATGGAATTAAATCGTGAACATTTTCGTACGATTATTTTTTACAAATTTCGACGTGGATTAACTCAGCAACAGTGCATGGATGAACTTAATTCAATTTTTGGCGATGAAGCTCCACCAAGGACCAGTTTTTATCGATGGTATGGTGAATTCAATCGAGGTCGTAGTTCACTCCAAGACGAATTTCGCGAAGGTCGTCCAAAATCAGTTGTTCCGAAAACCATTGATGCTGTGCGTGAACTGATATTGCAAGATCGTCATGTGAACTATCGTGAGATTGAGACAACCTTAGGCATTAGTGGGACCAGCATACATTCAATATTGCATGTTCGCGTTGGATCCCACACAATTTGCCATCGCTACAAAAAAAAAAAGCTCGTGCCGATTGTTCGAAAAATACGATCGCGGTGTTCCGAAACACGTCTGTGACATCGTGACGGGCGATGAATCGTGGATTTACGCGTATGAGCCCGAAAGTAAATAGCAGTCGACTGTATGGGTGTTTCAAGATGAGCAAAATCCAACAAAAGTTGTTCGCGCACGAAGCACTTCCAAACAGATGGTCGCCTGTTTTTTTCGGAAAAACTGGATATGTCGCAACCGTACCACTAGAACGCATAATAGTCAATTCTGAGTGGTACACAACGATTTGTTAGCCACCTGTCTTCCAAGAAATCAGGAAAACCAACCGCCGAAGACGGACCACTCTTCACCACGACTCAAACAACTGCATTTTGGAGCACCCAAAACATCGATTTGATGAGTCATCCGCCGTCTAGTCCTGACTTGGCACCGAATGACTTCTTTTTATTCTCGTACGTAAAAAACAAACTGAGAGGTCAACGTTTTTCGACACCTGAAGAAGCGGTTGCTGCATTCAGAATGCATGTTTTGGACATACCTCAATCAGAGTGGCAAAAGTGCTTCGACAATTGATTCAAACGCATGCAAAAGTGTATAGATCTTAATGGGGAGTATTTAAAAAAAACAATAAAGTGATTTTCGACGATTAATATTTGAGTTTGTTCTTTAATCCTGAAATATAAAAAGGCAACTCTCGTAGTCACACACATTTTTCAAATAGCAATACCCCTATCAATTGAAATTTCATAAATGATTTTCCAAAGCACTATGCAACTTCCTTTTTTAGAAATGTCCAAATAGAAAAGAATATTTTCATGTCAAATATTTTTAATTACTTTTTTATTAATGATCAGTAATTTCACAGTGAATCTAATCAGACAAAGGCATTGTTTCCAATGAACACTCCTTTCCTTAAAAAAAGTTGATTTTACCCTTATATTTCAACATCAATTTATAGAAAAAAACAAACAAACTTTAAAACTTATAATTACAAAAGCAATCCTTTGCAAGACCCTCAAGAAATAGCTGACTCATTCACAAATTGATGGACAATTAATCCCTAAACACTCACTACTGAAACGGAGTGGGGATGTCTTATTTAAATAATAATAATAATAATAATAATAATAATAATAATAATAATAACAACAACAACAACCTTTAATACTACCCCTCAGTTTGTAGAAAAAAAACTTTTGTGGACCGACGGCCGTTCGTACGAAATCTCTGCGTCGAAATCGTTTTTAACCGGTTCTTTATTCTCGTGAATATAGGATCGTGAAAATAATCATGCTTCTGCTAAAATAAATACTTATTCTTTCTGGAAATATTTATAATTTGCCATCTGCTGGCTCGTATCAATAGAACAAAACACAAACACGAAATACAATGCCTCAAAACAACAATACATACAAAAAAGAATAAATTTCACCATTCGTATTTTAATACGCTCCTTGGCGTTCATAATCACTCATGATTTCCCTTTTTTATGAACATAAGAATGTTCTATGATTATTTGGTCGATCGGAAGTTCCGATCGCGGTGTCGCAGTTCCTTTAGTATTGACGTCCATCTGCTCACCAAATGATTTTTAAGACGAGTATTCGCATAAAATGCCTTGGTAATTATGTGTCGGACAGCTTCAAGAATGATTTATGTGAACGCGCCACCGTCCTCAGCGTGGACACGCATAACGAAGCGTCAGAATTCCGCGCGCGATAATGAATTATCTGAGCCTCTTTCCGATGAACGAAGTGTTTTCTGTCAGGCCTCAGAGGAGCTCTCTACTGCACTCCCACAGACGCTTCTGCCCCCGAGCCAGCTACCCCTAAAATATATTTGGCAATTGAGATTAATAATATTTCAAATTATTGAAATACTTTTGATAATTAAAAAAAATTGAAACATTGTGATTTAAAAGGGTTTTGTGCTCCTAAGGCATTAAATAGGTGTACACGTAAGCTTCCGCGGCTCGAATCCATAAATTCTCGGCTATCCGGAGACGCAGTGTCGTCGGCCTCCCAGCCCACGACGCGGCGTCTCCCGGATAGCCGAGAATTTATTAAGTAGATGTTTTTTCCCTCGAGGTCGATTTCCAATTCTGAGTACCTCTGGTCCAAGAGGCCAATGTAGCATCAGGCTTACAGAACACTTCGAAATTACTAGTAGTCGCGCACTATTTCACGATTAACTAGTTTTGACTAGAGAGGTTTACGTGGAGGAGGTTCGAGGTAAGGTCGAGTTAAAGTTTTAATTGAGCCCTTTGCTATTTACTATTAGTGTTTCTTTTCTTTTTTCTTTTCCCTCCTAGGGCTTTATCCAGCTGACAGCCGATTACCCCCTATCGACTTGACGGGACGCATATTTGACTACTCACTAGACACCAACACACTCGCGGGCTCCTCCGATCACACACGAGAGACAAGGGACAAACAGGATTCGAACCCGCGATACACGCTCTTAGCCACCTGACCATCCAAGTCGGCTGCTTTCGTATTCATGAAGTTTAATAAATAGAATTCATAAAAATGATGTTATTTATTGGCTTCGTGTGGTTGTAAAGAATACGAAAGGACCGCAAAACTATCGAGAATTAATTTGTGCGTTCGGATTCAGGACATAATCATACAGAAATGAACTAGTGAAACACAAAATTATTTTACTAATTTGGAGGCATCTCACATACAGAAAATACTTATAAATAGACATGGTACTTACTGTATGGACTCCATATAAGCATCTTTGAGTCCGAGGAGCTGGCAGTCGTAGAATTCTAGATTAATTTTCACAGGTCCACTTCCTTGGCCGATGACAAGATTCTTTATGTCCAATGGATCGATGGGTGGAATACTTAGTGTTGGCAGGCCTGCAACAACGGGTTTTTGTGATGCGTTTTCTATTTCGGGAAAATCTCTCTTCGTTCAATAATATTTCACCGGAATGTGATGGAAATGGATATTCACGAATTATAACATTATTCAATCTTATAAAGTGAACTTACTCCGCGCTCCCTTTCGGGCCAAAGACCCTCGGGCTTTTAACGCCACTTGATCATTGGATCGATCTTGATGCATAAATTACTTTAATGGATTTCATCGTACCGTTTTTAAATATTCCCAGACATCCAAAAAAGTATATTCTTAAATTTTCTTATTAGGTAGGTAAATGAGTAGGGTAAACTTTTCTTTTCATATGCTCACCCCCTTTTGATAAGGAGACAAGGCCGGCGACTCTCGTTTTTGCTCTCATTCGCCTTCAAGCTACGGTAACTAAAAAGCAATAAATTAGCCGCCTATAGATCACTTCAAATTTTCTACCGCTGTCTCCCCGACTATAATGCACTGCAGGTTGGAGTGTGCGTCGTTGCGGAGATTCACTTGTTTCGCCATCGGTTGTCAACATTTGAAGACCGAGACGCGTTTCTCGCCACCCAGCAGCAGCAGCCGCCCAGTGGCGCGGTGGCCTTGAGGATTGCAGTAACGCCGGCGAGGGAAAAGCCGCTATGGCGGCGACGGCGGCGGCAGAGTCAGTGGCAGGGAAAGTGGCGGCGTCGGCGGTCAAGGACGCGGCGCCAGCAGTGACAGCATCGGAGGCAGTAGTCCAGACCGGGGCTGAGTTTGTGAATGAGCAGACGGCAGGCGGCGCGCTGCTAGTGATCGCAGAGTCCAAACCGGAGCACAGACATGTGCAAGAGTGAAGGGGGGGGCGGCTTACTTGCTGGGTCCCCTATTCCATTGAACTTTTTATTTATATACGAAATATTTTAGTTATCAATGAGTAAAATTGGCCATGAGAAAAAATGAAATTATAACAAACATTACACAATTAATAAATACAACTAATTTTACGTTATTCTACACTGTTGCCAGATACGAGTAGCTTGGAGAGCCAACTGTTACGTGTTTCCCAAATGTTCAAATTTAAAAAAGGAAGAAAATCAGGAATTGAGCATATATAGGAAAATAAAATGTTTTATTTTGTAAGGCAAAGACTCCTTTTATACTTTCGTAGGCTTTTTAACCGCGCCCCGCATCCTCTCCCCCGCCCGCCCACGCAGAAAAGCTCCTTACAGAGCAGGAAATGAAAATGGATTGGACGTTGAAGCGATAGAAGACTGCATCTGCAAGGAGCGGAAGTGTGAAGATGATTGGAATAAGGGTGAGCGACTGAATTATCTCTGGGCGGCGTTCTAAACGACACCGTTTACGATATGACGAATATAAATATATGAAAAGGATCGGAGAACTCAACTACTTTGGTATTACCAGGGGTAATCCGTTACTGTTAACAGCTTTCAACTGAACAGCAAAGGAATATTACTCAGCAACTAAAAACTCAGCACAATTCAATGGAATAGCCTGCTAGAAACCCAGATTTAAATCGTTTCGAGCGCCATTGTGGCACGGAGAATACATCAGAAAATTCCTTGCATCTAACAGGATCTACAGGAGACTCAAGAAAAAACAAGATTTGATTCCACAGAAGGAAACATACATTAATCAAGAGAGGTTGATCAAGGTTATCTTTAGCATAGGTAGTAATATACCTCATTGAAAGTCAAAGTGTTTTTGAAGAACAGTAACTTAACCCAATACAAATGTATTCAAAACTCATGCCAATTTTTTGCTATTACTGTAGCTACATTTTGCTGTCGGTTTCGAGCTACTTTGCATCTGTTACATTATTGACGAAAAAAACTAATAATACTTCATTTTACATTTTATAAAACCCACAATATGGAAAATAAGTTATATTTATTATTAGCGTCTCGTTTTTATTTCTGAGTTGAAGAGTGGCGTTTTTTGTGATGGGGAGAGTAGGAATTTTCTGCCGAGACAGTGCACAGTTGGAAGCGACAGGCAAGGCAAGAGTCATCGTTGATAGTTATAAATATTTTAATATTTTTAACGTACACCAAATTATTTTTCCTTTTACGAAGCCTTCAAAAATATTTTTAACCATTAGCATTGTTTATTCTCGGGTGGCTCACGGACAGCGAACTGACTTTCCACGATCCATCCCCGGTCGCGGCAAAAAAGCTGTAGCTTTCTATTACACTCATGTCGGTTTCCGTGGCTGTGTGACGAAAGAAAAAGCTCCGGCAGGGCAATTAGGCTAGATACGGTGATGAGAATACGCCATGCCCACCACGTGGCTCCCTGAATCCCCAGACGAGGCTGAAAATTAAGAACAGGGCCCAGGCCTTGAGATTCAAATTTATTTAGTAAATAAGCAGTGAAAACATTCTGCGAGTTGGGGGAGAAGACAATCAGCGCACGTCTGGGCGCACGGCCTTGGAGCACCTCAGCTGGCACAATAGGATTCACCCCATCCCAGATGCCAGAGCATATGGTACAGAGCGCATTTCGAGGGCCTGCCTCCTCTGCTTGGAGCGGGACGTGCGTGTGGCGCCGGTGGGCCAGGGGCGTGGCGACGTGGCGCGAGGTTGAGGTTGAGAGACAGAGCTGGATTTGCTCTCAGGCAAAATGAGGCAGTTGCTCAGCGGCTCCGCGTGCAGCAAAAATTGAAAGGTCGAGCGCAACAGTCGAGAGCTACCCCTCTCGGACGTTGAAATTGAGTTAACTGCGCAATCTGTTTTCATTAACCATGGACTACCTGGCCGAACCAATAAAAATTGAATATAATAAGTGTTTACAGCACTGCCAGTTTTTTCTCAAAGCAATTGTACACAAATTCTAGTGCAACAGTTTTGTAACCCAAATCGACCAATTAGAACTGGCCTATGAAGTCATTTGCACAAAAAACCTATTCACTGGAGGTAAGGTTGCAGTGAATTTTAGTAAAATTTCATGTTTGAAACTTGCTACGCATCATCCATGAAAATACTTCTTTAAACATTCACTGTACGAAAAAGAGAGTTACTGTTCAGTAAATGTCATTAAGGGCAAAATACGTAGAGAGAAACACTTTTGATTTGCACAAATTAAATATCCTGTAAAATACAAATATCTAAGGCCAATCAAAACCAAAAAATTGAAAGACATCAAAGAACTTTTCAATAATTTCTTAGAAATGCCATCCATTTGTTTAATTCTTGTAGCTTTAAAGTAGTAAATAAATGTACATTTCTGTAAATTTCAAGGTTTATTTTTATTTTGTTCTAAAACCAAAAATGTGTTTTTGGTTATCAGTGTTGGGAGTTATGTGAAACAATGAACGGTCTTGTTTAGTGTAAATCTGAAGGACTCTTTTCTGTGGGGGGGAGGGGGGAGGGGTGCAATCCCTGGGGCAGCCCCTGGGGCGGCCGGGCGGGGGAGGGGGGCTGCGTGGCCCTACGCAAGAGCGCCCCGTTTTCCACGCCGCTCCGGGCGCCGGCGCAAGCAAAAACGCCGCCTGACCTGGTTGTGGAGCGCTCTTTATTTGCCCCGGCGAGCGCCGCCCCGACTCCCAAACGCTTCTGTCGCCATAGGCCAGGGCGCCTCCCGCCCCACGCCCAGCGTCCAACTTCCCACATCCTGTCCTGGCGGAAAGTTGGTCATCTTGCGCGCCCATTACTCCACGTTGCTCAAGTTATCTCGTGGAGTGGCTCCTGTTCTCGCAATGGACGTGCTGCGATAGCTGATCGTTGCTAGAACGGCCATTGTGCTTTGGATTCTGATGGTTTACTAGGATCCACTTGAAGGGGAATGAGGTGTGAATCTGCTTCTTTGTCGCTGTGCGTGAAGAATTCGAAACTCTCTGTTAGTTAATCTTACTCATTATATATTATTTGAAAGAACTTAATTCCAATGTAGATACGCAAGTGGAATTGCAAAACATTGCCCCATGTTCGTTGATTTTTATTTTTAATTATTTTTTAAGAAGAAAACAACAAAATTATTGAAATATTTAAAATAATATTTTCAGGATTTAAAACATATTTTAATATTTCATTAAAGCTAGTTATTGAATATAAAATATTTTAAGTTATAATAAAATTGACATTCCTAGGAAGCATCGAATTTTGAGATCTACACACACAAATGAAATCTGTTAATTTCTCGTCGAAATGGATTAATTCCACATCGTGCCCCAGGAATTGCAGGTATATTTACTTTTATTAATTTCTCACGTTTGTTCTTTGGGACATACATCTTTTCCCTGCAGTTGTGGCTGCGCTCTCGCAGAGTTCGCTTTGTCGCCATAGAGAGGAGGAGAGCAGCCAGCGGCCGCGTTGCGTTCATGGGCGCGCGCTGCCTGCTTGGCTCCGCCGAGTCTTACCGTCGGCGACGACCGGGAAGGCGGCGCTCACAGCGTCTTTAATGCAGGCGTCCAGGTTGTCGTCTTGAGGGCACAGCTTCAGGCCGTCAGCTGCGAAAGAAGACGAACTGACAATTTACTGAATTCTAGAAACACAAGGAAACAAATATTCGCAGATATATTCATCGTAGATTATTTAGTCTGTGTTGAAGCTGTAATGCTCGTCACAAATGGAATAAATAATTACACAATGGACATAGTTGCATATCAAAAAACATTTACAATGGACAGGCAAATATATGTTGGTATGGTAGTATTACGAGCGGTATATCATTGCTCACGTGTCCGGAGTCGAATGGATAGGACACAACCAAATCGTTGTCCAAGCAAGCTCCGTTATTTTGCTAACGTTGAGCAAGTGCAGACTAATAACAATGCACTGACGTCCGAGTCCAAACTGGCTGAGGTGGCTCAGGGCATCAGCTGATGTCACTGCAGTGCCTCTGACCTGAACGTCGTAGGGACTCGAGCCAGGTAGGTTGATTCCACCTCTTCCCACCTCCCTCCCCCTCACTCACAAACACTCCACTCACAACCACTCATGTCGGGGAAACCCTCAGGCTGACGTGTAGGTGGACGCCGGATGCCCATCCCACGGGGGAATGGCATTGCCACATCGCGTGACACATGACGAGACCAACGCCAGTCGCAGCGCTCAGCCGCCGCGGCGGGGCGGGGCCGAACGAACCGCAAACCGCGAGCGCGAGCCGTCGCTGAGAAACACTAATAATATGCCACTTTTCCACATGGATCCGCCTTAGAATAATTAAATGTAGTATTCATAGTCGCTTTGTTTGTTGGCTTACATCGAGAAGCGATTCCATGAGAAGAGATTTGGTCGATGCGATGAGTTGCTATTGCATTCATCATTTGTTCGCGCACGAGTCATTTTGAGGGGCTATGCGACCATCGGTGTAATACTTTTTACGCAACAGTAATCTATGCTGCATGCGGACACTGCAAGCACACAAAAACAAGCAGAGCTTTCTTATTTGTGAAATACCTTCTCAGCTTCGAAGTAATTGTAAGATTTTGATGCCACGTTATCTGTAGCAAGAAACAAATTTGAGCACGAGTTATTGACAATAGCGGTGATTAAGCGATTATATAAGTAATATCACACTCGATTCCGAGAAGATGCCTAAGAGAAAGAAGCAATCGTGGTTATGTACTTAAGACTGTACCTGCTCGGAATATAATTTGAGAGTCTTGTTTCAGACACATTTCGGTCTAGGTTTATCAGGAGATTCGCAAATTTCAATAGATCACTTCACTAACCGTAATTGGACATATCAAGCTACTATTTTAAAATAATGGGGAATTTCGCAAGTCTTAGGTCGACCAACTCTTAGATCGAACTACTAACACATTTATATGTTGACATTTCCTCCTGCGCTCTTTGCCAACCAACCAGTCCATATTTCATCATGCACCCGAATGCAAGCTTTTGTAATCACCCTCCACTAAAAAGCTGTTTCAATTATTTTGCTTGGAGAGTTAAAGAAGTGACTTGCCAATCATTCCAGGTCACAAGACACTTGACATCCAGTTTATGCGTGGCAAATCAAAAACTGATCTGTTAATCGGGAGTTGACGTCACAGATAAACGGAGAAAACACACTAAGAATGGGGGATGGACACGTTGAATTTGGAGCGACAAAATACACTAACGCAGAGCGTCAATGAAAATCTTAAATATGTACAAATCTTTCAATTGTTCACGTAATTCCAATTTAGCTACCCAAATTACACATCTTAATTCCCCTCAATTTAAAAGTATATTTAATTGTATATTGTTAATTTAAGCTTGATATGTGTTTATCTGAGTCTATTATTACTTTTTTTTAATTTTTGAAGACATACCACTGGACGCTTTGAAAACCGGTTTAAGTCAAATGACTGAAATTAAGCAGTATTAGATACATCGAAGCTCACAATATAAAACGACGAATGTGGTTTAACACCTCCTTTAAATACCTTGACCTTCTTCATCTTTTTTGTTCTCCAGTTATCTTCCTCCACCAGTGTGTTGGCTAGTTTTTCACTAACATTAAAGTGCATTGGCGTACACACTTGACACGTACTCTCTGAAAACAAGTTTGGCGCGTTTCCTTTCAAACTTGTTTCTAGCATTTACTTTCAAGCACTGGTTCATTTAATGATAGAGAATTGAGGATACTGTTCAAGTGACCAATGAACAAGTCACATTCCATAAGTCTCGACTAAACATTTATTGCACTTGCAGAGACCCGAATACTGTACGTATGAGTTCCTGTAGAAAACGCAGAAAACCTCATTATGTCATATCGTGATCTACGACAATTTTGAGGGAATTGATTTAACGAAACTACTCGAGTGTGTCGTCTGATACAATAGATTACTTTTTCAAAAGCTTACTGAATATTAAATGTACGTATTTTCGTTGGTTAATTACGCAAATGTTGTACTAGCTCATAATTATTAAATTAAATTTAAGATATGTCTTTGAGTATACATTCTACTCCAAAAGTAAAAATGATTATTTTGCAAAGCCAACAATGATATTCTAAGGAAAACATAACCTCATCCTAATGACCTATAATCACATTTTCTTCTTTAATTTTTTCAAAATGTCTCAATATATTTGAAAAGAACCGTCACCTCTATAATTCAGGGTTGATTGTTCAATATATAAATAAAGTTTCTGAGCGGAGCTAACTTGTCAAAACCCGAGACAATTCACAGGATTCCACTTTCCAAGCCCTTTCCGACGCGGCCGCAAAACAGAGCTCCTCCCGAATCGCGTTCGCGTTCAATTAACAAGCTGAACTCTCAGTAGCCATCACATGTGCACTCAAAAGGGAGAATTGTATTATGTGACTCATATACTTGTTCATTACCACGAAATAATTTGAAAAACCAACATGAATCCTACCAACCTGTGCAGCATGTTTTATCCAGTTCGCTTTGTTGGAATTCGTTGTTGACTTGATCAGCCAGTCTCTTTTTTCCAAATATATTTAACACAACAAACACATAGAGCCCCCCGGGTGGCTCGTGGACCGCGAAATAGCTTTCCGTGAGGCGGTTCCAGGTTCTTCTCCCGGCCTGGGGCAAAGAGTAAACCGAAGCTATCTAACGCAAAGTGTTTCAGTTTCGAGTGCCGACGGTGGCAGGATGTGTTAGAGGTTCGCTCGTCCCCTGGGGCGAGATCAGCGGCTGTCTCAAGGAGAATTGGAGCGACCGCTCGCTCTGATTGGTAGTTTCCGTCGTTACTTCAACATCAGGCGAATGCCGGAGCAGTGCCCTAACAAACGCACCGCGCGCAATCATGCCTTCGTCTTCCTTGTCCTGCCCTCAATCCTTAGTTTGAACACACTTACATTAACATGCACTATAGTGCCACACATGCCGAAGCACCGGTCGAGAGATTAAAGCTTGTCTCGGGTGGGGCAGTGGTCAGAGATACCTGGTTGGGGAAAACCGCGTTAGCCAACGGTAGGTCGGCGCCGGATCTCGCCATCCACAAGGGGAAGGCCACACCCCCCTCCCGAGGAAAGAACATGCGCTACGCTTGCGGGACTTTAGCCCTTGACGCGCCCGTAATCACCAACAATCAATCAGTAAACTCAGGGGAGGATAATCAATAAAAGGCCTTGGAACACCTCAGCTGGCCAAAGAGGATTAACCCCATCCCAGATGCCAAATGCATATGGTACATGCTGCACACACCGAGCGCACTTCGAGGGCCTGCCTCCTCTGCTTGTAGCAGCACGACGCCGAAGGGCCAGGGACATGCGACGTAGCGCGATGTCACTGCAAGTGTCAAAGGGGTTTGTACATGAAAATTGCTAATTTTTTTTCGTGTTCGATCCGCCCCCTTCCCTAGAGCTATGTGTGTTAGCTCTGTGATGATGGGTGCACGTAACCGCCGCCTGCCGCGAAATTCAATCTGCCGTTCTTCAGTCGCTTTAATGCATCTAACCTGGCGAAGGCGGCAACTGCATACGCGACAGTTGCTGAATAAACGACGAGACGCGAAAGATGAATAGCTACTGGTTGTAGGTGGGAAGAAGCAAGGTTTTTATGCGTTGTCGATGCGACAGATCGGGAAATATCTCTACTGCCCGTGAACAAGTCCACTTCAACGTCAAAAGAATAATTCCACGAAAGTTATTCACGAAGTAATTTATTCTCTGCTACAACCAAACAAAGTGGATGGATCAGCTATTGCGATGTAATTCTGTAATGTAAGATTCGAATAAAAATTTAGAACGTCGACATTAACTTGAAACATTAAAACTAGGAGATGCGATGGTATCTGTGACATTTTTGCGTTCGTCAAAAGTATGTAGATGGAAAAAAACAATACCGCCAATAAAACACCCAGATAACGTGAAGCCAAACTGCAGCGAGCTACGAAACGTCTTCTGAATCATTAATAAGCCTCGCAGCAAGCAACCGGCGCCAGCCGCGCAGGCGCCAACGGAGGTTGCGAGAGCGGCCAGCGCCGGCCACGGCGGAGGCGGTTCCCATCCCCTCTTTGCAGAAGCCTTCACGGTACGAGTATTCGATTCCAGATTTCTTCAAGTCACTCACTCGAGGCCACTGAAATGGCAATTTGTTTTACGCCAATTCAATATTTTGACTTTCATGGTCATAGTCTGAATGTGTTCATTTTCGTATGCAGTGAACTCCAGTTAATTAGAGAATGTCAAGAAAATGAAATTCGCTCCGGGCTTCGACCTGGCAGCGCAAGAAGATTCTCTATCACACGATAAACGATGGCAGTTATTTTTGAATTCACATACTTTCCACGCCACTTAAACCGGGAGAGACGGCAGTGGCTATCAACTGATATCACTGCAGTCTGGCTGCAAGATCGGAGGTTCGAATCCCTACTGTGACAGGATTTTCGACACTAGCTAGTCGGCTTGGTCGAATTCGCTGTCTGGAGAAGAATTCTAGCGGCTGGCTACTCTTATCGGTCCTTTCTGTGGTTTCTCCAATCAACTCAAGTCGATTGCCGGAGCAGTACCCTAACAAACGGGCCACGGACCGCGCGCGATCTTTCCTTCCTCTTCCTTGACCTATCCTCGCCCCTTACACCCACACACCGCACACACACACACACACACCACACGCACCGGGAGACCGGTTGGTAGACGCCCCGGATGGGGCGGTGCCCCCTAATGAGAGATACCTTGCTGGGGAAAACCCCGCTAACCACCGGCTGGTCGGCGCCCTTCTCACCTAGCAGCGGGAGAAAGAGCGCCCCTGAGCAAAAGCACACCACTCGTGCGGGATTCATTATCACAGGAGTTGATATGTCCGGATCACTACTAACAATCAATCAATCAATACAGGTCACTTAAATTTTAATTATAGTTTTATATCAAAACAAAATTTTGAATTTCATGATCATAATCTGAATGTGTTCATTTTCTTGTACAGTGAACTCTTAGTTAATTAGAGAATTTCAAGAAAGTGGAATTCGTATTTAAATAACAGACCGTATTTAAATAATAACCGTTTATTTTTTTAAGGAAATACTAACAAGAAACTACACAATATGCTAAAATGGATTTTGAGAATGTTTGTACTTAATTAACAAGTTCAGTTTTTGTAAATCAATTTTTTTTCGTAGAAATATTCTCAATTCCGTCTTATTTTTGGCGAGATCATGGTTTATGAAATTGCTTTTACAATAATTTGTTATTATGAACAGACTCCTAAAGCTTCTAAAAGGTAATAGCGACTTTGCTGCTAAAGATAATTCATAGACACGAACGTAACTGGCGTCTGGAATGTTAACACTGTAAAGCTATTGTTTTCCGTCCACTCGAGTGACGTCGTTAAGGTAGGGCTGCAGGGAGACGCAATTCGCATTCTGATGGCAAGATTCCTTTCTTATGAGTTTGATAAAAGGAAATTTTTCAATTCTAAAATGTTCAGTTCAATGCTTATTGGACAATCATTTTTTGAAACGTAGCTTTGGCCGTCGGAAATTCGTTAATCGCGTTAACCTGGCTTTGTCCGTCGGAAATTCAACGCCTTCAACGCGGATTAGATTTTATTCGCTCAGCGGCAGAGAGCTGGAAGCAGCTGTGAAAATGCACGTCCAGATACTACAAAGATCTTGTCTGTTGTGTTCGCATTTATCTTTGGGATAAAAAATCTCTTTTCGATCTCCTCATGAATTTACTTTCTCACCTATTGCATACTTATCCACTTAAGATTAAGTATTGTAGTGCTGCAGAGGTAAGTGACGATTTTTCGTCAGAAAAACTCGTAATTTGGAATAATCGAAATAGTGGATAAATCTTCTTTCTGTCTGTAGAAAGCTTCCTCTAACACATTGTGCAGTGAGAACTCGCGTTTTGAAGGGCCTTGATGTCCAAACGCGTTTGCGGCGAAACGTCTGTCTTTCCCTCTGCCTGAAGGTGTGTGGTCATCGCTAGCGCCTAAACCGTTCATACGATTTTCTCCATAACTAATATTCCTCAAATGATCTAGCCAAACTTCAGACCTTTCGAATTTATTTTGATATTTGGAGTGCTTTACTTGAAGCCTCAAAGTTTTCTCAAAAATTGGTCCAAGGTTTTGGATTAATTTTTCCCTGTTAAACTGTTAAAAAATGGCGTATGCCTAATTTGGGACGAACTCCTCGAATTATGAAAATTGTAATATCTCAAATTGCTTCGACACCTTCCTACAACTATAGAATTGAACGTAGAAATATTTCCCTTAATAAAATATGTTCAAAGAGAGATCTTTAAATACGATCGTGTTGAATTTGTCAAAAATATGAGATGGTTTTCATGTAATTTTGTGTGAAATATAGTCAATATAAATAACGATTTTATGAAAATGATTTCAATTTTTTTCTTGAAATTAATTTATCGAATAGAGCGAAGTGCGGTTATAAATGTGGCGCAGATCCTATTTCCAGTGAACAATCTGTATTTTTGAAAATTAAAAAAAACAAACATTGCAATTGTACAATACTGATGATTGACGTATTTTTCCTTAATGAATTATCTAAAAAGTTAGACCTTTAAATAAGGAAATATTCAATTTTTGGAAAATACGAGTCGCTTTTGCATATTTTTTTCTTGAACATCCCGTTTATAATTTCTTTTTCAAAAATGGCTCTTTTTTTACATTTTTTCCTTAGAGAGAGCAAAGGACTCTTAAAAAATGGTGCAGGTCTCATTGTTGGTGAACTCTCAATGTTCGGAAATTGCAAAAGTTACAAAGAATGCGAGGGATATGCTGTTGTAGCACTTCTATTTTGTCCGTCAGAAGAAAGAATGATGTGAGTCTCAAGTGTAACATGTCTTAGAGATTTTTGTACTTATATCTGAGTGATCGTTATCCGTAGTCATGTTTTTAATTTAGTAAATATCATGTATTATAAATTTCAATGTATGGAAAACACAAGAATGAAGAAAGAAGGTATAGAATTTAAATAATGGTATTGAATTTTGTTGAAAGAAGTTTCTTTGTGTTCATATTAATGAATTGAGGTCCTCATTTAGGGACATTCATTTGTAATTAATATTTTATTGCGCACACAGATACTGCAATGTGAAAGTTATAAGCTTTAGGGCAAAAATATAAAGCAATTATTGCCGTTGCTGGCAGGTTTTAATTTTCAGAATCTTTACTTTTAAGGATTACACGATTTCAAAAGTATAATTTAAACAGTAGAGCAAGCAGTATTTGACTGTAACGAGTGTGTTGTGGGGGTATCTATAATTGTAGTGTTTATCCAACTCGATGTTTTTTTTATAAAAAAATCTTCGTTTATGCTGAATTTAAAATTTATTTTTATTTGTTGATTTATAATTACATATAACAAAATCAATAGAGATTTTGAATTGTTCTCATTACCACAGAACAACAGTAAAATCTTTATTTACGAATGTGTCTTTTGCTTCTACGGGGGATAAAGATCCACGAGTGTCCCCCACCCTTGGGAGCTCCGCTGAACATAATTGTTTTCCTTCGATCAAAGCCATTTCTGGATTTCACGTGCGGTGTTTGCCAAGTGGCAGTGAGGAGGTTCCCCCGCCCCCGATGTGCACACACGAGAGGCTAGTGCTGACATTCACTTAGCACCTGAAACCTCACCAAATACCCAGCCCAAGCAGTTCATTCACGACACCTGCGAGAGCGACTGCGGCCGCCAACCCACGTCACGTCACACGAGAAGGCCACTCCAATATTACGAGAATATTTGTAGAGGCAGCGCCACCCGTCTGCAATCGAGGTGCTCGTTAGAAGCCGCTCAACTCGCATTTACGCAAACGGGGCTGACTTGCGACATGACACCATTACACCTTAACCTAATGAATAATGTGCAGGTGCCTGAGAAGGGGACTAAGAAGTGGTGTATTAAAAATATCTATGGAATATTTCGTGTGACTATCACCGACCTATTTTTGCACTCGAATTGCTATCAGTTAATGAAATTATATATTCTAGTTCGTGGGAAACGCATTCTGATAAACGATAATATTTGCGGCAATATTTGGTACAAGAGGAGTATTATGTTACAATTCCTTTTCTTAAAATCTCTTCCCGAAATTTGATCATCAGTAGAACTACAAATTTTATGCATTTTCTGCTGTGATTCTTAAGATCAGTTCAGAGAGGGGCAAGTTACCGTCTTGAGACAATTCAAAAGGGATACTCACGCACTTCGGCCGGAGCCGCTCGAGCGCTGCCAACGGCGGCCAAGCAGGCGAGCAGGGCCCACGCCGCCCTTCCGGTGAACGCCATGGCTCGCTTCGCCACTAGCTACAAGCAGGCGACTTGTCCAAGTGGCGGCGCACGCCAGACTACGGCGCGGCCGCTTTTGGCCTTCCTATATAGCGGCCCCGGGCACCGCCGCCGCCGCCGCCGCCCTCGGCGACCTCCGGGTGCGCTCCGCGGACGGCAGAGCCACGGAGCAAGGAGCCGCAGCGGAGCAGTGCCCCAAACGGAAGGGCGGCGAATTCCTCTACCCCAACGAGACGAAGCAGAATGAAATGCTCTGTTCCAACTCGCAGTTGGATGAAAAGCCAAAGATATTATTTGGGAAAACGGTCCCAAGTTCTCAAAATCTATGAAGAAAAGGCTCAGCTTGTGTCTTTCCAAAGCTCAAATGCAATTTCTTCTCAAAACCTGAGACACATTTAGCCAGGGTGACTTGGACACTCGTAACCCCCAAACGCATTACCTAATACAAATAACTAATACTTAACTTTTCTGATACATAAATATAACAAAATAACAATGCTAATAATTACTATTATTTTAATAATAATAATTATTATTATTATTAACATACCTATAATGATAATGATATTCAAAATGCCAATATAAAAGAAATCAATACTTCAGAAAACTCTACCAAAACACTATAACACTGTAGTGCGGATAATGCATTAAAAATGAAAAAAAGTTAGAAAGGAAAACTAATTTTAAGAATTTAAGCCCCAGTATCAAAACTTTAAATGTGGGCGAAAAGGGGATTCAAAGAGCTATAACTAATTTCGGGGGAAAATGCGCCTGTATCACCAAAAGATTGAAATGTTATGTTTATGTACTGGGAACGGAATAGAAGGCGAATCAAAATATTTCTCATTTTTGCCCTGTCATAGAAGAGTAATTGGCTAATTGAAGTGCAAAACCTCTCCGGGAAATCAATATTACAAGAAATAATATTCGAGTACAAGTTAGGTCTAAATTTAAAACAAAAAATGATAAATATTAGTTATTATACAAATAAAATAAAGTAACAAATACAATAGATTTCAGCATAAAACAAATGAAGAATTCTGGCATTCAAGAATGAAAAAAAGAGGAGAAAAGCATCTGTTAAATCATCAGTTTCCGCTACATCTTTTTTTTTATTTTTACCTGATCGGAATTTTGGGTCTATTAGGAGCTGTAATTACAAATTATTAATTATAAATTAAATGACATTGATATTTTTATTAATTGAATTGTATGGTTCCGTGGTCCTTTGGTGCAGAAATACCTTACTTGTAAATGCATTACTTGTACCAAAATAAAAATTGAGATGTCCGAGAAACAGGTATCTTTGTACATTTACACAAGTAATGTGTTTCAGAATGAATTCACCAACCACTGAATCAAAAGAAGCAAAACTAGAATTAACCAAGACGGCATCGTTACGGCCGGCATCTGAATCATCAAATATTTAATCTGACGAAAGTAATCATTCATCCACCTCATTAAAAATGAACTATCAATTCTTAATGTTACTGTAACTGCACTTGCTACTTATAAACATCGGACAATTGGTGTTGAACTTCGTAATGTCCCCCAAGAAACTGTTGAAATGACAGATGATAAGTGAGAGAAGGAGGAGGGAGTTCAGTGTCAGGCTGCGAAGAAGCTGCAATGAGCACGGCCTTGAAAGAGGAGGGCAAACGGGAAGCTGCCGAACGTCGCCGCCCTGCGAAAGGCGAAAGGGGAAGAGACGGGTTGGCGCCAAAGTAACAGTGGGAGTTGATAACACACTAGATCCAGTATCAAAGTAACAGAGGGAGTCGATAACACATTAGTAAGTTCACTGTCGTAAATA
Organism: Gryllus bimaculatus; assembly: GCA_017312745.1. Lineage (NCBI taxonomy): Eukaryota > Metazoa > Arthropoda > Insecta > Orthoptera > Gryllidae > Gryllus > Gryllus bimaculatus. Next base: position 606,170 of record BOPP01000031.1, read on the forward strand.
AGGCCGGTCCCATCACCGCAGAAAACCAACTCGACGGAATCGAGGGCAACGGGTGTGAATTCATTGTGGCGCTGAAGAGAATAACAAATTTCTCTTTGTACCTCGCAATGATTGATTTCACCAAGAATTACAAATTACAGTGACAATTACTAATACTCTCATTAACCATTCAGTCTTTACTGAACTTTTGCAAAACACACGTAATAATCCAACCAGAACTAGTTGAAAGTTGACCCAGCGAGGGCTGGAGGGAGAACGCGCGACGAGGGCAGCCACCAAGATCGACTCGGAACTTTAAGAGGAGGAAATAAGGAGTTAGACACACATCGGATAAACAATGAATCTAATGGAGAAAACTTAACGACTTCTGGCTTGCCAAGTATTAATTTCTGCAGTATTTTCTCATGGAAAAATTTCATTTAAAAAAAAACGACCATTCGTTAGAGAACTAGTTTCTTCTTTCGCCTTTAGTTGTTGGTATAAAATACACAATTTCAATGGTGAAATTTAAGAAATGCAAATAGTTCGACACTGCTAGTCTGCATCAGAAAAAATACATCAGAAGCAACCCACATTCTATGTTGTTTTTTAAGAACGCTCATTGCTCAAGAACAAATAAAATAATCTCAAGTAACTCTGCAATAAATTAAACTTTTTAAGAAAACGTCTTCATGTCTTGCAATAACATACTATAAATTATATACACTGGTAGATGCTTGCTCTACATAACAAGTACACGAAAAAAGTTGCTATTCTGCAATGCCTCACGCGAAGAGTAAATTTTTAACATTTTCCTAGTCGCGTTCGTTTCTGATATTAATCGTGTGGCGCAGTGAGTGCGCCAACGAAGGAATGGTTGTTCACCCCACAATGAAAACAATAGTTGCGTTACATTAGTACTATTTACAATAAATGATAACTTATTACATACAACCATATGGGGTTAATTATATGGTTTATGTAAAATTTACAATGAGAAATGAATTGCATGTTCCTAATAAACCGATATAGTGCTTATTGATGATGATGATGATGATAATAATAATAATAATAATAATAATAATAATAATAATAATAATAATACCGAGCGAAGTAGCTCAGTGCGTAATGCGCTGGTTTTAAAATTGGGAGGTCTGGGTTCGAAAACCGGGCAAATGTAAAGTAAATAATGTCCTTTAAAGCATTGTATATGTATTACGTAGAATGTGGAATTCAAAACTCAGGCCCATTTTACACAGTAATTTTAGAGTTTTATATGTTATGTAAATGAAAATATTTTTTTTTATTATTATTTTTCTGTTTATTTACAATCTGTTTTCTTAACAAACATTCAGTAAATGTGTTAATTATGCATTAAATAAGAAATCGTTGAGCAGATTTAGCACTGACTTATCTGTTCATGCTTGCTGTTTCAAGTATTTTTTTCAAATCTTGACAAATGATCAATGTAATGGACATGGTGTCCGATATCTACTGATTATTTGGTTAATAGCGTTGGGTATACGATCGACTGTTGAATTTTTTATCTGGGCGTTTAGTATTCTAATGCAGAGGGATTCCGACGGGCATTCTGGAGTAAGAGTTTAGCCCTGGAAACTCTTCATAGCTGGTGTATGTCTTCTAAGCGTAGTGTTTTTTTCCCCGAAGTTTTTTTGTCCCGGATCACTTGTTGGGTATGTTCTTTTGATAAAGCTTCTTTGTCATTGAACTTCTGACAGCCTTTGTAAGTCTTGCTGGGTGTCCTGCACGCAAAGTGCACATGTGGTTTTGTTGTTTTATCTTTTTTAGCACATTTCGGTAAGGCTTGTGGCTTCTCCGGACATTTCACACATGTCGTAGGACTGTCGCTTTTGCCAGTAGAGGCGACGACTAATTGATTGTAACTGTTGGCATCCTATAGCAAATTGCATACTATTTCTTGTTCTTTTTATATGGGTCGGTTCGAACTGTGAGCTTAGGCATAGGCATTAATGTAGTAAATATTTGGTAGATATCTGCCGTTAATCCGCCCCGTGGTTCTAGGTCGACGTAGAAAGAAGGCATGTTGGGTCTTTTGTCAATCCATGGCGAATGTTATGAATGTTCTTGGACTTTTTTGGTGACAAAGTTTCCTCAAGTTCCACTTTGAATACTCCTCTGCTTCAACAGAATGGGGTGTAACGTGCCTAAAGGACAACTCGAAATGCTCTGTCTTTTTTTAGTTGGTACGTGCTGGCGGTACATTGCTTTTGTTTCATTTAGGAATATTTGATAGAACTGCCTCCTGTAGCTTTTCTATTGTCTCTGGGTTGACTTTTAACTTCATGGTCCTGTACCATTTTATATGTAAACTTATTTTGCCCGATGGCTTTACGTAGTGACTCTTGTGAGAACGGAGGGCACTTTTACAACATTAGGAATAAAATATAGGCGAGGTTTTGTTGGAGCTGTATCTTCATCATACTCGCTGTTGCTTGTGGCGGTCTTCTCCGTGTTGTCGAGTTGTTGTATAATGCTTTGGTACAGTGCTTGACAAACCTGTTGCTATTTTTTATTTCCTCACTGGCTATTTCCCTCGCGCTTGCTGTGGGGTTACTATACAACGCGCTGTCACGTCGTTACGCTTTAGCAGAGGAACAACTTGCCATTCAGGTAGGAAGTAGAATTCAACTGTACCTGGATTTGTTGATATCGATGGAATTACACTGTTCCCGAGAACGCGGCTGTAGCAGTTTCTGTGTCTTCTGCTTGCGATAACTGCGTATTTGTACAAAGTTGCCGCGATTGTTCATAGCGTTAGAACTTTAAAGCTGTGCTTTCTTGTGAGTCTTGTTGCAGTTGTTGAATTTGGCACTGGTTTGATGCGATTAGCAG
>BOPP01000031.1:609047-632256 GCA_017312745.1 Gryllus bimaculatus
AACTAATAACATCTCAGTTTTGACGGGGGAAATGGAATTCCAGATATGGTACTTTTAAGTCGACTTCCTCCATATCCAATACATGATGCTGAGATTGATGTTGGTTAACCCTCTTTAGCTGTGCATGGCTGATGATTCTCATATTATGATCTTGAGTCTCGACTAGTGGTCATCTACTACGTCATTCTATCTTCTAATGCAGTTTGATCGAATCTTCTGATATTTCAATTTGACTTGCTACGATCCCCAGGATGAATTCCGTAGCTCCAGAAGGCCTAATTATTTAAGATACTTTTTCCAAAGAAAGTTTGAGTGGCGGTATGATGAGCCATGATAATGGGAGAATTCTATTTTGCTTCTTGCTTCTTGCATTATATGGTTCCTCCATATAAACCGTGGTCCATTATGAAAATCCAATATTTAATGCAATACATTATGGCTAGAACATGTTTAGCTGACTTTAGACATCTCCTTTTGGATAGGTCTAAAATATATTTTTAATTGAGCATTTACTTGAACCCATCTGTACCCATTTTCAAGAGATGCTCTTGGAGATTTGTGCATGCTTGGAATGGTCTTCATGCACAACCAAAATTGCTGTTCGGTCGCAAACGTTCATTATCCTTCATTTGTTGGCAAATCATATGGTATATAAGGTATAAAACAGACCCAGCACACCCTTGAGGACTCCTGATTAATGGGCGAAGGATATAATTCTTCTTATATTTAATGAAGTTCTAAATAGATATGACTTCATCATTAGTAATAAGCATCAGAGTAGATTTAATTTTATACAAAGTCCTCGTCCATACCGGGCGAAACTTTTGTATATCAACAAATAACAGCGCGCAGTACTTTCCTTCAGGGACTTTGAAAAACTTCAACAACTCGGTGCCTGTCGATTTGAGTGTTTCTCTAATCCAACTGTTTCTGCGATATTTCTTGAAAGAGTTTTTAAACTGGGAGTAAATTTTCGAAACCTTGATTAAGATGGAAAGCAAGTTATTGGGCAAAGATGATACATCGTTACTTTCCTGGTTATATCCTACATTCTTCTTATCTTCCATTCCAGGAAATGTTTAGTCGGGAGAATCGCATTTAAGATCAAGTGATAAATCATAGCATCGTATAATTCCTGCAGGACTTTGCTGATTAGTCGTAACATGGCTTTTGTAGATATAAACGCTGAATAGTTCTCTACTCATTAAAGAAAAAGATTCGTTGGGATACGAAATGACCAGGAGCATTATTAAATCGATTACTTCTTCCTCAATTCCATAGTCCAGAATTATAGGTCAAATACGAAAAATTTCACAAATCGTCACTTTTCTCTATTCACTTCTTGCCCAGTTCCATCTTATTCGCTTATAAGTCGTATTTAAATTTGGCTTTATTTTCTTACAACCCTCCAGATCAATAGTTGTTGGTTGCAGTTGCTGTTATGACTGACATATTGGTGCAAATGATCATTTCTGAGTTGTTTCAATAATCCTCAACTGTCTGGAGGCTCTATTGAAGTTTTGTTCTTCTTCAGAGGCCTGTTTCATTCCAAATACGTCGTAGCCGCCTCCTCTGATTTTTCTCTTATGTTATGGGAATTGTTGATGGGCCTTACTGTGAACAATTTGACGCGTTGAGTCCCAAGCGGCATGTTAATGGAGTTAGTCAGATGTTCTGTGGCTTCTTCGAATCTATCCTTTTACAGGGCACAATAGCTATAATCTACATCTATAATTTCACGAAAAATTTGTCCCAGTCTGTAGTTTGTGTAAGTTTTGCGGAGGATTTGGACACTTCGGAGCTATGTCAGTATTACAGGGCAATACTGACGACATAATCATGATTGTTCTAACGAATTTTATCAACTAAATACCTTTAATAATGTGAAGGCTAGGAAGCCTTATTTGTTCTCAGACCATATTATTCTCCAGTGACACGTTGTAGATGTTTCTAAAACACAATTTAAAGGTGTCTCTACCTTTTTGATTTAGTCTGACCCCCAGGCACATGTTTTCTTGTATCGCCACCTACTAAGCAGTTGTCTCTGTTGCTGGTGGTATTCAGCCAGCTGTATTTCACGGCCGCTGGTGTTGATGTAGTTAATGAAAATATGAACAGAAAACGATCATAATTGTTTACAAAAAAATTTATCCATATTTAATGACAGGAACCCAAACCGACTGTAGTGAGAAGAAATCTTTCTTGTATGGTTTACATTGTTACTCGCGCTGCGCACACAGGGCGCCGAGAACATTTCATAAATAATTCGCTACCCTACTCCCACTTCTCGCAACGGAGCAGCTCAAACAAAGAAACACAGAAGATAAGTTAGCACAAGCGATAATGCAATTAGATGCAAATGGTCTCCAGGAAGCGAAAGAACACGACTGGCGCACTCCGTGCACCAGCGCGAGTATTTACAGGTTAATGGCGAGTCGTCACTTCCTTGGACCCATGCTCTCGCATGACGTCAGCCGTGCCGTTAGCAGTCACGCACTGTGAGAATTCAGTCGGTACGCGTAATATGAAAATAGAAAAATACAATCAAATATTTGAATTTTCAGTCAAAATTCATTAATCAGTAATTGTTTCATTAGTTTTGAATATTTCTCCAGTTCCAGGATATCTAACAAAACCTTCCACACCTTTTACAGGCCCGCAGGCCGCTTTGCTGTTTTTTTTTCAATTTCTGCGCCCATTCGTATACATTTGCATACACGAATTATATTGTTGAATATTGTGAAATTTTATAACGCACATATTTGTGGCTATGTACAGGTTAACTTGAATATACAAAATAAATATTTCGAAACTTCTTTAAGAAAATGTATATTTTTCGCAATTATCAGTCTTATTAATTAATTATTGTAGTCGTTACCCCTTCAATATTCACGTGCTTTCTAAGTAAACCTGATAAATTGAAAACGAAGAAGATAATACAATTCAACCGAAGTTACTATATGTCAGTAGTCTAGCTAACCTCACGCAAGGAGAAACTCTCCGGGTGCACAACGAAGCTTTTTCTACAAACACCTCATCGGAAAATCACCTCTGCTGTTGTACCACTCGGAATGCGGCGCACGCCTGTCAAAACACGCAGTCGTTAGAGCGCTGGCAATTTCAAAACGGAGCATTAAAGATTTTCATCTGGAAAATCACCAAAATAAAAATATAATATGAAAATGAAGTCTATTTTATATGCTATTCAGATAGAGAAACTTTTCAATTCTCATTATTTTGAACCCTTTGTACTTATTAAAGAAGCCAGATAATGCATATTACTTGGAGTGAACACATTTGAGCTTCCGGAGGTCATTTCGTTATGGGTGATGTAAAGGATGGCCATAGAAAGAAAGGCACTGATGAGTTGTTTTCACTGAAGTGAGAAAACTGTATCGTACAAAAGTATTATTTCACAGGTCGCTTCCTGTTAGTATGTTGCCTAAATCACACAACAACTCATTCGGCTTATACAACCTGTTCGATCTGTTCTCCTAAGGGTCCGCCCAGATAACATGGTAAAAAGTTCCCCTAAACCAAATGACATAAAAGTTGTTATACTATATCTCTAACATTAAAAATAATATTTTTGAAAGGTTTCTTAACCCCCGTCCCACCACCCACACCCGTCTACAGACAAAAAAGGGTTTTTTTATTTTAATTTTTTTCGTCAACTTGACACTGTTTTATCTGATTGAAAAATGTGAAAAACAAGAAAATAATTTAAACTATCAGAAAAACATTTTTTGATATTTTCTCAGTGCCAAAACAAACGCAAAAAATATTTTTGAAAAAATAATATAAACTAATTTTACTGTCTTAGATCAGTAGAAGAGGCTTGAAAAATCTCAAAAAAATCTTTCATAACACAAATTCTTGTGATTATTTCAGCTTTTTTCGATTGCTGGGCTGTAGTTAAACTTTAAAAAATACTAATTTCACGCCTCTAAATCATATTGACTTTAAATATTCTTTGAAAATGACTGCAACAGTCGAGTCACTCCACGTCAAATCGTAAAGTCACAAAACATAACTATTTTGTAGCGACTTGAAATTTTTTAAGCTAGCGATCTAGAGTTGAACATAGGTGGCACGTATTTTTTCCTTTTTACTAATCCCTCTTTCAGAAATATTACAAATTGTTCCTGAAGAATCATGCGCGTGCTAATGTTTAAAATTTTGTTACGCAAATAAATTTTTCTTCAGAAAAATAAAATTATAGTTAAATTTAACTTAAAAAGATGTTATTTCATGTGATTTAAATATAATTTTTGTAAACTTATTATGTAAGTATTTAAAATATATTTTTATTTTTAAATCGCAAATTTTTACCTTAGGGCGCTAAAGAAAAGGTATTGTCTCACCGACATTTTCACTCAATTTTTTGAAACAATGTACTTAACCTAATTTGAAAATCTATATTTAATTAAGAGATTTTATTAAGGGAATACTCTACATCTTAATGTTGTAGTTGTATGAAGAGTCTGAAAAAACAACTTTTGTGACTTTCGTAAAATCAAGGTTTTAAACAAACTTGAGACCTACATTTTTCTCTCGTCACACTTCCAAACAACAAAATTTGATAAAAAACGAAGGTGACAGTTTTATTAAAAAGTTTGAAAATGTCCCAGAGGCTTTGTGTAAAGTACCCTCCAAAATTAAAATATCGGTTTCAAATTCAAGGGGCTGCGACATCAGTCAGATCGATTGAGGAATATCAATTTTGGTGAAAATCAGCTGAACAATTTAGACGCTAGTGTTGGTCACAGACAGACGGCCAGACGGTTTGCCGTCGATCGAGTTTTCGACATTAAGAGCTCACAAAAAATGAAGTTTGGCAACATCACGTGTTAGAGAATTTTTTCTGTAAATTTAGCAACTTCATTTATACACTTTTTCGTTACCAGGGCCCTGTACTAAAAGTATTTCTCCCGAAAACTCGCCGTTTTTTCGCGCAGCATTACAAACCTCTCTACCCCGTAGCAAGAAAGTAAAAATGTTGTGTATTTCTACACCCATTTTGAATAGATCTACCAACTTTCAGAATGGAAAACCTAAGCAACATTGAAAAATGCATTCCCTGGAGTACGCAGTCAGCCCACTGCCCACGCGACTCGCTGCTCGAACGGGACGGAGCGCCAAAGACACGACGTGTCGCGACGTCCAAACATAAAGCGAGACTTGAGACTCACATTCAGTCTCAAATGAAAGTCTTCTGGCGAAATGCGATTACGAAGTTTATTCATAAACAGCTGACACTGCTATTATGTGTCTGAAACAGAACAGCCTTCTTTTCAGATGTACTGAGTTAGTTGTGGAAGCACATTAACAAGGTTTTCGCCAGTAGGCACTGAAAAAGTGCCACCAATTTTGTTAGGTAACCCAGGGAAAAGTTATACTTAAATAATAAGTAAAATGCATGTTTAAAAATTAGACAGACATATTTTTGACAAAAACTGAGCATAATTTAGTTAATAATTTATGCGTGTTTGTTTATTTTCTATGGGAAATCAATTAATTTTTAAATAGTACATTTTGATGTATAGAAATTAAAAATGCATAATGTTTTTTGTAGTTAAGCATATTTATTATTCTATCATTGTCTATCTTTAATTCATAACATTACCTAGATGTCTACATTTAACACTAGAAAATACGAACGAAATAAAATGCTTTCAATTATTTTATCAAAATTATATTATTTAAATATGTATAATTTGTAAAATTTATAATGTGGATAATTTTTTTCAATGTAACATGAGTAGTAATTGTAATTAAATATTAATTGTATATCATCTGGAAATCGAAAGCGAATAACAAGGAAAGCAAAAAGCAAACTGTCAAGTAAGATTTTATAATTACTTCAAATGCGTTTTTTAAGGAAGTGTTGTGAATTACTTCAATAAAATATTTATTACACTGAATAAAATGTTATTCAAAATTCGTTTCAAATGTCAATTTCAATGTTATTTATTTTAATTTTAAATTCTATAAGTACATTGCACGTTACCTTTTTAATTTTTTTAAAGAAGTAAACACGGTTGGTTAATGACTTCCTCTCTTAATACGGAAAGGGAAAGATAGGGAAAAGGGTGGAATTTAACACGCGAGAGTCCTCTCACGGGTTTGCTAGTTGCACTCTATTTTTACAAAAAAAGGAAACATTTGGAGACATTGTGAAAACTTTTAAAATGTTTCATGGGCCTCATGTAATGTTTTTCCAAAGTTCAAAGAAATATTTTAGAAATCGCAAGGCCAGATCGTTTCGAACGGGATGGATTACGGAATAATAATTTTGAAAACAACAACAAGTAATCTCATAACCTCTCGTAAACACGCGATTTCATGAACCTGCCGCACATCTGTGCACACAGGGTTGCCTAACATTCTGGGGTAAAGAAATATCACGTGTGTATCTCCGTTATAAGAAATTTTGGGCTATGTGTTCAAGATCAAAAAGTTTTCATTTTCGACCTCTATACATGCCTTACAAAATTATAACATTTATTCTGATACATTCTATATTAATAAAATCCGAGAAGAATTCCATATAAACATGTAAATAATTGACATTAAAAAGTAATTTATTCGGGAAGTTTCGCGTAATACATTTGATTTAGAGTAATATTTGAAAGAGAAACCAAAATAGTACCTTATCGAATTTTATCCCTAATTCAGTAGAGCAGTGGTTGCACTCGCCTCGAGGAGTCAGTGAAGGAGAGGTGCTAGAATTCGCCGAGGGAGAAATGTAATTTATTTTAGAATGCTTTATATAACACTCTTTTCTAAGAACCCCACTCCCCACGTTATGCCTAGCAGAATTCCTAAACCGAATCGCATGCGCCTTACGTCGCCCCGATGGGAGTGGAGGAAAGGAGCCCCACCGGGCAGCGCTCGGGCAGGCGCAGCAAACGGGCTGCCCAAAGCGGTTGTGCTCCCAGCGCATGCACAGTTGGAGGATGCACTTTCTGCCTTTGTATCCTGCCACAACATTCGCAGTGTCCTCTTGGCAAGATTGTCGCAAAGCAGCTGGGGAGCCCTGCGCCTGCGAACGCTTAGTGGTGTTGGAGTTTGAGGGGCTACGAAGAGAGATTCTTTGCTTCTGGAAGTTGTATTTTCAGTGTTTCCTGTGCACGACGAGAAGAGTATACTGTAACCGATTCACTTGGCGTTTATTTGAAACGTATGCGGATCGAGATAAGAGTATTAAGTTCACTTTCGCCTAAAGTTCACCGCAGCGCATTTAATTATATCCTGTAATTATTTATGGCACATTATAATAGAGTTTATTCACGAGTGGACTGAATTTATCTGACGAAACCAATAGACGAAATTGTCTAAAAATACATCCGAGTGGAATCTATTTAACCAAAGAGTGCCATAACCGTATCCAACTCTTCATAGAGTTTGGCAATTTGATTTTTAAACGAATGTGGGATCATGTAGATGAGTTCGAAGGCAGGTAGCAGAGTGACAGAATAAGGAATTTTCCTCCAGAATGGTACAGTTGACACCATGGACGCATTAAATGTACATTTTGAATAAACAAACCTACCATCAAATGAAAATAAATTCCAAAACATCATAAATAAAACTATCAATATCGTCAATAATTGACAGACATTCTGTACTTTTAATTATGGGCGCAATCATAAAATTAGGATAGATGCAGCTAATTGCTGTCGAGGACAGAAACTAAGTATTCCCCTCAGACCCCGCTCCGCTGCGCTGAAAGCCAGGGGCTCGTTGCGCAGCTGCGGTGCCAGTTCACCAGGGTCCTACGTTGAAGCATGGGGATGAAGAGTAAAAGCAGTGAAGGAGCTTAAGAGCATGACGTGCTGAGCTCGTTGGGTGCTCTTTCATTTCAATGAGACATTGCTGCAAAATCTTGAATAATAAAATCCGTTAATAGAAAAATGTTTGTTCCCAACACATTCGTTTTTGTTTGGGGGAAAATTATCTGGGGTTTGGGTAAACGTGAATCGCAGCTCTAGCTTCATCTGCACCGAAGTAGAATAATTTTGCAACATTAGCACTAAAAGTTGGAAAACGCCCTCCCAGAGTGTCTGGGCGCAAGGACGCGACGACAATGGGAGAAGTATACGCGCGCAGAAGTACGTGGGCGATAAAAACATATGAATAATTATTCTGTATGATAATCCAATACTCTACAATTAATACAGAGTATTCGATACCCAGCGATATCCGTCCATGATATGGTCTTAGAAAAGCGATAGGCACTGTACGATCACCGACACACATCTCATTGGCTACGTGTTTTCTATATCACTAATTTCCAATGGACCAGAAATTGAAAGAACACTAATAGTCTCCGGCTGTGGTAGAAGTGTACTCGTAGTTTTGCGCGATACCCAGAAACTCGGGAAACATCTACAAGCAATAAAACAGTTTTGATTTGGACTGAAAGTGCAAATATTTGATTGTGTTATTCCGTCTCTTCTAAGTGCGTTATTGCATCCAATACAACTAACGTCCTGCGATAGAAAGGATCAAAGGAAGAGGCCACACACCATTAAATATTTGTTATTTACGTTTTACGTTGTCGAACATATTTTTTATTAATTTCCAGGTCGCATCAACAGCTAGGTCATTAGCAACTACTGTATATTGACGATAAGGTTTACAGTATGATGTGACATGTGACAGTATGATGTGATGGTGAGAGGTGAAAGGGCGAACACATACAACGATGCCCGAGGCGGTACTGGAAGTCGCGTTCCTTTAGTCCGATGTCGCTACGGCACTCCTGCCTTAACGAACTCGGCCATCCGGACGACAAGATCAACTTTGTTGTATTCTTGGTATGCAAACAACTGTTGTACTGTGTGTATATTAAACCATTTTACCGCAGTATTTGTGAAGACTGTTTCGGTTAAAATGTTTAATTTATTGTAACGTTGCTCGAGAGAATTGCGTGGTTTTGTTGAGCAGCGTTGCCGCTGCTGCGGGCCGCTAATGCTTCCTACTTTCGTTAGTTCCAATTCGTGACTTGTTTAACTCTTTCTTGCAACATGTTGGTCTCTTATGACCGTATAAATATATTCTGTGTGGATGGATAACCTACATTGCCCATGCATTAGATTTTTAAGTTTTTGTAAGTCGCTGTAATATAGTTTGAATTTTTCCCATTATATGAGGTATCCGGACTTAGATGTTAATGCAATTTCCCCCTCACATGTGCGCTTGTGAACATTGCATTGCCCACAGCGGACGAGACGCTCTTCTAGCTCCGGGCCGCGGATGACCTGTTGTCAAGATTGTCAAGTTGCGCAAACTTTCAACATGGCTCGGCAAATATTCACACGCCAATGCTATGAGAATAATCTGAAGTCTCTTAAGAAAAAAACACACAACACCTTTTTGCATGCAAGTTTGTAAGAGACGATATGGAATACTCAGATAAAAATAATATGCCCTTATGCGAATGATATGTGCCCACTCATTCGCAAGCATACTCTTTGTAATGGGAAAGCCATTACTGAGAGCATAATTTAATACTTATTACGCTTATTAACTAGAAAGAATGAAATAGTTTTATTTACAATTAACGAACAACTCACAGACAAACAACGTTACTTAACAATTAGTTACATCTCTAAGATAATGATTTGTATGAAATTTTCCTGTGATTTTTTTTCATTCTGCTATAGTACCTAATACAATCGACGCACTTAAGCGAGCCAAATCTTTTGTAGAACATTTACTTTATTATTTTTACTATGAAATGATAATATGTGTTTTATTGTATATTACTAAATATTTCAAAATGTAATTTCACCAATTTCAATAACTATTTTCATGACGTACTCACATATTTATTTTTTAACAATTTTTGAAATTTATTCAATTCTCGAAAATCATAGTTTTTAACAAAAATGAGGCTTGAACCACTCTTTTTAATGGTTTTTACACTATCCAAGAACAATTTCAAACGACATACCACATGTTTGAACATTTTGAAAACGTCCCAAAGGGCTCCTCTGTAAAGCACCTCTCAAAATTAAAATATAGATTTCAAATTCAACGTCCCGCAACATGAGCCAGATCCATTAGGGAAATTCAATTATAGAGAATATCAGCTAAACAATTTAGCCGCTAGCGTTGTTCACAAACGGACTGGCGTTTTGCCGTCAATCGATTTTTCAATATCCAGGACTCACAATACATTGATTCTGATTACACCACGTGTTAGAGGATTTTTTCTTATATTTGGCAACTGAATTTATCCACTTTTTCGTTAGCAGGGCCTTTTAATAAAAGTTTTTGGCCGAAAATTCGCTGTTCTTCGCGCAGTATTATATAACTTTCTTCTTAAGAAGTTCCTTCTTAAGCGCGAGAAAGTAAAAACAAGGAAGGAAATAATAAAGTTGCAACCTTATCTTCGCAAGAGAGGTATTATTGATAGGTGCTTGAGGGTAAAAAGAAGATAAACATGTTGCTCTGGCTTGTTAAGTGAGGAAGACCAGCGCTCTATTCCTCAACTGTTCTTCACATGAGCTCATTAAATTCGTACAAAATTTATAGATTCATTTCGTAATACACTGATGTGTCTAAGGGTACCGAAAGTAAATTTGGCGTGTTTCTTCTAAGAGAAGAGAAAATCTGCACTTTGAAAGGAATTCGGCTGACATCCTCAATAGATTTGCATTTTTATATTGCTTCCTATAAATTCGAGTCTTGGCTTGATTTACGCAACTGACAGAATCTAAAGGCGTCATGAAGGATGTTCCTTTCGGTAATGGACGATCAACCGATCTTTTGGCCCTAAGGATAGGAATGGGGACGGAAAACGAGCTTGCGCGATGGCATCCTGCTGGTCAAGACACTTTATTTGACACACGTCTCAATCTGATTGCAAACGACCATGAATGCAACCAGTGAGAGCGCCTCCAGAATCCTCGATCGGCCCAGCTACTTCTCTGATGTCAAAAGTCTGCGTCCTTCCGGTCTCAAATCCCAACCCAATCGTGCACGAACCTTCAGAGTGAAGGAGGGAATAAGCATTTTTTCCAGGGGCCTCAATTACTTCAGTCTTGAGACACGTTTGTGTTGGTGCGCTATTGGCGGGAGGTGGCAGTATTTCTTCTTGGCTACAACGCGAGATCCAATCCTTTGGGTACCCGTTCCTCCAGGTATCTCTCCCAGCGGGTTAGCGCTTCAGCCGGGTCAAGTTTGAGCTCCTGTATGTCTTTTAGAGCAGTGCTAGTGAGTGTAAGGCGCTGCACAGCATTCGCTCTCTGAGCGACCTCGGGAGCGGCGCGCGCGCAGGGTGAGTTGAGTGCTTGTGAGGGGCCGCGCGGGTGGGCGGGTAAAGTGAAAGAGCAATGACGAGAAATGGCGGACTGTTGCAAACAGCTGAAGTATTATTGCCTTTTATACTAGAAATGTTTGTTGTCCATGAATGACAATGTGAAGCATGGACGTAAAACAACTTAGACATACCACACATTATCCTCCTTCGAATTTCCTATATTTAATTTCTATACGCGAACGACTACTCTCAATTTCCTCCTTTTTGCTATTATTTGGAGAGGTGGTATTCCTGGTGAAAAATAAATTATTAAACCGCAATTTTTTGAAAGTTAAAATTACATAATACATTTCTAAAAGAGGTCACTCTTTAAAATATTGAGTTCCAATAAGCACAAAGTGTGTGTGTGAGTGTGTGTGTGTGTATGTGTGTATATATCTCTCTCTCTCTCTCTCTCTCTCTCTATATATATATATATATATATATATATATATATATATATATATATATATATCGATGCATAGCAGTGCACACAACAACATAAACAGTGAAGTAGGGCCCTTGTAGCTTGAAATTGGGCAGATTTCCCCTTTCAATAAGTGGGCATTAGCCACCGAAGCCTCCTGCCCCGCGTGCGCTTGGGCGCTGTCAGGCGCGGGCCTCCTTCCTTCTTCCTTTTGCTGCGACTCTGCTCCGCCATCAGCCCAAAGCAGATCGGAGAAAGCACGGGCAACTACTGACTAAACGCCGGCCGCTGGAACTATCCTTCAGACAGCGGCTGAAGAAGTGTTAGCTAGCTAAGTAAGTCGTGTCCGAAAATGTCCGTAAGTAAGAAATGCGCTACCGTCGGTACTGGACACAGAGCTTCCCGGTCAGAGACGCTGCAGAGGAAAGGGAATTGTCGCTGAGCTATCGTAGCCGGTAGGAACCTTCAGATGCAGACTATCGACTATACACCATAACGGAGCAGATTTATAGATGCAGGAACGCAGGTCGAAAGATGAAATAGCAATTTATAACTATAAATACGGGGAAATCAAACAAACCTTGTTTCGTTTCAATATAAACTTCTAATCCGAGGTTAAAGATGACTCTCCATACTCAGAGCCTCTTGTAATAGAGGAAAAACTGTGATTATCAACAATCCATACCGGTTACTATTATTATTATTATTATTATTATTATTATTATTATTATTATTATTATTATTACATTCTTACTCAAACTGTTTACGTGAGAGCACAAGGTGCAACTGGCCCGCTCCCTGTGGCCACAGCGATCTAGATGCGCCGACCTTGGTCGCGCCGCTTCACAACCCCTCGTACAACTCCCACTTCGTGACGTAATTTTAACACCGCGCTAACCAGCACGTTACCTTCGCGTGGAGGCATCCACACGTCAAAAAGGGTGCTTCTGAAACCGCGTGGAGTCGCATTGCTCCTAGTCTGAAGACAGTAGAAATAAACAAGATCAGTAAAGACTGACCCCTATTTGGATTTTTGTATAACGCTTTACCAGTTTCTGGAGGGTAAATTTAATTCCTCGTATTTTCTCTCTCTCCCCCTTGGTCATACTAAACATTTCGGTCTCTCTATGCAGTTTTGAAACAAAATGAACTCTTGCACCGGTACTTTCATTTAGCAAATGTATTTTTGCACCGTCTATTCCGTTTCAGTTTTAATTTTTTAAGAATTTCAGAAAGAATAATTTCTAATCATCATCACCATTACGACAATTATTCCCTAATGGAGCTCATTGTTTTTGGCGCCCTCCGCCAACGAACCACCTAAAGAATGATAAATTGTACCTTTTTAGAGAAATATAGTTCACGAAACAGTGTTGAAACAGGCCTGACCAAAACATGTTTGAAACTTTGAGCCTTTCGTCAAGAGCGTCCTTGAAAAAATCCTCCATTAGTTCGTAAACAATTTAGACACGTTCAGCAGTTTCCCATTATTTAAAAAAAGTCCAAAAACGCAGCAGAGTCGTTCAGCTGCAAATGCAGCGAAACCTCTGGGGAAAATCCCTAGTCGAGAGACAAGAACCCAAGGCAAAGCCAAAACGCATGGGTGGAGTAGCGCATGCGCAGCAAGAAGGGGGCAGCTGCCCCTCACATGCCCTCCTCGTCGGGGGATGGGCTCTCCTTCCTCCCAGGGCAGGGGTGGCCCCAGCGCTCGCCCCCGGGGGCGACGCAGGCACATTTAGTGCAGCGGCCGATCCCCCTTTCCCAAACATCCAGAGGGCTACCTCGCAAAAGCACCGGGAAATGGAAACCACGAAATACGGTTGTTGTTCAAGAAAAACAGTAACAATCTCCGCTCAGACGGCGGAAATAAATTAGACCTAATCACAACAATGATATATCAAGTACTCACAGTCGGAGGTTAAAAGCTACTACAGAGCATCGTACTCGAGTTTATTACCTTTCATCCCAGGACGGATCAACGAATTATTGATATACCGAGAAGGTACACAAACACACACTCACATAGCTAGCACGCACACACCCATCTGCGGGGCAATGATACCGAAAAGTGGATCAATGTTTTTCCATTTAGAAAATTACTCCCTTTAAAACACTGAGCACGCAGTATCCACGATTTCCGGCGAACGCATCCGACAATATTTGTCCGGCCGTCTGTCAACTAAAATTAGGCCAGATTGCCACCAAAATTGATATTCTCTGTTCAATCAGGCTGGTATCATGACTCCTTGAATTGGAAATATGTATTTTGATTTTTGGGATACTTTACATACAGCCGTGAAAACATTTTCAAATTTTCTCAAAAAACGGTTTACTGGTTAAAAAAACTTCTGCAATTTTCAAGAATTCAGACTTCAACGAATGTGAGCCCTGCGCCATTTCTTAAATGGCTTTTCTCGTTAAAAAAAGTTCAATCAAAAAATTTGGAACAATGTTTGAGAAAATTTTGAAAATGTTGTTAAAGCTTTATGTAAATTAACCACCAAAATATCGTTTCAAGCTGTGAAGGTTTTTTTCTTTTTTTATATCTCGGCACCATAATGCAATTTTTCTGTCCACAACGGCAGTTTTCCCTGGAGCCCCACATCGTTCGGTGCACCGTGCGAGTGCCGCTCCTGTGTTCACGCTGACTGACCGACGGGCGACTGCGGGGATGCCAACAGCGAAGGCGTTGCCATCCTCGCGAGCGAAAGCAGGTCGCGTTGGAAAGCTCCGGGAATCTTCGACTAGTTTTCAAAAACAGTAAAGACCTTCGTTTAAGTTGTTAGGGTAATAGATATAAAGGAAGGCGTGAAAGAAAGAAGAAACAAATTCGAGATTGCCAGGAATTTTAGTTATTGTATCACTTCTCAACCTGTTATTGATAGTCAATAATGAATGAAAATAATAGTCGCTTTTCATTATTTTCTCATGTACATCCTACACAACAGTAAGAACGAGTTGATTTATTTCTGTGAATACCCAGGTTTAACTAATATGACTTTTGTTTTATTGTCATAATTGTATAAAGCAATTACAAATGCTTTGCGAAATTCTGCTTTCTATCTGTAATTGTTGTGGGTATATTGCAGAAGTTTATTATGTATAGTGAAAACATACGAATGTATGAATTCTATCGTTTAAGAATTCGGTATGTGGGATTTAAAACGAAAATATATTCAGGGTTTTTGATATTAATACAAAGCTATTAGATATTAATACTATAAAATTAATCTTGTGATATTCACTATCTTTTAGCCTTTATCCCTCAGCTATAGATTTCGTCTGTGACCCCATTTAGCGCGCTCGCTTTAATTTGTTCAGAGAATATCTTTTACCTAACCATCACAATACAATAAGCTTATCAAATCTAATCGTGGAACATCTCACACACTGTATTTTAACTCACGACTTTCTTGAATATTGTCTTGAGAATAAGAATTGCAGGTGGTTTGAAGAGATAAATATTTCGATGAATAAATACAATAATTTTCCATAAATAAAATTGATTCAAGAGCTCATTTAAAGGATGACTGTATCATATATAATAATTCCCTGTAGTTCCTTCTTAAAAAAAAATGTACAGGTCTATATTATTAGACCAAGGTTAATGCACGAAAGATGACGACTGAAAAAAAGTTCTCTCTCATCAACTTCCTGTAGAAGTTATGCTAAACGCTAATGATCAAATCTCTGTGAAGCGAAGAAGACTTCATTTCAGTTAATTTATTTCGTTTCGTATTTATTTCCCGGAAGCTCCTTCTGCAGTTTCTGACTTATCTTGGTAAGGAATCTAATATAAAAAGTGTGGTTACTTTGTTTTTTCTCCACAAAATCTTAAAAGTTGGCAAACAGCTTTAAAAATTTATCAAATATTCACTTTCGAAGAGCTTAATTGATAAAGAACTTATGATTTTTTCTAGAATTTTTTAGAGTTTCTCCTACAATTCACTCTCTCAATTGAAATTCCTTCTTTATGTCAAAAGTTCTCCGAAACTTTTACGTTCACGTTATTCGACAATTTCCTTCGCCCCATCTCGTCCTATCCGTGACACAAACGAATATTTTCCTCGGACCAAAAAAATTAGTGGCGGTGCAATAAGTCACAGTCCTTGTCGAATTATTTTTGATGGTCAAATAAAGTTATAGTAATGGTATTGCTAATTTTATACTTTTAATATCCCCTCTATCATTTGCATACTCTCATATGAGTTCTGAGACACGGCACACCGTCTTTTATCTGGTATCTGCAATAGAACATAGCGTGTAAAAAGTTTCTAGAGGCTCTGGCTAGAATACAAAGCTACTTCTTCTTCTGTACGCTACGGCTGGAGCTACATAACAATCACTATATACAATGCAGACCAGTTGTGATTGTGAAACAAAAATAATACATTTGTGGAGTTTTGCAACATTAAAACATTTTGGTAGGTTTTTTCCTTAAAATATAACATTCATTTCACCAAGTCACTGAAATATGTAATTTAGATAGCTACTACTAAAAGTGGTTCTTTCAGGGTTTGCATAACGTGCTAAAAGGGTTTTTTGCACTAGAGCTAAAAGTGAGACGATGCTCAAGTTTCAGATAAATTTGTGAATGCAACAAAGAAAGCAAAATACTTTCATCTGCCATATTACTGACTTTAATATAAAATATTGATAGTATGTAGAGCCCAACATTGTACCCAATTAAGTGATTTGTATACTTGAAATAAAATAATATGAAACTCAGGGTTTTCTAACAAAATAGTGTATGACGTCCGTGGTGAAGTGATTTTATTTTTCTCGTGGGATTACGCCACTTGGACTATCGGTCTCGATTGTCAACCTTTCCTACTCGCAAAACAAAATGTCACTTTTACCTCTCATGTCATAAAGAACTGTTGTTTGAAACAGCATCGCATATGAACTTTGGCATTACAGCACCTCAGACTATGGCCATGCCTTTGGGTCCAGCACACGGCCATGGGCTCAGGTGAACCGGCGGCAATCCTGTAAGCCATCCAGCTGGCATTATCTGCCTGCGAGAAGCTATCACCAGCTATGTAAACTGGCCGAGCGACGTGTATCTAGGGAGAACTGAAGCAAAGGACCCATCGCAATCACCGTAAAGAAACGAATTAAGCTCCTGATTATTACGCCAGGCATACGAGGCCGAGGACATGCTTCTCTTCGTTGATGATTTGCAGAAAGCTCTGCCAGTCGACAGTAGAGCCCTCGGTCAGGAAGACGAAAGTTGTGTAAGCCATGTAGATTACGGGTACACGTTCATTGATAACCGGGAGGACAGAGAAGCCCCTTTGTGCCAGTCGCCCCGATGACCTTCACCTACGGGAGACGCCTGCCTCGTTTGCTTTTTTCTCCTGCACGTGTCGCAAGAGGGCAACGGTCGGTGACCAAAATCTTGGAAAGACGTCCTCCTTCCCCTCCACGTAACCTGTTTGCCCTCTTCCGCAGTAGCATCGATTCGACTCCTTTTCCTGCCGTGCCTTTCCCATCATTTGCAAGCAGGTTGCCGGCGCGCAAGGCTTTGTCTGCTCCGCCAATTGGCGAACAAATTGCACGTAACTTCCGCTGCTTTGCTTCGGAGACCGCGCGTTCACAGTGAGGTCCCACACGGTGCGTAAAACGCCTTCATGCGGGGTGGAATTATTACATAAATTGTCATGTAAGGAAAATCCGCAGAAATCTACTCTTGAAAGAACACGTGAAGAAATGTGAGTATGTGAATCAGATGTGTCCTAATTGAACGAAGTGTTATCATTATAGGCCTACTGGTGTGTACGAGGTCTTTGGAATATTACCATTCCTAATAATATAGAAGTCTCCGTAACTCTAAATCCACACCGTATTTATCGGTACAACTCCATGATCAGAATTCTCACATACACCAATCCAATCTGGGTATTACTAGAGAAACCTCACATGCAAATACTTAAAACCATCAAAATCGTATCCTACGGACCATTACTGAAATACTACTTCGTACCAAAGAAACTGTCACATCACGCCCTCGGCGTACTCATCCAAAGAGGATGAATCCGGTGCCGCCCATAAATTACTTCAATTCGTCTTCATTAGGAAACGTAATTACTACAATAACTAGTGGAGCTCCAACTACACATTCTTTCTCGCATTGTTTCTAAATTCGCAATTTTCAAAAATTCAACGTAAATACGACGCGCGTCATTCTTTTAAGTCATTTCTTCTATCAGTAGAAAAATAATTGAAGAAAAATTTGTATTTTTTCACAAGATTAAGAACTTGTCAGTCTTCCCTTACCCACTCCCACCTAACATAAGAAACTGACCCAAACACCTGTGGATGATCTTGGCTGTCTGGGTGACGTCGCATCGAAGGCTGTGTTGGCAACGTTTCGACCATATTCTTCTGCTCTTCTTGATGGCAGACCAGCCCCGACAGCCAAGATCATTCACATGACTCCGGCCGCGGAAGCCTACGACTTCATTTGACCCAAACACCTGCCCAAAATGTGGAGGAATGTTATCAACATCTCACATTGCCCTTGAATATTTAAGCCTACAAGAACAAATAAAATCTCTTGGCATCAAAAACGATAAATCTTAAATATTTAATTCAATTGAAGGTTGTTAATTGGTTAAAGTTGTTAAGGTTGTTGAATCAATGTTAAAATACCTTAATATTACTAGTCTTGATAAAATGATGGTAACTTAGATACTGATAATTGTGTCCAGGCGTGAATGAATTAAGTGTACAAGAGATAAATCTGTAGGAACAAAGTAATTATGCTTGGAGATGTGCTTGATATTGTCGTAAAAAGTTATGAATGCACACGTGTCCTCCGCTGGTTTAGTGGTCGTAAGTTGTGCGTCATTTTTGCGTATTGCGAGTGCACGAGCCAAAGTTCAATCTTTGCAATATTACGAATGATTTACGTGCTATGCTGAAACTATGACGATTGAATTTTCGTGGCAGGTGTTTTAATGTAGTGGAGAGTCATAGCATACCATTAGGTGGTGAAAAAATTATTATTTAAATTCATGAGAGTTAGGTAAGAAGTTTATTTGAAGTAAAAATGTAATGGAAAATGTGTACTTAGAGGAATTCAACATGTGTAGACGCTGTTTTTCAATGGTATTAAAAATATAAAAAAAGCTATTATTTAAAATAATAAAAAAAATTTCGACAAACTGGGGTCCACTGGGATCTCAAATTTTTGAAGATATTTTAATTATCAAAATGGTTAAAGGCACATTCCCATAAGCACTATTTATCAAGCATCCTAAAACGCGCACTCGAATTCAATTAAAAACACTTCACCTGCAATTAGCCTCGCATGAGAAGAAAAAAAGAAAAATTGTAAGATTTACAGTGTGGCATTGATACAAAACATAAAATTCTATAAACGGATATACGTGAGTAAATGTATTTAATTTTTTATTTTAGATTTGTTCATTAATTTTAGCTATAAGGTGAGTGAAGTTTGGAGGCGGGAACCTCAATAAGAAAAACAATAATTATTATTTCTTAGTGATAAAATCGGGAACGCAGGGTATTTCCAGATGGGAGCGTCGCAGATTGGGGCGGGGAAGGGCGATGAGGGGATACAATAGAGTATATAGAAGTTAGCTGCGCCGCAAGGTGGGAATACAAGGAATTCCTCTTCCTGACTAATAAATTATTAACGCAAGAACCCAGGCAACGTGGGGTACATCAGCTAGAATGTTATAAAATCAGTTATTTACATGTAAATTAATAGTGGTTGCAAATGACTTGTTATTCACAAATCGACCTTAAATAAATATTTTTTTTTAATTGATGCGTTTTTTAAGAAAATGTTTTTATAAATTGTTTAATTTCTGGCACAAATTACGCGAAATCTACCTGTTTTTTTCTTCAAAAAATACCTCTTAATGGGCTGTTTTATTGCAACAGACTTTTTTACGGCAAAACTCTAACATCAATTTTATAATTTTGAAAGGTTAACTTTTTGCAATTTTCGAAAAATCAAAGTTCGCGGAAAATGGAGGTCACCATATTTTTTCATTTATATGACGAGAAAATTTAAAGAAAAAGTTGGTGCCATTTAAAAGAAAAAAGTAGTTTAAAAAATTTTAAAGACCTATATTCCACGCAATATTACGCGAAACTTCTCATATTTTCGAAAAATTGTACATGACCTTATTTACAGATCTGTCTTTAAAGTACAGGGATATCAACGAAAATAAATATGCACCATTTTCTTGAGCATCCTATATGCTACGCGCGATAAATTTAATCAAAAAATCGGAACGGATGAAAGAGAGTTCACCGCCTACAGACGTAATTGTAGACTAGTGTGTACATGCACACTAAATATAGAAGTTTTATACGAAATATGAAATACGTTCGTTACAAAGTTGTTTACGAGTAGTCAATGCTCAAGTGAACAGTAGTACCGAGTAGCCGCACTGCTATTCGCGGGGGGAGATGAGGAGAGTGATTTATCCGGAACATCCCCCCCCTTAAATCCAATAATGCAGTAATACATTATTCTGTAAAACATATTTGATAGTTTTCCATCATGTTACGCATGTGCTGCATGAAACATAAGTAAGCACTTGAGTGGATAAAATTACTTCTGATTTACACACATCCGCTCATCCTTGATTCGGGGAACGCGGTTTCCAAGAAACGAGGCAGGCGGAACGCAGGGAGGGAGGTGAGCTTGACAATTCACGGCGAAGGTCAGGCGGTGATACAAGCGCGGAAGCATTGCACTGCTTTGTAGGAAAGGGGAACCCAATAACATTTCCCTCGTGAGCTGCAATAGTAGCCAATTCAAAAATACGAATTTTCAGGTAATGCATTCTCCAGAATTGCTGATTCATCTTCCTTGCATCCGCTTATCTTACAAATGGCAGCAGAGTGAATGGAAGAACGATGCATTTCAATTCAAAGTGAAAACTTCAAATTTATTTAACTCAACGTCTGATTTCTTGTTGGCCCTCTATTGCAACCCATGAACATATGTTCCATTTTGAAGTATAAATTTATTAAAATGTTACAAAATGTGTAAGAAATGTAGGCAACGTCGTTTTGTGTAACACATGTAAAAATGTATAATGATACCAAAATATGAAAATAAAAAATTGTTTTAATTCATTTCTCGAAAAATCATGGTTTTCAAAAAATATGAGTCCTGCACCATTCTCTCAAACGTCCTTAACCCTTTCTGGCAAAAAATTAATCAAAAACGATAGAGCCACTTTTGAAAGTTTGGGAAATGTCCTAGGAGCATCATGTAATGTACCCCCCCCCTCAAATTCAAACATCGATTTCAATCATCGCGACATCAGTCAGATCGTTTGGGGAAATTCAATTTTAGCGAAAATTCGCTGAATTGTTTAGCCGCTGGTGTTGTTCACAGGCTGACGGACAGTCAGTTTCTAGCGCATTACATAACTTTCTCTCTATTTCGTAGAGAGAACGTAAAAAGAATGTTTCCTCAAATACGAATGTTTACCTCGATTTTAGAAAAAACATATTTTTTTGTTTCTAAAATATTGATTTAATGTCCCGTACGAAATTAAGCAGTGTACGGACAAGTGTGAACTTATATGACTATTTCATTCATGTCTATCCGAGTAGTAAGTAACCAATGCTAAGCAAGGATATCGTCAAATTAAATTAATCCCAGATGTCTATCGCCATATAATTATAACTTTGTTTACCTATTTACTTACCCGTGTACGTACATATATACGGAGTATTATACACAGTATAGGGAAAGTTATGTAATGCTGCGGAAATTCGATTTTCAGAATCAACGGTACGTTTTGGGGTCCCCGTTCCCGTGTGCGTCTGCCCGTCCATCTGTGAGCACTGGCGTCTGTCTAAACGCTACGTAGCACATTTTAAAGTTTTTCTCAAAAATGGCTCCAATTTTTTCTTTGCATTTTTTGTAAGAATACAGTATAATACGCTTCTAAATTTGGCATAGTTTTATAAAAACTAAAAAAAATATTATGAAAAAGAGCTTCAAATATTGAATTTACAAGAGCGTATGAGCGGCATTTTTTATTGTGAAAAACAACTCCAAATTTTTCAAAGGAAATTACCATTTACGACGAGGTTTGACTGTTCTTTAACATTCTTAAAATAATATTTCCGTTCTACAACTACGAAACTAAAAAAATTAATGTCAAAATATGTTCTTGGGCCGCGATAGATGGTAGCTGGCAAGAATGTTTGGCAAGTTCGTGTAGCTAGACCAAAAGATGAGTTCGTAGGCTTCCGCGGCCGAGTCAACGCAGTCTTGGCCATCCGGTATGAGCCGCGTCCCTGTCAACTGTACAGACGTTTCGGTCATTTTGCTATGGCCTTCTTTGTGTGTTTTGTATGTACTTTGTACGTAAAACACACGTTTTAGGGTCCCCTGATACCGAAAAAGTGTTTCTTTTTCTAAAACGTCCATCTGTGAACACCACAAGCGCCTAAACCATACGTACAATTTTTTCAAAACTGGAAATTTCACACGCGCTACTCGAGGCGCCGCGATTAAAAAAAACAGCAAAATTTAGGGTACTTTACATGAAGCGCCCGGACATTTTCCAAATTTTCTCAAAAACGGCTCCAAATGTTTTCTTTAAATTTCTTTTAAGATAATCCTTACGACATTACGCCTTTACGCCATCGGAGAGCAAAGTTTAATTAAATATTTTGGAGCCTTGTATGAGAAAAATATGAAAATGTTGAAGGGTCTGAAGTTCGTTCAGATCGACCGAAGAATATCGATTTTGGAGAAAAATGTCAGAACGCGTTTGGCACTAGCATCGATTACAGTCGGACGACTGACCGGCACTTTCCCTTCATGCGGTTTTTCGGTACTAAGGACACCCAAAACGTAGATTCTGACTACACGTGGTAGATGGAGTAATTTACTACATGTAGGAATACGATTCATCCACTTTTTCGTTACCAAGGCCCGACAATACGAGGATTTCTCTGAAATACGTCGCCGATTTCCGCCGCTCAATTGCAACACTTTCTTTTTACTACTTATGTAGAAGAGCGACACAATGAAATTAATATCCTGAATGGAATACAAAGAATTTTCTTAATTATAAGGCAAAAGTGACCACGCACCCAACGAGAAAACAGATGCACAAAATCATGTTGACTAATGTTATTACTGTTCAATCACAATGTACGCTTTTGTATTTTGTCTTTCTGATTCCCGTTCATTGCAAGCCACTAAGTCCAATTACAACCTCGAGGTCCTTTGGTTGGGCGGCTATTGCAGCTCACTGCAATTGCAAATTATTGTAAGTCTTTGAGAGTCATGTGAAGCTCGTTAAAGGTCAAATAATAGTTGCTTTTATACCAAACAGGTAGGAGGGACATCAAATAACTAACAAATGTGTATTTTTAACTGTTGCTATTAACAATGATACTCAAATAGCTCATACATCGCCATTCTAGGTATATATATATATATATATATATATATA
>BOPP01000031.1:632318-659966 GCA_017312745.1 Gryllus bimaculatus
TATCCGTATAAATTTCCTATGTTAAAAGGCAACAATTTCAGTCACAAGCAAAATGGAAGTTCAAAAAATTGTGAGCGTTTGATGACGTTTTGCAAGTTAAAGCTGAAATGAAGGAATATTTCTCATTGGAGCACCCTGTGCGTATTACCAAACATATTTAAGCACAAGTCTGGGACGAATTAAGGTTTTTAAACTACTTATCTATATATTTTACAATCTTGATTTTCAAGTTAATTTCTATTACAGTTTTCTTTTTGAAAATCTATCGCTAAGAAATTTTATCCTGAATGGATATATCACTTTTTAGTTCTCACTTCTGATGCAAACGATTTATTTTGAATTGCTGCATTGCTCACACAACGGGCGACGTGATCATCTCAGTATATTTTGTAGCTCTCTTTTCTTCACTTCTTAATCGCTGGCACTGAAGCCTTCTCCGTAATTTGCACCCCGGACCTTGGAAGCGTCAGCAAATATTCCACGAGCATGATTCATCACGTGTGGAATGACCTTAAGGTCAGCTTCAACAATGGAGACGTCAAATTAAGATTTCAAGGTCAGGATTCGAGAACGCGCGACACCTGGAAATTATCTTTGGATGGGATAATGGGATATTTTGAGAATGATCGGTCAAAGAGGGTGTATAGCACGTGATTGTTCGTATGCTTACATAACGTACGTAGTGCATAGTTAAAGAATAATTGTAAAATTACATTATTTGCCACATTAATTCATTGTATTCTCTCATCTACGTACGGAGAAATATACGTCGTACAGAAAAAAGTTTTGTAATACAGCGAAAAAATTGATTTCAAGATTTTAACGAAAAACTCTCTTTGGGATCCCTTAATACCCATAAAGCTTTTTTCTCTTTTCTTTTTTGTTTCAAAACGTTCGTCCGTCTGTGTAACATAGAGGCTAAAAAATTCCTAAGATATATTTCAATATTAAAATTCCCCAATCGATCTGGCCTTACTGGAGTTCCTGCAAATTTGAAAGGGATACTTTAAACTTTTTGGGCACTACACGTGAAGCCTCTGAGACATTTTCATTACAATTTTAAAAATAGGCCCAAATATCTTTTTAAATTTCTTGTAAGAAGAGAATGAAATACACTTATCAAGATGGCACACTTCTGATTTTCACAGATATACCTGCATTTTCGAGAATTGCAAACGTTTAAAAGTATTGAACCTCCTCGTACAATATTATCGAAGATAGAGATTTTTTCTTCAGATGAAATTGGTTCTCCACAAGTATTTCTTTAATTAGTGTCATGTACAAATTTTGGAAAATATTTGTAGTTTTGGCAAAATTTTGAGTGAAATATATGAACATTTCAAAACATATTTTAATAACACGAAATAAATATCATTGGGATGCATTTCATTGATTATTAACAATTACATAAATATTTATGAAGCATCTCTCACGTCGAATAATTGCATGCATACCTTACACATTATTGCAATAGTAAGCGTTATTGCAAACGTAATTTTCTCAGAAACAAGCTACAAGGATTTCAATGAAAATTTGAATGTAGAATCATATTTCACACTTTTATTCTGTAAGTCACATTACAAATATTGCATAACAAATTCTATTAATTGATACGGGCTGTAAATATTATCTTCTGCAACATAATAGAGTTATTTAATTTTGAGAAAATTTAGCGTTTTTATTCAAAGTTTCTTTGTTTGCGTTGTTGCTCGGGAAATAAACCATGTCAACGGCATTCAAAAAGAGATTCAATACAGCAAAGAACACAAAATGTCGCGTAAGCGCAAAAAGGTCAATTTTAGTTTATCAAATTATTATCACGTCATGCACGAGTATATCCGCAACATTTTTACAAATACGTAGTTTCTGTACAGTGAGTCGACCCAGGGGCTGTGGAATATGACCCCCCCTACCGACCCAGTACTTGAACACTAAGGACGAGGGTTCGACACCCGTGTAAGACGTGATTCCAAATCCCTTTCAATCTTTTCTAGGTCTTATAGGCAACTGCGTGAGAAATCCGCGTGTAATTGTGAATCTGGATTTGTACATCCAGACAATGGTACAAGCACAGACATTGGGAATGACTCCAGAGGGGTAGTGAATACCGCGAGAGGCCCTGGAAGGGCTTTTACATTACACGCCTGTAGATGGCCGCTGGGAAGAGGATGGGACAAAACCGGAAAGCTAGCCCAGACTCAAGAGAATGGAAAACTAACTAGTGCGAGAAAATCTGGGGCATTCTATTGCATCACTAGTTACTTTCTCGCGTGCTACTTACGCAGTAAATGAAATGTAATGCAGCAGCGAAAATTGATTCTGTCTGATTTTTTAAAGGAAATCTCAAAATGTAGAAGTGGACAAATGATTGCTTGCAATTCGAGCTCCTGGCCCGCCCGCGAAGCCAGCGCACGCCAGCGCACGCCCTCGCGCTCCAAACATCACGACGAATGCGTCACACGAAAATGTGTTGATGCATCTTTTAGCAACCAGAAATTCGAATTATGCTTATAGCATTATTTTTTACTTATTACTTCATTACATGTTTATTTTCTTTTTACATTTTTCCTTGCACAATATTGTTTGTCAAAGGGCAGGATCATGTTTTAAATGTGTATAGTAATTATGTAAAGTTAATGAACAAGTATCTAGTAAAATCTCTTCTTAGATTTTATTATATCACTCTGTCGGGCGGACAACCATTGTTCATAATCCGAATGTAGGAAATAATTGCAGTTTTTGCGATCGTAAGTAAATCTCTTATTCATTTTAAGGAATAATTCCTTTGCATTAGTAAAAGAAATGACAATTTATATCTCTCAATTTGGACTATAACTTTCAACTGACTTCTCGAAAAGACTATGACAGGCATGGCTAGCGAACAAAGCGAAACTGGTGGGATGTTTAAAAGCAGGGGATACATATTTCCCTGTGTAGGCGGTACCTCACTGGATTCCTGGCTCAAATTGTCACAAATTTAGCTATATTAATTACTATTTTCTGTTTAAAGCAAAGTAGTAATTCAATAAAATGAAATAATATATTCAGTCGGATTAAACATTTTCAATTGAGAATAAAATAAAACATTTTTAATCGAAAGTATCTTGACTACGCGTATGTAATCGTGTTTACTTAAGAGTGACATAATAGAATTAACTTTCTACATTCAGGTTAGAATATATATATATATATATATATATATATATATATATATATATATATATACACACACACTTGCTAATTTATTTCACATTATTGCTAAATGCAATAAATAACTGAATGATTTAATAACACAACACAAAACAGAAACCAGAAAATAATTCTGCCTTCAAACATATTCTTGCCCTTCGGCTCCGGTTGTTTGATAGAAGAAATCAGGCGTACATGTTTTCGTACGTAGGCACTCTTCCTCGCCCCGCGCCGCTTCCGCTGGCGTGGTCTGGAGGGGAAGTGCGCGCGGAGTCGGGGGAAGTTGCCCGGGCTCGTGGGGGCGCAGGGCTTCCAGCCGCGCGGGGTGACGTGCCGGGACTAGGATGAGGCAGCCATTCATCCTACCGCCGCGAGGGAGAATTTGCACTCCTTACCCTTTGTCCCCTGACTTTTAAGTGTCTCAGCAAACGCTCGAAACGCAGTGCCCGCGAACTCGAGTGCGCTAGTTGCCTTGACCTGCCTTGACCTGCCTGACCTGCACGTGGCAAATAACCTCCTCTAACACGTTATAGTATCAATGTTGACGTTTCTCGGGACCTTCAAACTGAAAATTGGTTTTCGTCAAATCATCCACCTGTCCGGCTGAGAACCAAAATTGAAACTCTCCAATCAGCGTTGAATTTGAAAGAGATATTTTGATTTGGGGACTACTTTACACGAAGCCTATACAGTTTTTAATCCTTGCACATTGATATTGGTTGCTTGTTACCGATTCTGGGTGCGCCAACTACGGAGTTTATTAGTCCCGTAAGTGTAGTGCATGTTTTTTTCTCGGGGGGGCGGTGGTCGTCCCCCGCTGGATGGCGAGATCCGGCGCCGTCCTACCGCCAGCTAGTGAGATTTCCCTCAACTAGGTATCTCCCATCAGCGGGGCACCGCCCCTTGCCCCCGGGAGAGGATAGGACTAGGAAGAGGTAGGAAAGATCGCGCGTGGTCCGTGGCCCTTTGGTTAGGGTGCTTCTCCGACATTCGTCTGGTGTTGATAGGACAAACCACGGAACGCTACCGATCAGAGCAGCCGGCCGATAGAATTCGCTTCCAGACAGTGGCTGAATTCCATCTATCCGACAAGAGAGTGTCGAAAAACCCTGCCTCCGTCAGGACTCGAACCTAGGCCCTCCCGGTCGGAGGCACTCCAGTGTCATCAGCTGAGCCACCTCTCCAGGTTGCGTTTTTAGTTCTACAGGTTTAACATGCTTGTGATTAGAGGATGTTAGGAATCCTCTTCTTTCAGCCGTTTCTTAGTTTTTTCCTATAAAAATGTTGTAGTTTCTATATTGAATGAATTGTCTGAATTTTCGGCAATTGAGAAACGTTTCGGCTTTTTCAACTATATTCCCATTGATATATTTTTTTCCTGATTTTTTTTTTTCAAAATTAGATCTTAAAATGTGGTTCTTAACTTTTTTCAATATACCGTTTTCGCGCATTTTTGCATGCCATAAATGCCATTTTAAAAACAAGATTTTCTCACAAACGGCTCCAAATGTATTCTTTAATTTTTCTGAGATAGTGCGAAGAAATCTTAAGCACGTAGGACAGGTTTTTTAACTTTGAATTTTCAATCATTGCAGACAAATAATGCGAGGACGTATGCGCTTTTGTAGAACGACTGGGTTAAAAATAAAGTTTAGAACGCTGCAGACAAATGCAATAGCATTATCTCTGCAATTTTAAGTAGACGCGTATTTGAAAAGGAATTGCAAATTTAAGTTCAACTCTTCTTCTACTTTACGTAAATGTTTGCTTACTGATTTCCACGTCGTTATTGCACTAAACACAAACCCATATTTTTAATGCGGTTCAAATACTCCTAAGATAGAGTTCTTTTGTGTGTGAATGTGTGTAAAAGTGAATAAAAATGTATGAGTGGTATGATAGAAGATGGTAAAATTTTATGTACATGTCGTCATAGCTCTTTTATTAATTGATTGCTTATTTTGTTTTCTGAATCTAAATTCGATAAGTGATGATTTTTAATTATGTTACTATTCATTTGTTGTTCAGTCGTTTATTTCACATATCAGAGTAAAATTTACTAGATACCTTTCTTATTCAGACTTGTTTGTGTAATGATTTCATAAGCAACTTTCGCATTTTATCTATTCTCTTGACGATTTCAAGTACAGAAAACCAGCATCCAACAAAAAATTGTATAGACCTTTGCGTTAAGAACTCGAGTTGATGTAAACCTGATAATATTTATGTATTGTTATAATTCATCAATGTCACAAAAGCTCTCCATTACAATAAAAGTGAAAAAAATAGTAAAAGCTAAAAAAGTTAATGAAGGCTAGATGCATCTTCATTTATTCTTTTTTTCTTTATTTTTCTTTCTTTCTTTCTCTTTCATTCTATCTTTGATTATTTTCCTCTCTTTCTCTCTCTCTCTCTCTCTCTCTCTCTCTCTCTCTCTTTCTTTCTCTATTTTCTTTCTTTATTCTTTCTGTCTCTATCTTTTTTCTCTCCCTCTCTCTTTCCCTCCCCTCCTCTCTCGCCCTCTCTCTCACCTCTGCTTATAATTGCTCCACAAC
Organism: Gryllus bimaculatus; assembly: GCA_017312745.1. Classification (NCBI taxonomy): domain Eukaryota; kingdom Metazoa; phylum Arthropoda; class Insecta; order Orthoptera; family Gryllidae; genus Gryllus; species Gryllus bimaculatus. Next base: position 638,063 of record BOPP01000031.1, read on the forward strand.
CTGTTTTTCTTTTCTCAAGTTCTCGTTAGTTCTCTACCTCTTAGGACATACTTCTTCAAAAAATATACGCTTAACTCTTCATGTTGTAGTTGTCGTAATTTTGCTTTTATTTGCAAACGCTACCTATTTGTCACCCCAAGATAAACACTGTTTCACAACACATGCTTGCCGAGGCAGAGGCGGGGTCTCGCCGCGCGGACGCAAGCAGCCGCCGCCCAGCCGTCGGCACCTCCTCGCCCTCAAGTATTTGGAATCGCGCAGCGGAAATCGCTGTTTTGTCGACAGAAAAAAACTATTATTGTAGGGAGTTGCTAACGAAAAGTACATAAATAGTGTTCCTACCTGAAGTAAATTACTCCCCCTACCACGTGGAGCAAGCACTTGTGGATCCTTGATAGCTTACATTCGATTGATGACTAAAGTCTTACTGTCTGTTTGTCCGACTGCCCGCCTGTTAGTCAAGGCCAGCGCGTAAATAATTCGGAAAATGTTTTTCAAAAATTGATATTCACCGATCCATTCGAACGAACTCAAAGCCCTGCGAGTTTGTAAGCGATGTTTTGATTTTTGAGCGAGCTCACTTTCTGAGGGTATAAAGTCACAACGGCATTTTCAATCTTTTGTAAAAAAACAACTCCAAATTCTTTTCTCAAAACTTCCTCAGAGGCCTCAATTTTGTTCACATTTTAATTTCTTAACATTGCAGAAGTTCAATCAACTTTTTAAGGCGTTAAACTAATGCAACAATAATTAAGATAGAGATTTCTTCCCTTAATGAAATTTGTTGTTCAAAAACATTTCTTGAATTGAAGTTTTGCACAATTTTTTTAAAAATCGGAGCAACAGCGCAATATTGCATGCAATTAAGGCTATTTTTATACAATTATCTTCTTCAAAACGGCTCGAATTTTTTTTCTTTTTTGTCGTGTGTATTGATCTATTTCTACTTGCTCATAAACTACTTATTAATTTCTATACTACTTACGTAGTACAGAAAAAGTATTGTAATGCTGCGGAGAAAAAACGCTTTTTCGACAGAAAAACTCATATAGCAGGACGAAAAGGTATTTGTTTATCCTGAATCAACGTTTCGTTAGTCCTTGATTCTGAAAAATTGCCTGACTACAAAACGTCAGTCTATGAGTGTGCGATAGAGCTTATACCGTTCACGCAATTGTTTCCACAATCGATTTGCCCAAACTCGAGACCCTGAGAATTTGAAACAAACATTTTAATATATTTCGGAACTTCACATATAGCATTTTCAAAATTTCATTTTTCTCGATTAGTGCAAAGTGCGCAATAAAATAACCTCAGGTTTTGGTAAACTCTTAATATGTCACAAACTTGCAAAATTTAAAAATTGGAAAACTAAAAAATGCATGGTTTAATGAAATATTTTCTTCAAAATTAGATCTTTAGATACTACTATTTATGAACAAGCTTCATTTTTTGTTCTCTAGTTAGAATATTTCCTACCGCATTTTGCCTCACAATAAATTCCAAATTCTTTCTCCAAGTGATATTCGACGCGACGTCACCCGGACAGCCCAGATCACGACTCCGGCCGCGGAAGCCTTCGACATCATTTACCTCACAGATTAACGCAACTTGAACGTAATGCCACCCTTGTCTTTTGCGCCGACACGAAAGAACAAAGTTAAGAGAAGCAACAGAATAAAAAAAATAAATTGTCTCAATGTAGGTTCTTAAAAGTAAAGTAGACATTCATGTTGATTAAGGGTCTTTTAGGCGCTATAAAATAAGCGGGTTTACTTCAAATAAACCAAAAATGTATGTATAAAATGCCATTTAGTACGCAGGAAAAATAGGTTTTTACGTAAATATTCGCCGTTTAGATTTAGATTTATTCTGTCAAAAAACAGTAAAAACTGTATGTGACGTAGGGGGGAAATAATTATCTGCGCATAACAACCACGCATGTTTGTATATAACAATCACATATTTTTGTTCTGCGGCAAATTTCATTGTTGCATTGTAATGTAATGTGAAGTGAACCCTTTTCTAAAATATAAGTTTTAGAACCTTTTAGAACATGTTTGACGCATGCAAAATTAAAAATAAAGATTTCTTTCACAGTGCAATATATTTCTCAATATTAGATTGATAATTTCATACTTCCCAGCGCATCAACTGCTGAGGTGGATATTCCTGTGAGCGGAGTATATTAACAGCATGGAGCTCTTTAACAGTAGGAGGCGGTGTTTTTGTCCGCTGCATGAGCGAGAAGTGTCCCTACCAAGGTGTGCGGGGACAAGCTCTGAGCTCTGCCGATTCGTGCGCGGTGTAGTGCATGTAAGCCCCACAGGGGAAAATCGCGTGTGCGTGGGCGGGCGCGATTTTTGTTGGAAAGTCGTAGGCGGGCCCTGCGTTTTGCGGCCACACTCACGTCCCTAGTTGCAAGGTGGAGGCGGCGCTAAGCTCCTGATTGCCGGGCTCTGCCCTCGGGCCCCTGGCGTGTCCACCACCGGGCAGGACCGGCTGAAGGAGGTGCGTCGGAATGCTCTGGGATCCACCGATACACCACAAGTCAGGCGGGAACCTGATACCACCCGCCAAGTGGCCTAGGTTCTGGCCATACTCACGTCAATAGCTTAAAGGTGTATGCAGTGGGGAGACTGCAAGAGGGCCCCAAGACTCTTGAAACATAGTTCGATTTGTCCCTTTGAGGGCTCGTGGCTCCATCGTGGCCGTGGCCGAAAACTCTGGGCAAAGAAGCGCGACTTGCCTCGGCGCGTTGTTGCGACTCCGGTACTAGCCTCGAAAGCTAGGAGCTCTGAGCTAGCAGGGGGGTGGGGATAAAGGCTAGCGCCCAGGTGCCCACAAGTGCGAGGCAGGCGCACTGCAGTGCAGTTCAGTAGGAAATGTAAGCGCATTGAACGCAGAAACCAGGAAAACTTCCCCCAGCAGTTGGCCGTTAGAACTCTCCGAATCGCACCGGATCCTAACCTCTGGGGAGGGGCATTTTCCCATGCTATAAAAGCACAACAGGTTTTTGTGTTGATGGTTTTCTGTTAATGGTACATCACCAGCAAGCTAGAATGTACTACATAAAGTGGCTGAAGCGCTTCCACCTTTGCAGCAAATTGAAGCCATATTCTTGCAGTCCCATCAACCCCCTCTGGCACTGGTTACGGCCGGGTGGGTGCCTTCCACGCGTGTTCCAAGACCCAAAACCAATAATTTAAAAACATAAAGACAATATGGTAGGAGAACTGATTGAGAAACTTTATAACACTTTGCTTCCTGCATCGGTTTCATTATAAGAACGGAAGCTTTTGAAATGATATTGCAATTAGCATAACGTCTGAAAAGTTAATGTTATTGCAATAAGAAGTAAGTAAACAGATCGTAAATAAGGCGGAAAACTCGAAAATGATATATTTGTGGTTTGATGACTTCGATTTTTACAGTTATATGACGAACATACTAAGGCATATACAAACTCATTGTGATTATAATTATTTTAACCACTAATATAATACAGATAAACGAAAAGACAATAACATAGAAATAAGATCTGATACCAACAACGCGACCATCAGGCACCTCTCATGTTTTAATGCCAAAATCACGGGGGCGTAGAGAGTCGACCAGGGGTCAGCCCCTCGAGCTCTATGTTCTTGCTCGTTGTACAAAACTAATCGTTCCATAGTGTATTATTCGTAGAGGGATACAACGCTCTGGAATGCCCACAGAAAATGTTTAAATTTGGACGGAAGCCTACGAAATCTGAGATGACGGACCGTCGCAGCAAGGAAAGATCATGCTGCCATGAAGGTCGAGTGTGTTTGTTATTCAGGCGCGAAGTTTGTTGAAACTCTCCAAAGCAAGAAGTGTTTTCGAGAGCAGGCGGGCGGCGGGGTTTGGGACGGCGCCTGAAGCTCGACTGGGTCCGCCCCAACTGATGGGAAGCTCAACGGAAATTTACGAAGCTTTGGCCGTGACGAAACACTGCTAGGGAATTCTGCATCAACATCAGGGTTCGGTCTTTGTTTTTTATGTACACGCGTCTGGCTGTAAGTGTGGCCTTCAGCGCACATGCAGTTGTCGTTTGTTTTGTACTCTCCTCTCCAATCACTCACTAAGAATGATTATAGTTGTTAATAGAGAAACATATATCGTCTCACTTGCGTTCTAATAATTCCAATTATGAGACTAAACTCAGTTTTGTTAAGTTTGACTTAATGCAGTGAACGTGTATTGCGGTTATTTCTGCACCAAGGGGGTCGTTAGGGTTCAATTGATTGAGCAACGACAAATGCCCGCGGGCCTTTGTCCCGAAGTCTTTTTGTCGCCCGAGGTCATTGGAACCAGTTAACGCCCGTGGTACATAGTTCATAATTTTATTTTTTATCTAATTTTATTGATTCTGATTTACTTATTTACTAATTAAATGGATGTTAACCAGTTTCAGTTTGCCTTTTCATATTTCCCTCCATGATAGAACATGAAGCATCATTCAACTGTTTTCATATTTCTCTCGTAAGCATGATCCTTTTGATCCAGGGTGTCTATTCTCGAAATTCGATTGCTTTCTTTCGCATACGAAATGACATCAATTCGTAAACGAACCGTGTCGTTCTATTCTCTAGATTCGTATTCGCGATAATCCGAAGAGTTTGCGTTCGATTTTACTCCAATGGTATCCTTTCATTCGAATTACAAAATGATATGTGATGTCATGAGGTATTATTTAATATTCTTACATAATCTCAGATGAACAAGTTTCGGACAATGTCTAATTTCGACGAAATATATATTTTAGCAGCATAGAAAATGAAGAAATGCAGCAGGGAGCTGTTGAACGTGGTTCACGTTTTTTTTTTATTACAAACACGATCCGTTCCAAAAATATCAGATAGAGTTTGTGAAAAATTTTAGGGTTTAAGGGCGTGGCCAATGGTATTATTAACACGCTTACGCCACGAGGAGAAGTGCAGTTAGAGTCAAAACTCAAGTTTTGTTAACTTCAAATTTTTATGGCACTGGTTGCTACAAAAATCCCGAAGCCAAAATTTGTTTATGGCTGTGTCACAATTTTCTGCTTCTAGGGCAATTCGTAATGTTTCTCAAGCTTTCAACAACCCCGAAATATTTAATTCTTGTGTCCATTTCCCCCCAAAATACCGGAACTAAAGGCTTTTTTTTTAATTGTTGAAGTTGTTGGTTATGTGGGCTGCACACATACGGTATAACATTATGACCTCCAAAATCGTTGATGAAGGAAACCCTGAACACATGTAAATTAGCCGTCAGAACTAACTTTCCTTCAATGGGCAGTTGATATGTGATTCACATCTCCGCATTCTAAATGTAAATGCCAAATTTCCAGGAAGTACCCACGATTCATTTATTTGGAGAAATAGCAATATTCACAATTTAATGAAGAGACTGCATGAAAAAGTCCATAGGAGATATATTCTTTTAGGAGATAAGGGATATCGCCTAAGGCCATGGCTGCAAACTCCAAATTCAAATACTGCCGAGGGAAGGTGCAGCACCCATCATATAGCAGGTCCGACGCATTACAGAGAGATGCAAGGGGGCTTTGAAAATGAAGTTCAGATGTTTTATTAAAATACTGGACACTACACTGTTCCCCTGAGAAATCGTGAAAAACTGTAAATGCTGGTGTTGTTCTTCAAAGTATACGTCGTTTTCGTAATTTACCAGACATAGAAAATGTGATGTGGATTTTGGAGTGTATGATGAATTGTGCATTGAAAATCCCACAGATCGTCAAGCACAAAATGAATTTCTAAAAGGAAGACAATATCATCAAAATTTTATTAGAAATTATTATTCATGAATTTTTAACTAAATTAATGTGTAAATGTTTGCTTGTATTGTCAATATTTGAACACTGTACTTTTATAGTTTTAGTTACATTTCATACTTTTAGTTGTTGTTTCAAACCAGGATATTTTTAGGCTGTCTGTCCAAGAAAATGTCTTGTTGCCAAATACGTTTAGTATACAGAATTTTTTTAGTTTTCTTTCTCTGTAGATATAATTGAAAAATGTTACAGAAAACACTTACTGCTTATGAAGTGTGCTTAATATCCATTAAATTGGCTGTAAAAGAGTTTATATTAGCATATGCACTGGCAATAAAAAATAATATTATTTATTATTTTGTAAACGCTGTGCAATGTTCTCTGGTGTTATAACTTGCCTATCTAAAAGTTTTATTTTTTGTTCATAATACTTTCTTTTTATTTATAATTTTCTTTCTACTCCTCAAAAAGACCAACTGTTGAATTAACAGATTACTCAAGCCGCTTTCCATCCTCTGTGGGTTTCTGTATTTTTGTTCGTTTCAGTTGTAGAAGTTGTGTGAGGAGGTCCAGGAGCATCTTTACTCAATAGTTACAGAAGATGCCTGGCTAACACTATTTGATAAAATTAAATCTCCCTCCTCACAGCTACACCATGCTCTTGAACCAGTTCAAAATCATTTAAAAAAAGTCAGTGCTTGAATCTACTGTTGAATCTAACCCTTCAATTGACGTCTAGGGTGTTGTTGACATTATTCTTCGGTCCAGAGAAGTTAAGTCTGAAAGTTTCCCTTTCACAGCTGCTTTCATGCCATGTTTTGCGCCAGTGCTTCCAGTCCTTCTGTGCACCAGGGATGGAATTCAGTTGCAGAGCTAACTGTTCGGACAGTTTCTGGGAATCTTTAACAGTAAAAGCGAGTGAAAATGTTCCAGTTGACAGAGCTTTCTTTAAACTACCATAAAATCAGCTAGTGCTAACTTTTGCTCATGTCTAGCGTGAACATTCTCCTTAAATTGTGCCATTTTCTTGTTCTCTTAAAATAAATATACAGTTGTCAAATAGAAAACACTTAAAACATCAATACTAAATACCTATTATTACTAGGAATAATTTATATTTTAGTGTGCTTAAAAGAATATTTGTAAAGTGAATGGGATATCGACTAGAAACTAAGAGAACACTATAAAAACACACTGCCACATGCACGTGACGTGAAGAGAAATTGCCTGCACTAAAATATACTTCATTTTTGTGAGATGGAGAAGAGATAAGGTTCAATTTCTAATGCAGCCAAATACATTCATGCGAAAACTCGAATACGCTCGAGAATGCAGCTAATCGAAATCAAACGTTTGAAATCATTCCCATACGACATTTTTCACATCGTTTCGAGCTACAGATTAGTTATGCAATGCATATCGAAGGCAATAACATACTACAGCATATCAGTCAAAAAAATAAAATGGTAAAATTATTATCCAAACTCGTTAATTTACATCGCCATTTGTTTTTCTGTCATATTGATGTGGTTTGATTCAAATTAGACACATATTTGCTAAGGACGAATTACTTTCGTTATCACGAAAGAAGCATATGAAAAATTGCCTTAATTCATGGCCAATTTTTAAGTAAAAGTTTTCACTGAGAGTCATACAAGATTAAGTCAATATGCATGCCGTAAGCACACTCGTTCATCTGCATTTTTACTTTTTTGCTCTTAACAAGGAACGTATTAAGAAGAGAAAGTTATGTAATGCTCCGCGGAACCACGGAGAACAGGGCCCTGGCAACAAGAAAGAAGATAGATCCAGATACTAAATTTAGGGGGAAACATCCTCTAACATGTGGTGTAGTCAGACCCTGTTTTGTGGGTCCATACCGAAAAATCGATTGACGGCAAAAGTCTGTCTGTGAACAACGCTAGCGGCTAAACCGTTCAGTTGATTTTCTCCAAAATCGATATTCTTCCATCGATCTAGCTCATCAAGCGGCTCTTTGAATTTGAAATCTATATTTAGGGGGCTACTTTACATGAAGCCCCTGGGAGATTTTCAAAACTTAAAAAAATGGCGCCATCGATTTTGATTTAATTTTGTTGTTGGAGAGTGTAAAGGACGGTTAAACTATGTCACAGGTCTCAGGTTGGTCGAAAATGGATTTATCAAGAATAGAAAAAATTCAAAATTTGTTTTGGTGTCTTCCTCCAACAAAAATATTGAAGATAGAGATTTTTTGCTTAATAAATATTGTTCCATAAACACAGATTTTAAAATAAGGTTATGTACAATTTTTCGAAAATTTTTCGGGTTATGTTGTGTGAAATATAGGCAATTTTTAATTTTTGTTCAAACAATTTTTTTCTGAAAAAAGGCCCTATCATCTGTGATAAAATATTGCTGATGGATAGACTGAAAGACATTTAAGAAAATTATGCATTCTCATGTTGAAAAACAATTTTTCAACAACTGAAAAAAAATCAAAATTTGTAGGCGCCTTCCTAAAACTATGAAGACACAATTTTTTCTTAATAAAATGTGTTCATCAAAATAAGATTTTCAAATATGGATATGCTAAATTTTTCGAAATTGTGAGTATTTGTGGTGAAGTTGTGTGTCGCCCGCTCTGAAAATACTGCGCTTCTTGATCGTATGTGTAGGTGTTTCGAGACAATTGGGTGCCAAGTTATGTATTTTATATTTCATATTTCTTGGTTCGTTCCTTACATTGGAGCGTTCGTTATATGTTCGCAAATTAATCTTTTAGAAATTATTAAAAATCTATTTGAAATAAAGATTGTTAGCCTTCGGTCGTCCGCTCCCCATTTACGCAGTTTAATGCTACTTAAGTTAGAATTTGTAAATTATTTCATATTTTATTATTTATATTTTTTATTATTTTTATATTATATTCATGCTATTTCGTTTTAAATTGCGACCTATAATTGTGTTAAATGTGAAAACGAAGAGTTGAGCGGTCATTGTTGGATGTTATTACCCATAATTGTAACGCCCGACAGATTACACAATGAGGACGGCTGCTTTTCGTTCGTGGAAATAATAAAGGAATATTTTTCTATATTTGGATTGAACACCATAGTTTTATATAATTACTGTTATACATTTTTCGATCTATTGGCTTTCCAACGCTATCAGTCTAGTATTGCTTATTAACTTTTAAATATTTTATTTTCTTGCATTCTCCTTATTTTTAGCATCAAATGTTCTACGATTTCAAATGAGTTTAAAAAAAAAGAAGTTGAGATATAAATAGTATTACATAACCATTGCTATTGGCGAGAGAGCGCGAGCTGTTTTAGCGCCACTAGTTCCACTATGTGCATCGTCTTTTGCGGCGGGAAGAATCAAATTACCACAAAATTAACTGAAATTTTTGTAAATGAGTTAATTTTAAATTTGAATACCGTGAATCATTTCCAGACTACAGTGATCAATTAAGTAAAGATAACAAAAACGTCATTTTAGAAGGAGAAGAAATAAAGCAGTACACACTAATGAACGCGAATGATTTGGCAGGGCGTGCGTGGACTTTCCTACGTGCGTCATAATACGTAGTGAAGCAAATAATAATTTGAGAGGAAGATGAATAAAAAACATAGTCAACGCCTTCAATTGTAGGCAAATGCAAATGACCTCAAGTGACGCGTTGTAAGGTTTTCCGTCTGTCAACAAAGATACCAACAAGAACAAAAGAAAGATCCAAGTCACTTAACGCACCTAAGTGCTTCTAAGAGGAAGTCTGTTTACACAATCTACACCGTACGTTTTATCTCAACCTAATGTCAGCTTAGTACCAGCAGAAAATATGAATATTTGCATAATATTTTCCTGTGAGGTAACACTTCGTAATGGATTACATAACTTGTGACTCACGTTTTCAAAATTGTTGCGAAGATGAATAGTAATTATAACTTTAAAGTCTACTTAAAGGATTCCATAGGTTCATTATTATATTCGCACTATTATTATAGGTACTCTTTGTTTCTAAACGTATCAAGCCTACTTGAAAACTACGATTTACGATAATACTTTATGCCAGTGTAAATGTGACCGAAAACTAACCTTATTGAAGAAATATTCCTTCAAAACCAACATTAAAATTCTAAAACGCACAATGAGCACGGAAGTTTGTGATGACATGAAGAGTACCTTCACTTGCGAATACCCGACCTGGAACTGTTTGCAGTAATTCCTTTCTGGTGAATTTTAAACTTCTGGCTTTTCTGAACCACTTAACCATAACATTGTTTAATTTCTTATTACCGAATTTACTGACATTCTCATACTGCCGTAACGACGCGACGTTTAAATGATATACTAGAAATACGTTTTAAACGGCTTATTAGATGATATCAGTGGGGAGAAAGAGAGAGAGAGAGAGAGAGAGAGAGAGAGAGACAGACAGACAGACAGACAGAGACAGACAGACAGCGAGAGATTAAAAGGCAAAGCTATCCTATAATTTTAAAGTGCACGCGCGCGCGCGCGCGTGTGTGTGTGTGTGTGAAGAAACAGCGATTGCTATTCTGTTGTTTGAATACTTTTGCGAGCGAGAAAAAATCATAAGGGGATTTAAAGTGTCCCAAGAGAAAATCGCGCATGCAAAATATTTTTTTTTATACAAAAATTAGCTTCGCGAACGGATCGGCAACCCGTTGCCCCGCCTCATGCGTCCGAAGGGCTGTTGTGGGCATCATGGAGATAGTCCTTTTAGAGCAGCAAATAAACCGTACACTAAAGTACTTGTTTGTAGTTGTTATTACAGAGGGAGTCGCGGCAAACGCTAAAGTGGGTACATTCATGATCACCCCAATACAATTACGATACTTTCCTTTCCATTAATAATTTATGAGAAATATGTGCAGTGAATTTCTTTGAGATCTTTGTAAAAGTGTGTGTTTAGTTTATATTAAGTTCTTAATCGCTTCAATGATTTTTTTCTGTCTTGTAGATCGTTCATGAAATACCGACGTCTCTCGCGAGAGCGCAAGTCACTCTAAATATTCGATTGGTTGACTAATTGACAATTCCGGGCGCGTCAACTACTAAGGTCATTAGTCCCGTGAGTGCTGTGCGTGATGTCTTCCGCCAGTGGGGCGCCGCCGCAGCCTGGATGAGCTCTAAGCCCCCGACTGCCCTCCCCGCTAGTGTGGTGACGTAGTGCACGAGAGGGCCAAGTGGTCTGAGGGGAAGAATAAGGCAAACCAGAGAACCAGACCTCAAACCCACTCCCACGAGGATCCCCCTCTCCCCACACCTATTTGCAGATGATACTGCAATCTATATGTCTCATCCACCATTAAATTTCATAGCAAATGAAATCCAAACACATCTTCAAATACTAGAAAGTTGGCCTTCAAAATGGAAGATACAATTTAATCCCACCAAATCAGCGGCTAAAATATCCCCATTCAAACCTTACTCTTCTCCCATCGAAATAAGAATAAATAATAATATGATTCAATGGATTCCAAATAATAAGGCAGTTAAATACTTAGAACTCCATTACGACACCACCCTCAACTCGAAAACTCACATAGGCAACAAAATTCGGCAAGCCAAAATTAAAATTCTTCCACTGAAACCGCTCATAAATAAAACTACTAAACTGCCTTTAAACAATGCCATAATCTTATATGAATCAAGTATCAGACCCCTTCTCCTGTACCCCTGACCCAAATGGACAAATGCTGCCAAATATAACATTCAAAAATTTGCAAGTCAATCAAAACCAATTCTTAAGATAATCATGCTCCCTGCTTCATGTCTAACATGCAACTTCACACCGGATTAAACATCAAACCAATCCCTCACCATATTAGCTATCTTACTAATAACTTTTACTCGAACCTGCAATTAATAAACCAAAGCAGAAATCTCAAACTGGGTAAATATACCGAACGTCAAACTCAAGTAAAAACCAGATACCCATTACATGCTTTCTTGGACATATTCAGCAATAAAGAATAAATCAATTGAGGTGCTCTGTGAGACCCCTCATCAGATGTAGGTTAGTGTTAGTAGTAAAACAGATTAAGATAAAATGTAAACAAGAAAATTCAAATGTAAAATTGACAGTAAGTGAACTGTGTAATTTATCCAGAACATAATTTTTTTAAACGTTGATGCCCTGAGCCATCCCTTCCGGTTTAAATAGTCGAGAGCATGAGACGTGTATACAATTTACTTTCTTTAATACATTTTAAGAGTACACGTTCCTTAGGAATAAATTTATATCGTTTTAAAAGCATATACTTGGTATTTTAGAAATTAGTGGAACAAACCGCATGGTATTTAATTGTTAGCCTACATATGCCATTCCATTTTCATCATCTTTACCCTTCAAACAGGTTGTATCGCATAAATTGTTGTGAGTCTAAGGGAATGATTTTAAATAATATTATTCATTTTCAACTTTGGAAACAGAGCAAAATATATATATTCATAAAGATTTGGACCCATATTTTTGAAAATGTCTCAGGGGCTTCATGTAAAGTACCCTCCAAAATTAAAATATCGGTTTCAAATTCAAGGACCGCGACATCAATCTGATCGATTGGGGAATATCGATTTTGGAGACCCTCGACTGACCGACTTCGGCGCCAGCGTCGACCATAGACGTCAGTCAGACAGACGTTTTGCCGTCAATCGATTTTTCAGTATCTAGGACCCACAAAACATGGATTCTGACCACACATCGCCTTAGAGGAAGTACTTTACTACATGTAGGAACACGATTTATCCACGTTTTTGTTACCAGGGCCCGATAGTAAGATTTTTGTGTCTAAAATGTGCCTTTTTCCGGCGCATGTGTCCCTAAGTTTACTTAAATCAATATCATGCTAAGTAGCTATGGAGTTCCAACGGAGGTTGACAATTCCGACACGGGGAACGTAATCATATGTAATTGTTGAACTTACAATACTAATTGGTAAAACGGTAGTGGTTTGCTTTTTACTTCACTCATCGCTATGAAGATATAATATATAAATTATATAAATTCAATCATGGCCACGTGGAATTATATGGATGAACTGATGCTATCTTCTCCTGCGTTGAAAGGTTATGTGGGAGTCTCGGAAATATAAAAGGAACAGCCGCCTCATTTAATCTTCTGGGATATCTGAGAAGTTCTTCATGACGTATTCCGTCAGAAGGGCCACCAAATGACGACTTAATGATGTCGATTTCGTGAAAATGTTTCGCATAAACTGCACTTCTTGAACCAGGAATCCAGTAAGCTCATGGGATGGCACACAACCCGTTTTCGACATTTTTTCTCCTTCGGAATCAGAAAATTAGATTCTGCTTTTGCAGTTTCAAAATTAAAACTATAATTTGCGTCGCGTTCTGGCGTATTGCACCGAATAGGCCTCTACACCTAAGAATTATGGGCTTGCAAAGAAAACAACCAAAACCACACCCATTACCCAAAAATGTTTTATCTTGTAAGCTGAACGTATCCTCTAACTGCAAGACGAAGGACTCATATGGTGACACAATACAACGCTATTCCAATAACATCAGCAATGAAAGATATCATATTCAACTGAATGAAGATAACTTTCCCGCTCGCTAATAACCTTTTCTAGACTTTTTCACGAGTAAAACGTCCGCCACCGTCGTCCATCACACTGGCCACGGCCGACTCTAGTAGAAAGTTGGCCATGCACTGGCGCACAATAATGGCCTCCTAGAGTGATGGTAGCCATGGCACATTAGGTCTCACCACAGCGTTGCCACATCCCCACTAAAGGTAGCCATGGCCCAATAAGTCTCACCAAGCGTTGCCTCATATTTAACAGGGCTTGTTAATTGTAGGATGCGGTTACTTGTACTGTGATATAAGATGGGATGTACCCTGTTTGTTTATTTTTATAAGACTTTTTTGAACTGTAATATTTATATTTTTATATTATTTCAGACAAATGTCCGAAAAGGTGTAAAAATAATCGCCTATAGATCATAATGTTCTAATAAGAAATTAGTATGTAATTATTAGTTGTTGTCTGTATAAAGTTGGTCGTTAATAAAATAATACGTTTTCGAAGCATTCGGCTATCGATGATTTCAGTTAATTCTTATCAGGTATTAAAATAGTTTTTGTTGAAGTTATCAATAACTGAAAAATTAAAACAGAATTTTAATGTGTATTTTAAAATATAAAGATAAAAATTAAATTCCAGAAAAGGTATGGCATGCGGAAGAGAAGAAGATGGGGAGTATGTTCTCCCCGCGCGAAATACTTCTCAAGTAGTTGCAAAATTTTCGTATGTTTGCTTCATTTCATTTGACAGTCCTTGATGGTTTTCGATTTGCTACCTATTCGCGACTCCAACAACTACTAGGTGTAAAATGCAGCCAGCATAATATGTGGTCATGTGTGTGTGTAATGTGGGCCAAATATTAGGGCCGAACTAGCAATGAGGTGAACCAAAGTTGAGTCGATAAACCGTTAACTCGCGTGCATGTAGCCCAGCAGCTGCGATACTATACAAATTAGCTGGTGCCGGTAAAATGGCAATATTGCTATGTAAATTAACCTACACAAATATATATTTCAAAAAATCAGTGCGATTCACAAACAGTTAATTCTAACACAGTTGGCATGGTTTATGGTAGGTTGTAAACATTCGTAGCCAAGGCAGTAGCCAGCATTTGAGAGCCTCTATTATCCCATTAATTGTAAGATATATCAACTGCAAAAGAACGTGAACGACTTACAGACACACACACACACACACACACACACACACACACTCTTACTCTCGCCATCCGTCCTCTCCTCTTCGGCCTTGCGCTGCATCACTGGGAATTGCATTGAACTGAAGAGCTATCTTTTGCTGCGGCGCCATCTAGAGGAGTTACAACAAAATGAACAGCATAAAACTTTCCCCGTGAAGAAAAGTCTCTTAGATATGCCAACTTTCATGGAGATGGGTCAAACGGTGTTCATCGGTCTGGTGCACATGCATTTTTATAGAGAGAGAAATATACTCAGCTCACTAAAGGCATTTTAATTTTTAGGCAACAGATTTAGAATACAATTTTCTTCATTTTCCATGATGTAAGAGCATTTCTAACGACCTTGAATATAAAGACATTGATTTTCCTGTCTTTAAATATTGATTCACAAGAACAAGCCAACTTGGGAAATTGAGAATTATCCTAAGACTTTATACAACTCGAGAAAAAGTGTATTTGGCACGACTCATTTCAAAATGCCGGTCGCGGCTCGTATAGTCAGCTCGTCTGTTAACATGTCATCGTATTCGACATATTCACTTCCTGTAATAGTTACGTAAAAAATTGAAGTTGATGTTTTGAAACAGCCAGAAAATATACAAATGGATGTGCTTGAGCTTGAAGTAAATGATGAACTAAAACACTCATTCAAGAACGACGATACTTTTGCTACACGTCCGCCTTCCGAGTACTTTCCCGAACCAAGAAAGTTCACGGCTGGTTTGATGACTGTCTTCGGGAGCACTTACGTATCGTAGCTTCGTGATGAAATACGGCATAACATAACGTACATTTATTTACAAGTTATGTACGAGGCCGGCCTGGCTTGAAGAACAGAGCATTGCTTCGCCCGGTGCGAAGTATCTGGAGTTGTCGCAAGGACAGCCGCCCCCGTCTTCCCTGTCTTTGCATCAATGACCGAAACTCACCGCGTTCAACCCGCGACCGTAGCCATATGCTGTTCATAAACCACCCACGCGGAAGCAGTACAGAGGAAGAAGAAACTATCCTTCCAGCTTTATGAGGAACTCAAGAGCCTTTGTAAAAGTTGGCCTTTGCATCCAAATAGAAGGACCTTCTCCTCCACCGCTGTTAGTACTTGCTTTAGTGGACATACTGTTGTCTTTCAGGTCGGAGGATGAGAGCTTTTAAGACAAGGACTTTTTAAAAAAGTGCAGAGCTAATACAGAAATTTATTTTGTTAACCTGATCTACGTCCAACATCTCATTATCCACTCAAACATCGCATTACTCATCTTATCAAATATAACTAATTTTGTTGTTCTTGTTCGTATTGTTTTTACTTCCTTAACTGTAACTTAAGTTGAGCTCTTTCGCTTAGTGATAAAGGCTGTAAGCGTCAATGTGTGTGTACGTGTGTTGAGTTATTTTTCTTAAGTATTTAATATTTTATTGAGCATGTAAATGATGCCGTTAAACGTATTTTTATGTTGTATTTGTATTTCTTGTTTTAATTACAATAGTGTTAAAACGCTCATCGTGTTTCTTAACTAAATTGTTATACCTTGACAAGCCAAAGTTGTTTTCTACATTAATAACGTACTAACGTACTAAGTAAAGGTAACCCTGTGCAATTGCACACGGCTTGAGTTGTGGCCCACAAAGGTGAAGGTACGCCAAAATCTGTTCAGCGAAATACATTTAAACTACTGGTGCTATAGAGTGGCACAGACTTTCCCGTATTAATTTTCTATTTCTTTTGGTGTCAGCTACCTTTACGAACTTGCCACATTTCTTGCCAGCTTCCATCTATCAAATCCCAAAATGCCTTTTTTTTAAATTTTCGTAATTTTTTAGTTTCCTAATACGAAAATATTATTTTCAGGATATTAAAGAAAACTAAAACCTAGTCGTAATGGCAAATTCCTTTGCAAAAGTTTGGAGACGTTTTTAAGAAAATGGCTACATAAATATGACCGACGTGAGAGTCAAAAAATTATATCTTTGTACTTTTTGAAAAAACAAAAGCAATAACAGAGCAATATGGCGTTTATGTCATATTATAGAGTTCATTTAGCACTATCTCTACCAATCGTTTAAAGATAAAATTTGGAGCCGTTTTTGAAAAAATCTGTTTTTGTGTTTTGTTTAAATTGCACGTATTGCACGCAATATTTCACGGAAAATAATAAAATTTTCAGAAAAATGTAAATGACCTTAATGAAAGAACTCACTATGGACAAGAAATTTTATGTAAGGGGAAAACCTCTATCTTTAATTTTGTAGTTGTGAGATAACGTGGAAAAACCTCAAACTTTTGCAATTTTCGAAAATTCAGATATAACCTTGAAAAGAGTATACAAGTCCTGCCCTTACATTATAAGTGTATATCTATTCTTACAAGAACTTTAAAGAAAAAAATTGAATCTGCCCGGAGGGTTCATGCGAAATAGTGAATGGAGAGACAAGAAACATGAAACAAATACGAGAAAGCCTTCCGCGAAACCTCTTTCTTCCTTTCTTTCTTTCAAATTCCACTAGGGTCGGGTGGAGGCCGCCGGTCGCACCGCTACGCCGCAGAGGGCCCCGGCTTCTGTTGCTCGACATGAACATGCACGTTGCCAATAGTAACGTCTCGTAAACAAGCGATATCGCGCGCTTCCGCGGCCAGAGGCCTGTGTATCATCTGGGTGCGTCATCGCGGTTCCCTTAAGGCCAAAGATCCATCAACTGTCACAAAATAAAATACCTATCAACTGGCGATATTCATAACAGTGTTGACATGTTACGGGTTTCCCCCCTAAAATTAAGTTTTTTGGTCTTCAGTGCATGTTTTAGAGAGCAAATATATTTGAGCGGTTTTGTTAGGGGGTTTTGTTCAGTTTATAAATTTTAATTTAAAAAACAATATCTATTGTGTATCACTCACCCCTAAAATAGTTCCCTATTATTATTGCAGATACCTATATTTATTCAAATATAACTAAGAATAGTAAAAACTCGGCAAGGAGTGTAAGATCATTCATTTGAATGAATTCCCTCGTTTAAAATTGGGCAGTTATTTGTTACAACTAAAGATTGGTAGTAGAAGGCAACACATTTGATGAAAAGGAACGAAACACAGCAATAAATTAGTTAACGGTGAGAAACTGTTCTTAAAATATACATTCAACTTTCTATGCATCTGTAGAGAGTCCTTCAACTCTTAATGTTAAGAAACTAGTGGTGCTAAAACAGTACATACTTTCTCGCTCCTTAATAGCGGTTATGTAATAATATTATACCGCATTTCTGTCTATATCGACACATCTCAGTCGATGAGCGTTCACAAGAAAGCGCGCATGCAGTAATTTACTTATTCAATGAATTTTACAATTTTAAACAATTTTAGACAATAGAACAATAGCACAATAGAACTGTTTTTCCGTTGTTTTGTTGGGGTTTTCTTCAAAGGCATTCCTTATGGAACACTATTGTTTGTTTCGGATACATTCAATTGTTTTTCGCCATGTCCCCAAGACATTTTAAGTTCATTCTTAAATGTTTTTTTTAATGAAGACAACCAAACAAAATCATAATAAGCTCTTCATAGTTCATTAATAAATTAAACAGTTTTATATGCCCCAGAGAGCAGGAATCCCGCTAAAATGTTCCAGCTTGAAATATGTAACGTATGAAAATTATTATAAACATTTTTTCTTTCTAGCACATCATACAGAGGAGCGAGGATAATTTCAAAAATAAGTGGTAAAAATATATCTAGATATTAATGCCATCCACTATTTCCCATTACAAGTGCATTCGAGAGCACGAATCCATTTCCTTATACAAATGCTTTACTTTCTCATCGCTGCAAACAGCTAACTTTTAAATATAATGTTTTCGTTAATCCCTTTACTATTCGTAAAAACGTCGTATCTGACAAATAAGTCTTTGGTCCTGCAGCATTACATACTTTAAATTCAAAAATAATTCAATGCTCGATAGCAAATCAGACGAAAGCAACATAAAGAACCTCACTGGCTTCAATTTTTCCTAATTTGTAATTTAATCATCCACTCGATATATTTTCTGACGCAACGTCAAAACTTGAGCTTTTAAATGCACTGCAGATACCATATTACGCGAAATTACTACAAGTGGGTCCAAGTGTGGTGACCATGGAATCCAAATATATACGTTTTCAAGTGACGCGTTTTCGATTTAATCTGTCCATGATTGTCTCTAATTAAAAGATACAAAAAATAAATAACAACTAAATAGAGAATCAATAGAAAGTGATATAATAGCCCATTTTATTTTGCATATTATAATTAAAAGGAAAATAAAAGTCGGCAACACCACGCGCGTATCCATAACGATAAATCTTATAAATCTTTAACATTAGAATGGTCTCTTGGCCCTGAAAGAAACTCTCAAATTAATAAAAATTGCAAATTAATCACCTAGATATTACTTAATAAATAAATTAGTAAATAATTATCTTATTAATTAAACCAATTAATAAATTATTAATTACCTGGATATACTCTCACCAAGACATACAGTTCCTAGGTGGCGTTTCTTGCGCTCCACAGTCGTATGATATCTTAAACTAAACAATATTATAATTGTAAGAATAATGGCCTAAATATCACAACTCATTAAGAATGGTTTACCTCCTGTATGAAGGAACAATGAAATCCATTATATCGTCGGCAGACTGTCAATTTTATGTACTCGCACATCAATACTTTGAGAATACAGATTGCAGAATTAAGTAAAGTAAAAGTGCGAGAAAATATAATTAATAATAGAATAAAAATAGAATTAATACGGGCATTTTCAATATGAAATTATAATTAAAATTAAATCATTTTTCATATTATTCACTCAATTTGTTTCGTGACCCGTACTTTTTTGAAGAGCTAATTGTGTACAATAGACTTTGTCGGAGGCAGACATCTTTTTCTTGTATTCTGTTGTTTTGAAATGTTTTGCAAATTTTCAAAAAAATAGCAATACCCGAAAATGAGACCAGAGCTATATTGTTTACCGTTCGTTATTACATATATGGAGCAAATTTGAGGAAAAAATTTGAAGTGTATTTTAAGAATTTCGTTTGTAAATTTCAATCACTAAATACGCAAAAAACGACTCGTTTTTTACAAGAAATTGTACATGACATTTTTTGACGAGCTACACGAGCGACGAGCGACAAGCCGACTTTTATACAGCAGACTTTGTCGGGGGGGGGGGGTCAAAAATCTCTATCTTCAATTTTGTAGTTTTAAAATGTCTTTTTTATTTAAAAAACGAGCAATACCGGCAAATATGATTAGCACAATATTTTTTTATCGTTTATTATTATACAAGTGAAGAACATTTAAAGAAAACGTTGTTGGGACATTTTTGTTGCAAATTTTAATCGCAAAATACGCAAACGACTCGTTTTTTGAAAAAATTGACATGACCTTCTTTGAAGAGGTAAGTTTGTACAATAGACTTCGTGTGAAACAAAAATCTCTATCTCCAATTTTGAAGTTTTAATTTTGGTTTTTCAATTTTTGTAAAATCAGGGATGTCAACGAAAATGAGACCACAGTTGTGCACAGACGGATGGACAGAAAACGTTTTGCCGTCAATCGATTTTTCGGTATCAAGGACCCACACAACGTGGATTCTGGCTACACCACGTGTTAGAGGTATTTTTTCTATATTCGTCGTATGTATTATATTTCTACTTGTAAATTAGACAAATTTAGCTGGCATGCAAATAAACAGTTCAAAGGGCAAGTCCATCACGTTTGGCAGGGGTCGAAGTTACAATGAATCTGTGTACAAATTGAACAATAATGTTATACCTCGCGTCACACCATGCAAATACTTAGGAAGAGAGTTAGACAGGAAGTTGAGCTGGGAAAATCAAGTCAATTTCGTTGTAGGGAAAGCCTGGAAATGTTAACATTCTGTTATGCGGATTCTGAAAAAGAGTACAGTGAGAGCTATGGAATTAGCATTTATGCCATTAGTGCGACCCAATTAGAATATGGCGCAGTACGTTGGGACCCATACAGAATTTAAGCAAAGGCATCTACGAAAGAGCCAGCGTGGACACAAATTCACTTGCAGGGGTCGACGAATAAAGATGCATGAGAGTCGCTCAAAAGGAGGAGATTAAAGTCACGTCTCTATGCAATGTATAAAGAGTGCGCAAACCTTTGAGCGTTGGAAGAAATTTAAAGTCGATTAGGGAAACCAACATATTTCGGCAGAGCGATTCACGCGCACAAAATCCAGACAAGAATTCAAAGAACGGACGTTGGAAAATATCCATCAGAACTTAGAACCTTTCTGCTTGCTCTTCAGAATTTCAAGCTCCTGCACATAGAATGTTTTGGGTTTCTCCGATTCAAGTAATGGCAACAACGATTTTGCCTAAACAAAAGTTTTTACAAAGAAGTATCATTTCCTCTTTTTTGGTCATTGCAATGAGTGAGACAAAGATACCTTTTACGTTTCGGAACTCGTACACAGTATGTAACTCCTTAAAAAAACGTATACAATACGTGCACAATATTTTTTTATCGTTTATTATTATACAAGTGAAGAAACTTTAAAGAAAACGTTGTTGGGAAATTTTTATTGTGAATTGTTTTGTTATTGTACAATATATTTCATATATTACAAATATAGGTGTTTACTTTAAAATATAAACATCATCATATGCAATTAAAAATGTTTTTTGTATTTCCTTAATTTCCATATCCTCCTCATATATTTTAAATATTACATAATACTTTTTTTAAATTTTGATACTTTTCGACGTTTTGGTGGTTTTCGCAGCGCTATTCAGTGGGAAATGCTTAAGACCACCTGGCAACACTGATTCATGAGGGCAATTTGCTTATCACTCTAACAATTTCTCATTAAATTAAGGACGTGACTAAACTATTGTACATCACACGGTATCTTTTAAATGACATGGCGAGATTCCTGGACTCAACCTGTGTTCCTCGTCCAGGAACTTCCCGTTGAGTAATTAAATAGTAGATTATGCATCAGCGAAGAGAAATGTATTATTTTTTGCAACGTATAATTGTATCCCGACGGCTATAGCCCGAGGACTACAATTATACCGTGGGAAAAATAATTTCTCCCACGAGGTGTACATGCTATTTCTTCTTCGACCATAATAATTTTGAGAAAATATATTTAAAATACTAGGCTCTCAAATTCAAAAATTCATGAAACGTGAATAGTGTGTGTTACCAAGGAAACTGTCAACAAACAACTGCGCGTTTAATGGAGGCTACGGCTGAATCTAAATGCATATCCCGAATATTATAATGCAAAGATTAGGCGATTGAAAAGAAAAACCAGGGAAGCATTTAACAACAG
>BOPP01000031.1:661910-707387 GCA_017312745.1 Gryllus bimaculatus
GTGTATTCTGCCACCAAGTTCTCACACTTAATTGCAGAATTATTAATAAATCTAATCTAATCTAAATATCTGATGCTGTTAATTAAGCTACTGGACATCTAATGCTAAAAAATCTACGAAAATTTATGACGCAGCGAATTTCAAGATTGGTGTAGAAACATAGAAATATTAAATGTAAGCGAGAACGTAATGCGGGCGTATTTCAGTGAGGAAGCAAAAAAGTACAAAACCTTATTTAGTACTAGTTGTAATAGCCAAATTGTCTTTTTTTAAAGATGTCGCCTCATTCATGGATCAAAACACAGTCCAACTGTACTATTTTTAGATATTTCAAAAGCCTTTGACATTATTAATCATAACATTTTACTTTCAAAATTATTTTGTATGGATTCCACGATATTGCTCTAGATTGGTCATGATCGTACCTAAAGCAACTATTTCAGAGAGTAGAAATACCTTACTGGAATAATGGGACATTAAATACACACCTTTCCAATTCATTTCCAATTGCACATGGAGTCCCGCAGGAATCGATTTTAAGCTTTTTCTCTTCTTATTATACATAAAAGATATGCCCTCGACGATTCGAATCGGAAGAACAGTTCTCGTTGCGGATGATACGAATATTTATTGGAATAAACAAACCGCAAAACGTAAAATATCAGATTCAAATTGGTTCCGTAATAACCAAGTTCTCTTATATAGAATAACCGTAACTATTCGGTTCTCTTCAGCAAGGTGAAGAATCCAAGAGAACCGAATAGTTCGAAAAGGTCTAGCAAAACTGGGACTTTCATTTATCACATTTTGCAGTGACCGTAGATTTGGAATCAAAGTTTATCCCAAGACCTTGTCAACCCCATCAAAACTCAAAATTTCTGAGTAGTATTTGGGACCCATCGGTCAAGGTGTTTTAAACAAGATACCCTTTGGCAAACACTAGCAAACATATTCTTTGGCTTACGCCTACGTCATCTTTTGCTATACTGTTTCGACTTCAATTCGTCTCATTAGCTTGGGATGTGTTGAGATCAGCAACATGGCTGACCGCATTACCTAAGGACAGTAGTGGGGAGAATCTGGAAACTTTAGAATCAGTATAAACAGCTCACTACAAAAAATCCTCATACATCCACATACAACACATGTGCATTATTTTACAACATTTTGCCAAATGACATTAAGAGATTAAAATTGATTTCCCAAAGCCCCAATTTCTGCTGCGTAACTGTTTCTATATTAATTTTAACAACGATTTTAATGTATTATTTACCATTTGGACTATATAAATCTAAGTAACCTGTAACAAGTATTGTATTAATTGTACAACTTTTCTTGAACGATGACCTTACTTTCCCCTCTCTGTCACAATAAACAGTTGAAGACAAAAGCTCGCACGAGCACTGATGACAACATTCCAAAAGCCTGTACTGACGCGAAATAAAAACTATTTTCTGTTGAAGACGTGAACTTCTGTCCATACTTTTCTCTAAAACATCTAAAGAAATTATCGAAGCAGATGAAGTTCCATCACAGGAAATACCTCGCACTCCTGAGAAAGTTAAAACGCAAATTATAGAGAAAGTTGCGAAGGCATGACTGATTCTCCAGAGATTGGCATTACTTCATAAAATCTAGTGGTCGATTGCATAACTAATACCCCCACTCTACGCGCATTTCTTCAATCCATCGTTCAAGAAAAGTTGCGAGAGTACTACCTCAGCTTCTGGGTCAATGACACCATCTTGATCAGGTTTTTTGTCGTTTTCCTGATCTTTTAAATGAATGGTGAGATGGTCCCTTGCTTTGCTTCTGGATATAAGTGTAACTTCACTACCTGTGCACGTGTTTTAGAGTGCAGTGGATCAACACCGAATTGACAGCATTTGTCGGGATCGTTTCGTACACTTTTTTTCACATTTTAAACTGTTTTTGAACGATTTTAATTTTCTGGCCAATTTTTAGGTAGAAAATGAGTCTAAAATGGCCTTGTTTCAAGGACGGATTCGAAAGTTTCTTCACGTTTTTCTCTCGAATTCTTTCAATAAAATTAACTTTACCGACAACAATTCTTAATGACAATGTACAATATAAATGATGAAGCGTATCACGTAAACGAAAATAGGGAAATAATGTATTATTCAAACGTAATCTTGCCTGTTGGAAAATTATTTTACAAAGCAGAAGTTTAAAGAAAATAAACATGAAAGAAACTAGCAGTGATGAATAATAAAGAATATAAACGAATTTGAAATGGAGGTAGATCGAAAGAAAACATCGGGCAGGAGTGCTTTCGTAAGCTGCTACTTACGCTTGAGCACCGCTTTCTGGAGTTGGAGGGGAAACGTGAGCGTAGTGAGGGGAGGTTGCCATGCCCGCAGGAGCGCTAGGCTTCCCAGGTGGGCAAGTAACTTCTGCAGGCGCAGTTCGACATGCGTAGACTGTAGAAAGCAGACTGCGTATTTAACAGTTCAGGAACAAAGATAGCTTAGAAAGAACATGTTGTGAGTGAGGAAATCCAAGTTAGAATAGAGAACACGACCGAACACTGTTGACAACGTGTCAAGAAATCCTCTGCAAAATAAAGTTCTTGCATCAGACACGCGGTAGGTCAGCAGCTGCTGTCTCTGCTCGCTTTTTGTGTCAACGAGTTGTAGTACGTGTTTGGTCTTCGGGAGAGATGTTCGATCCATCGGCGGAGGACGCCCAACCCTCGACCGCCGCTCCTCCCCCGCGGCCCTGTCCGCCTCCAACACTTTGGCAATGACTGAGAACTCAGCTAAATCAATTAATGTTGCCACACGCGAAGACTTTCTCGGAGAAAATTGAATCGTTACGTATTAAGTGGTGTTCGAGCACTCAAGGTTGGTGGTTCGCAAAATAAGTACATTCAGACAGCGCTGAATATGAAAACTCTACCAAGACCACCATAAGTTACTGTCTGCATGAGATTTCGTAAAAAGTGCTCAATCCCTCTTCCCTACCCCTTAAAACAAATTTTACGAGAGCGTATTTTAATATGCCCACTTAAGGATGAGAAAATCCAACAAATAACGTAAATGCTTCTTCAGCCGCATATAGTTTCCTGTAAACAATGATTTTTAAATCATTTCAATATTGCCATTATTATGGATTATTTTAGATTTTAATTAGAGAATCAGTCAAAACATTCGCGTCATATATCCTTTGGAAAATTTATGTAGAAAATTTAAGACATTATTTCAACAGACATAGTTGCTACTTAGTATTTCCGTAATTGAGTTTAAACAGTGATATTATTACAATGAATCTTATTTTGGTCTGTATAAAATATCTCGAATTATGAAGAAAATAAGACAGCCATCATCTCTCTAAATATGCCTTTCAAGTAATGCCAGTCGTGTGACATCGACTTGGTGTACCTATTCCAGACCCACCAACAACAAAAATACACTTAGCGACGAAGATATGTAATAAATTTCCCACTAATGAACTCTCAGAAACGTTTTCTACATCCTTTTCATTACAAACTTAAAATAATGAAGCGATATCTTAAAGCCTTTGACAAATCCTACTCTTGTTTTCAATACAGTAATATATTGTTCAAAAATGTAAATTGCTCTCAGAAACTATAGTGTACTTCCGGAGCCTACATATTCGTCAACTAATGAAGAATTCTGACGTTAGAAATAAAAAATGACTAGCATAGAATTTTAACCTTGCGACCTATTCAGGCATTTTATCAAAATTTTCTGAACAGTGTAAAAAATGATAAGATGCGAACCTACTGTTAAAACAATGTTCGAAGAATTCAAGAGATTCGGATATAATACCAATCAACTTAATTCGTATGAACTTAAAGTTGAATTTTCTCCTCTCATAGTAAATAGTTTGCGGAAAACTTGGTTCCACCAAGAGAAGAACAAGGAGAATGGAGTTTATTGCGATGGATGGTTACATTAGGATATAATGCAGGAGGAAATGAGGTTGTAGGATGGATGGGATGTCGCAAACTTCGGTAACTACCTTTGGTGTTGAATAACACAGAACAATCGCCTGGACAATAACGGCAATTTACATAGCGTTCGGTTTTAAAATCAGAATCAAATAGATTTCCCTGCAATAAGTTTGCACTTTCTCTATTCATTTGAAACTACTGAATTGGTTTCTTGTGCAGTTGGCGGTTACTTCACGACAATTAGTTCGACTATTGGGCCTCGCCGTCCCAAGATTACCCCATCCCACGTCCACGTCCACGTGGCGCGGGAAGCGCTTACGGCGTGTGCCGACTCCCAGTGGACGGAATCTCTGGGTTCAAACCATTTTGGTTCTCACTTCCGACGTCCACGTAAACGCGGCGCGGGCAGGCGCTTACGCGCGTGTGCGAGTCCCAGGAACGGAATCTCTGGGGTCAAACCATTTTGGTTCTCACTTCCGGACGTCCACGTAAAACGCGTCGCGGGCCAGCGCCTTACGGGCAGTGTGCACGATTCCCCAGTGGACGGAATCTCTGGGCAAACCATTTAGTCTCACTTCCGACGTCCACGGTCAACGCGGCGCGGGCAGCGCTTTACGGCGTGTGCAAAGACTCCCAGTGGACAGGAATCTCTGGGGTCAATCCATTTTTCGTTTCTCACTTCCGACGTCCACGTGAACGCGGCGCGGGCAGCGCGTTACGGCGTGTGCCGATTCCCGTGGACGGGAATCTCTGGGTCAAACCATTTTAGTCCTCACTTCGCCGTCCACGTCAACGCGGCGCGGCAGCGCTTACGGCGTGTGCCGACTCCCAGTGGACGGAATCTCTGGGGTCGAATCCGATTTTGGTTCTCACTTTCCGACGTCACGCTTGAACGCGGGCGCGGCGCGACTTACGGCGTGTGGCCGACTCCAGGCGGAATCTCTGGGGTCAAGATCATTTTGTTTCGCCTCCCACGTCCACGTCCACGCGGGCGCGGGCCAGCGCCTTACGGCGTGTGCCGACTCCCAGTGGACGGAATCTTTGGGTCAAACCATTTTGTTCTCGCCTCCGCACATCCACGCGGCGCGGGCAGCGGCGTTACTGCGTGTGGCCGACTCCCAGTGGACGGAATCTCTGGGGTCAAACCATTGGTTCTCGCCTCGCCACGTCCACGTCCACGCGGCGAGGGCAGCGCTTACGGCATGTGCCGACTCCCTGTGGACGGGATCCTTGGGGTCAAACCATTTTGTTCTCGCCTCCCACGTCCACGCGGCGAGGGCAGCGCTTACGGCGTGTGCCGACTTCCAGTGGACGGAATCTCTGGGGTCAAACCATTTTTGGTCTCGCCTCCCACGTCCACGTCCACGCGGGCAGGGCAGCGCTTTACTGCGTGTGCGACTCCCAGTGGACGGATCTCTTGTGGTCAAACCCATTTTGGTTCTCGCCTTCCCACGGCCACGTCACGCGGCGAGGCGAGCGCTACGGCGTGTGCCGAGCTCCCAGTGGACGGAATCTTGGGTCAAACCATTTTGGTTTCGCCTGCCCATCCACGCGGGCGCGGGCAGCGCTTACGGTGTGTGCGACTCCAGTGACGAATCTCTGGTGGCAACGCTCCCACGTGTTTACTTGATGTGTTACCTGCTTTAGTAACCGCGGTCCGATACGAATTCGATATTCAATGGCATAACTTACCTGGATTCCATAGGATGTGGGTAACGAGGAAAAAAATGGTAAACGTTGGACCGCTATATGTTCTTTTATGGAGAAAATATATTGGAGGGACTATGGAAGTAAATTATGGGGAGGGAAATAATTGAAATGATAAACCGCGAGTCACAGTTTACGGTGCATAATTAGTAACTAGTCATTCTTAAGTCAACTTAACAGGTAAAAAAATAAAATTATGAAGCACCACATGCGTAAATGATTCTAATTGATTCTCGTGGGGCGAACAAGAGTCCTCAGGCAGTTTTTTCAACCGCTCGTCATTATAAACTCTCACAAAGGCTCGTGGCCATAAATATCTTTTTATGGATAAAAAATATACCCAACATTACTTGCAGTAACCCCACTTTCTGTTACAATGTCTCAAACCCTCAAAAGGGAATTAAGCCGAAATCGTAACCCTCATGTTCGTTATAGAAGTGCACGGCTGCTGTTACGGTAAGCCCCGCCCTCGGCGAACAAACCCAACATGGAGCCATATTCAGGAAAATACGGAAAACACGAAACGACAAGCTTTAATTAAAGTTCAATTTCTTATTCAAGTGGATCAAAGTCGATTAATTAAGGTGTGTTTTTAAGATGATTTTCGAAGATGAGAAGACCAAAATATTCATTGTTCCTCCACTTAATCCGTTATATAATACTGTTTTAAATCTATAATTGATTTTTTCAGAAGAAAGCTAAAATATCCTATTGGAGATCGCATTCAAAATTTCAATACCCATTTCTTCATGATTTCTTCATACTTGTTTCTATGATCTCCATCACACTTTATATATATTAAAATCGTACACACCCTCAATGCTTTCATGATTTTTTTTAAAGCACTTTCTTGTCATTGTTGTATCCCTTTCATCACATTCGTTTTCGTTTTCCTGGAATAACTCCATCCCAGGATTTCGACTTCCGTGCTAGATCGGATCCATAGTATTTCCCTTCTTGTAATGTGTACGTAATGAAGAGTACGTAAGTAACAAAAAGCATACAAAGAAATTACGTAACCCTGCGGAGCAGCTGACTTGTCAAGATTTCAAGAAAATACTCGTCTTGGTTCCTGCGACACGAAAAAATTTCCTTTTCGAAACGTCGTCCGGGCCCCGTAGTCTGTCGCATAAACATGCACACTGGTCGAATCACGACTGTCCGTCACGTGTGTGAATCTCCGCCTAATTACTTCCAGAATGTTTGCCAAATTAAATGTTTCCTATAAAATTATTTTAAAAGACTAGTATGGAATGCAGATAGCAATGATAATGGTGGCGGTGGTCCTGTTTCAACGTCAACTCGAATTCCCAAAATCAGGAACTTTTAGACTCTCTTCGCCACAACTAGATAATTAAAGGGAGCTTTTTTTTATTTAATGGAAATGATACTGAACGCACTTAACGCAAAATATAAACAATTATTTAAAGATGACGCTCTGTATAAATGGAACCAATCTAAACATTGATCAGCAAATATCTTCGATACGATTTAAGCAAAGCAAATACAATCTGCGCCAAGTTATTGAAGTTTCCCTGATTACCCGGCGTTGCCAAGTATGTAATGTCTTCCCTAGCTCGCCCTATCATGGCCTGCCGTGGGCGTCCTGTTTATAACACCCGCACATCCCCGCCACCGGGCCCCTTCCTCTCTCTCCCCTTCCTCTCGCCATCACGTTCGTGCCTATCCTCCGCCCCCCCCACTTCCGCTACCGATGAGCGTATCTACGGCTGCGCTTCCTTCATCCTGCTATTCGGCTCTGTGTGTTTTCTCTACGATCTTAACCTACGTCGCCCCCCGCCCCATACGCCCCTAATGGGTCCCAGCGGAAAACGGCAGCCCTGCCTCGCTCAAGCTCTCGGGTGCTTCCCGATCCCTCAGCTTCTTCTGCTCCGTCCGGCCCGCCCCCCCCCGCCCCCCCGCCCCGCCCCCCCGCCCCCCCGCCCGCCCGCGCCTCCAGGCAACGCGGCAGCCGCAATCAGAGGCCCATTAGCAAGGGCGATTGCATTGAACTACAGATTATAAAAAGATGAGGTAGCAGTTTTGAATTCGCAACTGCGCTATTTTTCATTCTTAGACACACAATAGTATTTGTAGCAAATTTCGGATCAGTTACTCAGGGATTCTAAAGTTGTTGTGCTACATACGAGTACAAACATATGCACTCACTTTTATGTAAGTGGAGTACGAAGCTTAGAAATGCGGGGGGGGGGTAAGCTCTCGAAAATTTCCACCAGTACATAAGGATCTCTGATTAGATCTGGAAGCAGACGAATTTTAAACCGCAAACCGTTAATTCTGTTCTAAAGGATATGACAAATAAAATTATAATAATATGCTTTAACTTATTTTCTTTTATTCGACAGGAGTGCTTCTAAGCGCAGAAAAACTTTTGTAATATTTCCCACAAATTTACATATTTATTTGAAAGTACGCGTGGTATATATAGGAAATAAAAGAGGAATAACTGAAGGTCAGAAATGTTTAACTGCCATATGAACAAATGTTATAGCATTTGTTCATTCATTATAGGAATATATATTTTAATTTTATTTTTACTTTCTCGCGCTTAAGAAGGAATTTCTTAAGAAGAGAAAGTTATGTAATTCTGCGCAAAAAAGGCGAATTTTTGCAGGAAAACTCTTATTATAGTACCCTGGTAACGAAACAGTGGATAAACACATTTGCAAAATTTAGGAAAAAATCCTCGAACACATGATGTAGCCAGATTCTATGTTTTATGATTCCTTGATACCGAAAAATTATTTGACGGCAAAACGTCTGTTTGTTTGTCTGTCTGTGAACAAAGCTAGCGGCTAAACCGTTCGGTCGATTTTCTCCAAAATTGATATTCTTCAATTGATCTGGCTAATGTTGCGGCCCCTTGAATTTGAAATCGATATTTTAATTTTGGAGGTACTTTACATTATGCCGCTGACATTTTCAAAATTTTCAAAAAAAAAAAAAATAGCACGATCGATTTTGATTAAATTTTGTTGGTGGATGCTCTGAAGAGGGTTTCAGATGTCACAGGTCTCGTGTTGGTTAAAAACTCTTGGTTTTTTTAAAATTTCATAATACTAATTTTTTCGCCGTTTTTCTAAAGCAAAAATATTAAAGATAAAGATTTTTTCTGCATATTATCTGTTCCTTAAAGGTACATTTTAAAATAAGGTTCGAGAACTCTCACTTCTTAATGCACACCCTTTTCCTTCCTATACATTTCCCTATCCTTTCAATTGAGAAGTAAAGTTGTCAATGTGTGTGTTTGAAAGTTGTCAACGTGTTTATGTGTTAAAAAGTATAAATGTTCGTTCTTACAGAATATGAAACAAAATGAAACAAATGCAAATGATGTTGGAAACAAATTTTCAATAAAGGTTTCTTCAGTATTAGTTGTTGCTGCGAGAGCAACTCGTGATTTAATAATTATGCAAATAAACCTCGCCAGTCTGTGGAAACACCGGTGTACACAGAAAGCGTAAATAATATACGATAGAGGAATCTAAGCCTTCTAAGCGTGACGTCACAAAGACGCCACCATTGGTGATATCGATGGACCGAACCAGCAAAAATTTAACGAAAGTCCAAGAATTTCAACTCATTCTGTAGAATATGGTATGAATGACGTTTCTTTAAGACCCCTGCTCTCAAAGTGTAAGTTTTTAAGGCCCTAGAACGCTTCGTTTAGGAGTTATTTTACGTTATAGCTGACTGAGTGCTGCAGGTTGCAATACCATGAATATTTGGATGCGTTTTTTAAACAAATCCGTAGTATTTTGGAAGTCAAAGTGAAGTTCTCTTTCTTTAGAGACCTCATTTATAAAGATCGGTTGCGTGTGAAAGCCGCAAGACTACTGCCCCCACCCAGACGACGATTCTGCAGAAGCGACGCAGGAGCGAACGTGAGAGATGTGGCCTCCGAGCAGCAGACGCCGCCGCGTGGCTTACGCAACGCGGCCCGGAGGCTCCTCCATCCAACCCGCAATTAGCATCACATCTGATTGTGATGTTCCAAGCAGGTCGCACGTCACGTATCAATTATCGTGCTTTCTTGAAAGTCGCAGACAAATAATAACTTTGGATCAGGTCTAGAATTTGTCGATTGTTATTGTTATGTAAGACTTCTTAACACGAAAAATATTCAACACGGTAGCAGCGAGACACATTCGTATTCATAAATGATAAAGTATGGTTGCATTTTGCATCTCGCGGTACAATTTAATAAACCCTACAAAAACTTGAGGCGCTTGAACAGTACAAACTAGCTCGCATTTTTTCTAAATTTTGCAATTTTCCAAAATTCAAGGAGTTCAATCAAAATTAGGCTTACACCATTCTTTAAACGTTACCTCGTTCTATCAGTGGAAAAAAGTTAAAGAAAAAATTGGAAAGATTTTGAGAAAATATTTTTTTTTACATTTGCATTAACTTCAAGCAGAAATTACGCAAAAACTACTCGTTTAAAAAAATTAAGGATGATCTATTTTTAAAGATGTGAATTTCTAGAACCAATGTGATGTATGCCGAAGTGACGGCATGATCGGCGCCCAAATGCGCCGCAAGGGCACAGCACCGCTTTCTCTCGCGCTCTTCTTTGCGCTCGAAATGGACATTTCAAATAAATAATGTTGGAATCGCATTTGGAACATTTTGAAAATGTTGAGGCTTTATCTAAAGTGACTCCCAAAATCAATATATCCGTTTCAAATTCAAGGAGCCGCGACATCTGTCACATCGATCAAGGAATATAAATTTTCGTGAAAATCCTAATTGCGGTTTAGCAGCTAGCGTTCTTCACAGACAGACATTTTGCCATCAATCGATTTTTCGGTATCATGTGGATTTTGACTACAAAACGTAAGAGCGGTAGAAGAAATAATTTACTATAGATAGAAACAAGACTCATTCATTCTTTCGTTGTCTTTGCCTTTGAATCCCGTCGACAAAGATCAGGTGTGTCGATCGTCATCGAAGTTTTACTTGTCCCTCTATGTATGCGGATTTCGTGATTACGATACGATATTTTGTTTTCGTGTATTGTTTTATTGTAATTTATATGTTGACAGTGTAAGAAACTTTACCAAATATTTGTACTCGATCCTCATCATGTAGATCGTGGATTATCTGTTTTAGGACCCGAGTTAATCTCGGACACAATGAATTTGGGTACTCGCAGGTCTATGTACAAAATAAGATTTTATACGATATGAAAGTGTTTGCGCAAATAATGCAACTATATATTGAGGATGAATGTTGAAAAGAAATAAAATTACTGCTTACAATGAACATACAAAATCATTTTGGTAAGGAAGATATCAAATAAAGGGTCTTGTAAATAAGACAAGAAATTTCCAAAGGGATCTTTTAAAAATATTAATTTTACAACGAAACCGTCTCGGAACATTTTTGTGGGAAATTGTGCCTGCTTTAATATGTTACAGAACATAATTATCGGTAGCATTGATTAGTTATGGAGATATATGTAAAAACCGTAAACCATGTTTAACTCCCCACCTCCACAACCACAACCACAACCACCACCACCACCACCACCACCACCGGCTCATCAGCCTTCACCACAGGACTTTTAGTACAATGTGCGGTAGGTACCAACGACCATTCATGCCAAATTTCAAAACTCCCTGGTCTTGTTCCTTCGATAACCAGTTTTTTATCTTATTTGACCGAGCTACAAAATCCATTTTACTAGTTCTTTACGAAAATTCATGTTATTGTTTCTGGAGAACGCCATTGCGATTGTTAATTATATTCGCGAAAGTGAATTCCGGTTGATACTTCCTTTACACGCGGAAACAGTGTTCATCTGTCGTCTACTGCGAGATTCGCGGGCTGTCAAGTTTTATCTATAAGACGACTAATTTTAAAGTTTCATCAAGTCCAAGAAGTCATGTCATCTTTCAAATGTTACATTTTGCAGAAATATAACTTTTTTGTCTAATATCATGACAAAAAACGATTTAAATATTTGCCTGCAAGGTAAACCGAATCATATATATGAAATGTGGCAAAATATCCATGCTTCTAGAAAAAATGCACAACATTGCTGTGTATCTCTCTCTCTCTCTCTACCTGGAGAAAACTTTCTGGAACTAGCAAAAATGTTGAATAAACAAAAATGTAAAAATAAAATATTTGATATATATGTAATGTAATATGTTCTTTAATACAAGATCGAACTGAAATATTTTCCGATTTTGATGAGCACATTCCTGCTATGAAACTTATATTTAGTAGATATTTCTAAATTTTCTACAGAAATACAAAAGGAGTTATTTGAGTGAGGGGAAGACAGTATCCCCAAATCCATATTTGATGCCAAAAATGGTTCAATAGAAATCTAGAAAAATGCTGTTGAATATCCATACCTAAAATACATAATGCAGGTTGTTTACTTTCTGCTGCGAGTCAACATTTTCTCTCGAGGCGAAAATTACAACTAGTTTCAGAATCAAAATTATAAATGCTCATGTAGAAGATCAATGAAGGTTGCAGATTACGAAGGTTCATCCAAATATTCAACTACTTACAAGCAAGAAACAAAAGCAAATAACCCACTAAATTAAACTATTAAACTCAGATATTATTTATCTCTTTTCTATTGTATTTCTTCTTGGTTAAATAAATTTATCTAAAAATTGTCTACTGTTATTATTATTATTATTATTATTATTATTATTATTATTATTTGAAAATGTATTTAAATAAGTGTTAGCTTCATAAAAGTTACGCTAATTTAGATATTGCTTCTAATGGTAAAAACGTTGCCCACCGCAGCCTGTCTCTCCCTCTGAGCAGCGGCGGCTCGTGGGCATTCGCTCGTTCGCGTGCGACGCAGCGCAATTGCTCTTAAACATATCTTAGCAAAGGGGGACACAAGTCCAACCTTGGTTTTTTGGTCAGAACTTTAACGTTTCTCGAAAACGCGCGTTCGCAAGCCTCGATTGCAAAGCCAGCCGGCGCACTCGGAGACGCGATCGCAGCGGGGGGAGGAGGGGGGGAGGGGGGAGGAGGGGGGCGATGCACCTGCACAGCACGCGCCTGAACAGCGCAAGGCTTCAAGAGAACTGACGGGACACGGGACGAAGACATCTCTCTGAGATATCTCTCCACTTCGGTTGGCTCTCATCCCTTCCAATAAGAGTCCTTCGCTAGCGTGCGAACGATAAGTATTGTGGTAATCGAATGTTATTTGCACATTTTCTAATATTTTAAAGCGAATAGAAATTACAAATCAATTCCGAAGCATGTGAAAACCCGAACGTATTTTGTAAACGTATGTAGTAGGCTAATTTTCAATGCGTTTTGAAAGTTAGCGTGTTGGTTTTTCTGTCAAGTGTTTTTGTCTAACAACGAATAGCGCCGAAGACATTACAATGACATCGATGAAAAAATCACAGAAAAAATTGCGGAAAAGAAACAGTGTTTACTGAAGCGACACAGACTTTGTGTATCGTCATACAATTAGACGGCAATTTAAGTATTTGGTATAGAAACTTGAACTTTTAACCTTAAATTTGTACAGTGAACTTGTAGAAAATACTCCTTAGAAATAGTGCGAGTAAAAAAGTTTCGAATCAAAGAGTAAAATAGAACTCTTGACAGCCTTTGGTTCTGAACGTGTCGGGCCGTAAATATTTCGGAGGGTCCTTGGGAGGACCGAGCGACGTCGAAGCGGATGTTGTGAAAAGAAAGCGGCCAACCCTCACTGCTGGTGAAAGAAACTGTTCAGCATGCTATCAAACTGCATAATATGCCTTGTGTTTAAATGGCATTATTTATTGTAATAATGAATATACGAGTGTGTTTATAATGTATGCGTGTATGTATGGTCGTGTGTGTGAGGAAAAATATTTGAAACGTACGCTGACACTCAAGATCGGTCCCATATCAGTCATGGTGTTCGACTAGTTCTCCGATAACACTGGGGCGAAATGGTCATACTGTTTCTTGGTAGTAAATGTAACTTCCTTCAACCGAAACGTCGTATAATTGTTCTATGTACTAGTACCTATTCACAGGGGTTAATATTTATTAATTATTTCTAACCTTTGCAACTTTAGAAGATTCAGAGAGTTTAACACAAATTAAACGTACGCCATTATTTTAAGCGCCCATCCTTCTACACGTAGAAAAAATATAAAGAAAAAATGATAATTATTTTAAGTTCGCTGTAATGGTGGCAATTGTTATGTGACGTTATCTGTTTAGTGAAAACGGGTAAATGGCAAATAGTTCTAACACTTCACTGTTTACAAATTGAATCACTCAGCCTTAATGGTGTGAGGGTGCTGATGTCAAGTTGTAAAAAATAAGATTTTTAAACGGTTTATTAATGCAACTAAATATATATGAATATAAAACCCCTTAAAAGCGGGATTTAAGACATTCCGGAGTTAATAATGGTAGCATATCTGACTTTAGGACGAATTCAGAATTATTGAAATAGTTCTGTCTGATGGCCTCAGTGAGGCCAAAAAGGAGAAAAGTTGGCAAAAAGGAAATTTTTTCCAGAAAATTGGATATTAAAACACGTTTTATAATTAAATCATGTCCTATTTAATTGTTTAAACTACAAATATTTAATTATATAACTTCAAAATCAGAACTTTCCTGATGTGACTCTTCTTTGAGAAGGGAATTTGCATTTTGAGTCATTAGAATTGCTATAATTTCTGGGTCAAATGCCTCTGTGGGCCGTTTCACATTTCCTTTTCCTCTGAAACGTTAAAAGTCAGCTACCATTATTTACTTTTAAACACTTCGTTTGCAAATACTATATTATGTTGTATCATATTTTGCTTTTACGCACCACACATTCTATATTGTTCATTAATGTTGTTTTTGCTCTTATCACATGCACTGCCTCAGCGAAACAATACGCCCAAGGTATAGCACCACCATTATTTTGTGGGATATTGTTAATTTCGGCTAAATGCATAGAAAACCCATGTGCTCATATTTCATTTTGCAAAACAACTTTTTGGCATATAAAATAACATGTAAATATTTTAAATTGATTTTAAAGTTATTATAATAAGTGAAAGTTTTAAGAAAAAATGTCTGATTCAATGTCATCAATTTATTACGAAGGGCCAGAAATAATCATGCTCTCGTACATAATTAATTTAAGTGATTCAATTCATTAGTAAAAAAGGAGCTGCAACAGCAATTATGACAACTAAATTTTACTTGAGACATGTTCTAAATTATTTCAACTCAGTGAGAGTGTGACGACAATATAAATTACGTTGTGACGATTCATGCACATCTGTAATAATTTTCGACCGGTCGTTGTCACAGCAAACCAAAGAGCCTTTTCTTCCTGTAACGGCACAAAGGCATACAAAATTCGTATCTTGGAGGCAGTGTCACCTCAGTCATCTGTGCACCATCTATCACGTAATGGCGACCAGATTGCCCATACCTCACGAGGTACATAAATGCTCTGCCAACAGCGTATGCGTTTTGAAGTTTCTGTTTTTCTGTTAATTTTTGTGGGTCTTCGCAGAAACCTAAGCCGTGTTGGCGCTTGGGATCGTTGGCGGACATATCCGTGTAAGTAGCACCAGGACACAACGTGACCACGCGTAAACGGTTGTGTCGGGAGTGAAATGGGTCTCCCAAACACTGGCTGAGGCAGACGATAGCGTGATGCGAAGCACAGAACGCCGGACAAGACGGGGAGCGGTCGAATGCCAGCGTCGAAGCGCAGTTCACGACGAGCCCTCCATAGCCGCTGGGGCTTGTCCCTTTGCCCATGCACGACAGCGCCATGAGAGAACCTCTTATTGTACTTCCGATATTCGTGTCGACGCACACCTCCCAGTCCGAGTCATTCCTCACACCTGCGTTATTGAAGAGAATATCTATTTTGCGGTAACTGGAAATTGCGTTCTGAAACAGATTTTCTAAATCTCTCTTGTAATTTACGTCTGCTTGAAAATAACGAGCTCTTTTTTTGCCAAATTTATCTCTCAGAGCTTGAATAGCGCCAGTTTCGTCTACGCAACCACAACCTACACAAATCACTGCGAGGGCTCCAGCACGAAGTAATTCGTATGCCACGGAGATTCCTATTCCGTTTGTACCACCAGTAATTATGGCAACCTTGCCTGAAGGTTCCATAAAAACTGGTTTTACCGGCATGCACTGGGTAAACAATCGATTCGGTCTTTCATTTTCCTTTTTTCTTGAATACCGTTGACCGGTATTAAAATACCTGCAGTAAATAGGAGGCAGCAACTTTGTCAAATGCATCCAAACATCGAGCTTTTCGTAAGTCCTAAAAATTGTAGACCCTTTCGCACACAACATTTTGCAAAATTTAAACAAGCCAAAATGCAAGAGATAGTTTAAATTACATGTCTTCTGGTGACCATTTCAGAGATGTTTAAATTGTCTGGATAAAACATTTGTTTTTGTGTTTCGTTTGTTTTTAAAACAGTTTGGTAAATATCTCTTCTCTATTGACATGAATATTATTCTTCGTAGTGGACGATAAATTTTCTCTAAATATTAAAAATTCTCAGCCTTCAAATCATGGTGGTGGAGAGATATGGTGTGCCTAGTGTAGGGATTCCTATGACCATGTAGTAGTAACACATAAATATAAATGATTCCTCACTAGCAAGCCCTGATGAAAAGACCATAAAGTTCAGAAGCGTCGACAATCTAAATTGATTTATGAATCAACTATTAGTATTTATTAATTCATTTACGTCCAAAAGAGTAACCTGTGTGGGATAAAACCTGTGTGTGACGTGCTATTAGTTAATTTGAAGTTACATCCATGTCCAGAAGAAAAACAAGGGTGCATCTTATCATTTGGTCAAGGACCAGGGACACTGGATGAAAACCTGATCGAGATGGGATCATTGACCCAGAAGCAGAAGTACAATACTTGTTACAGATTCTTTAGAATTACACAAGCAAATGGTAAATAATACATTAAATGGCATTGTTAAAATAAATATTACTTACTCCTTTTGGTCTCGGTATAGTCTCTAATTGTATAGAAACAGTTGTGCAGCAGAAAAGATTTTACCTGGGACATAAACTTTTGCATCGAATTTAATCGTTTAGTGTCATGTGGCAAGGTGTTGTAAAATGTAAATGTATTGCGTGTGATTTTTTTGTAGTGAGCTGTTGATACTATCACCTGATGAATATGCTTACGTCGGGTGTTGTAGTTATAGACAACGGCTGAAAATATATTCCTGCCCTTAAGTAAGTCATTTTTGACAAAAACCATTGATTCTTACTCATGAAGAATTGTCGATAAATATTGCTTTTAAATCATTACACATGGTTAATCTTTATCAAGCGACCGTTTACGGTTCCTTGAAAAGGTATTTTAGAGCAATTAACGCTTGATAGCATTCGTCCCTCTAAAATACTTTTAGAATTTTATTATATAAAATGGTGTATAGGCTTCTTTGTTAAATACCTCATCTTGAGATATTTTGATAACAAAAACAATTAACATACAGAGACGTATTTCTCTTGAAATGTTACTTCTCTTAAAAAAATGAAGTTAAGTCTGCTAAATTGTTTTAAACTCCTGTGTAACAATTTCATTTCGTAAAGTATCATTCGACATGTCCAAAAGTCAGTTTGTGTATTATAAAAACTCACATCCTTTCCGCGGTGTCATTTGTTGAATTACTTTCCATGTATTGTAAAATGTATGTCCATAGCCAGTTCTTTCACTAAGGTCACGTACATTAAAAAAAAGAACTTGAGTTGTTTTTACTCAATATTGCCAGCAAATATGTGCAATTTTAAAAAATTACAAAAATTAGATTTTTTCTATAACGGCTCCAAACTTTTTCTTTAAACTTCGAGTAGGAATAGTACTAAATGCACTCTATACGATGAAATAAACGCCATATTGCTATGTTGTTCTGCTTTTTCAAAAATTACAAAAATGTAATATTTATCTTGTCTCTCAGGTCGTATTTACATTAACAGTAATTTGTTCACATTAATCTATACCCGAGAACATGTGCTTTACATAATGTCAAATAAAGTTTCTCGAAAACTCAACCCTTTTCTGTTAAAATTAGCTCAAAATTCCGCATTTTCACAAGCACTCCAACGTCATTTTCTCAAAAATCGCTCCGATTTCTTTCTTCAAACTTTTCGAACATATAGTGATAACTTCACTATTTAAGATGACACAGAATTAATTTTGCTGTACTTTTTTGTTTCTTCAAAAATAACACAAATGTAATTTATTGAAAGATCTCTTACACCGTTAATATGTACATTTCCAGCAATTTGTACTACTGTAATTGCTTTAAATGGTTTCTAATGAAGTTTTTCGAAAATTCAAATATTTTCTGTGAATAAAGGCTTCAAATTTCGAAATTACAGTAACGCTTTAGCGTTAGTTTCGTAAAGCCGTTTCTAAACTTTTAAAGGAAATTGCCATTTAGAACTATTTACAGCCTCTAATATTCTTAAAATAATATTTACGTTCTACTCTTAGGGCCCTGGAAAATTAAGGAAATTTCAAAAAACGTACCTGGCAAGGCTGGCATGAGTATGTGGCAAGACCGACTAGCTAGCCGAGAGCAAAGGAAACAAAACTAATACGGGATAGCCTGTGTCATTCTGTAGCATTACTAATTATTTATTGATAATTGTGTTTTATGAAATGCAACTCAATAGTTTTAAAATGAAAACAAAATCTTTTAGAGTCCAGGATATCTCATAATTTGTTATGGTTTTATTTTATTATTTTGTTTTACAAATTTTATTCTTTCAGTTTTCAGACCTATATATTTGTAGATATTGCAGATAAACAACATTTTAGATACAATTTTTGAAGACCACTTCAATAGCGGTCTAAATGTTACATTACTGAAAAAATAGTATTAATGTGTCTGTTTTTAAAAAAAAATCGTCTCGGAAAGCTCGGAAATGAATCCGGTCTCGTCCATATCATATGTACCCGACATATGAAATCAATCAACAAATCAAAGGCAGGTGAACTTTTCAGTCCATCACCCGATTACCCACTGACTGATCAGAAAACTATATTGATGCGCACAAGTCTTTTATGCGAGACATTACTTGCTCTGCGATCTGAAATTCCATCTGAAGCAGTAAATTCTAAAACTTTTTCTTACATCACATTGATGAGCGTATTCTTTGATCTCGCACCTTTAAACATTTCGAGTAAGAATGTGTTAGATGACCTTACTTCGGACATTTTCTCTTCATGCCACAATTGACATACGAACTCAACTCTACTTTCATTAATAACTTTCACATGATCCTCTAATGATTAGAGTTATATAAGGGAGCATGATTTTCGAAATTTGTAAGTTCGTACGTAGCTCTTGAGAAGCCTTAGCGCCCATAGGGAGTGGGGAGGGCAACTTGCCCTAGGCCCGTACCTTCAAATTAACTTGTATAATGCCTTACATATTGTGCTATATTTTATAAAATGGGTTTATAATAATTTATAAACAATTGTTTAAGTAAAATGTTATAAAACTGTATACAACATTTTTCTTCACAATGTTTTGAAGGAAAAGCATATTTAACTGTAGTTGAAGTATATTCAACTTTAAATAAATATATGTATAATAATTGAATATATGTTGAGGAAACATCTGTTTAAAATCAGGGGTTCCCGTAGATTTATTGCTTCACGCTTCTTGTCTTCTCTGTGCGTCCCCACACTCAGGGGCTTGGCTCAGTCAGTCACAGGGCATCCACGCAAATGCGTATTAAGAACGATGTTAGTTTTTATTTTAACAACTGAAAAGTGTTCTCATGAAAACACCGGTACTTCAGTGGAGGCATCCGCCAGTCTTCTTGGGAAATGCTCGTGATGGCGCAGAGGAACAATTGTTCCTGACCGGGAGGTCGTAGACTTCGGGTCTCGACGGTGGCGGATTTTTGACGCCAGCAAAAATCTCGCTACATTGAATTCTGCCGTTAGCTGGGCTTCTAGGGGTGGGTTTTCTGAACGGAATTTTCTATGGTTTCACCGAATCGTACCAAGCGAATGCCGGAGTAGTACTTAAGTCACTGGTTTGTATTTTTCGAACATATCGAGAGTGTAAGAAAATGCGAGTTAAGCCATACCTTTATGCGTATTTTGCTTTATGAGAGAAGAAAGGAATTTTTTTGAAGACATTAACAGAATTTGAAGCAATTTTTTAGAAAACTTTTAAATTTTTACAGAGTCTTCTTGCAAAGTACCCTCAGAAATCAAAATATGTTTCAAATTCACGGGGCCGCGGCAGCAGTCAAAATAAAGAGGGGAATATCAATAGTGGTGAAAATCCCGCTTATGATGTAGGCCTTTTTCTCAGGGAGAGAAGCAGACGGACGGTTTTGCCACCAAAAGACTTCTCGCTATCAAGGACGCACCAAAAAATGGATTTTGAAAACAGTATATGTTTAGAGGAAGAAATTTAATTTGTACAGGAAGAAGAATCTACCAGTTTTACCAGGGCCACACAATGTGAGTTTTTCTGCCGAAAATTCGGCGTTTTCCCACAATACTTTCTCTGTAATGCATAAGCAGTACGCGAGAAAGTGCTAAAACAGCACCGTATTCCTCCGTATTTTCACGCAAAATTGTGCGAAACAACAATAATCAAAAACGATGGAGCCATTTTTTTTTTAAATTTGGAAAATGTAAGGGCTTCATGTTAAGTACCCCCAAAATTAAAGTATCAATTTAAAATTCAAATGGCCGGACATCAGCCAGACCAAATGAGGAATACCAATTTTGGAGAAAATCGGTTAAACGGTTTAGCCGTTAGCATTGTTCACAGACAATGGCGGCCGGGCGGCCGGACGGACCGATAGATAGGCGTTTAGCCGACATTCGATTCTTCGGTATCAAGGACCCACACAACACATATTCTGGCTACAGCCCGAGGTAGATAATTTGTTTCTAAATTTAGCAACTTCTTTTTCTAAGTTCAACAATTAATCCACTTTTTCATTACCAGGACTCTGTAAATAGAGATTTTCTGACGAAAATTCGCCGGTTTTCGCTTATTATTACATTACTTTCTCTCTAGTCTGTAGAAAAAAAGTAAAAATAGTGAGTTTTGTTGCGCAAAATAATGAGGAAAGTAAATAGCGAGAAGCAAAAACTAAATTTCTTTTAGAATTTACATGACTTATTGAATTGAATTACTAATTGGTTATCGAAGCATGATATTGAATTATTGAAGCATTACTAATTTACGAAGAAAATAGTTATTACTACATTGATCCCTACATTTCTCATCAACCTCAATATATTGTAAGAAAAGCGTCCCAATATTTTGCCCCTCAGCCTGAAGCACGAAACATGTGCGTCTCTAAAATTGCTATCTACATCTCAAAACGATTCGACGTGATACCCGAGTCTTACTCTGGGCAGGAGACTCATATGAAAATCACATTAAATATAAAAGGAAAGAATTAGACTTAAAACTTATTACTATCCAACGCCTACCCTTGGAATGTTAGCCATTTGGTGACTCGCTGACCAGAATAGACGAGCAGTTTCCCTCAGGGGTCTCCGTCTGCCATCTGTGGATCTGCCGTTGGAGCAGGACATTCAGGGAAGAGCCAAAAGTATGTAAATTTAACAAATGTTTGAAAAAAAAATTCAAATGAAAATATATTTTTTTTAAATTCAGTAAATGAATGGAATGAACAATCCACTATCATGTTGGAAGACATTTTTGTTTCTATAATTGGTATTATCATTTTAAAGTTATTAGCCAGCTGCACATCCCATTAAGGGCAAGGCCTCCTGCTCGCGCAGGGAATTATTAATCCTTTTTAATGGAGTGATAGGATGATGATGAAGGGCGAATAGACGATTACAAATACATCCATGCCCTAGACGGGATTCGAAACCGTGATACTTCGATCCGAGATCGTACCGCCCGTACGAGTATATGCGGTGTATCGGAGAATTCGCTCCCAATGACGTTCATGATTACTAGGGGCGGGTTTTAATGAAATGTCATTTTTTCTTTTCACTTTAGAACAATGCCGTTTAGAATAGAAATTCATTTTATGTTATGACGAAACGAAATGACCCATTTTTGTGTCATCTTTTTACATTTTTCGTCGATTCCAACTAATGAGACTTTTTTTTTTTACCTTTGTACGTCATTTTTACTGCATATTTCGCTGATTTCATCGATTTTAATTGTACTTGCTTCGAACAACATTTATGAGGTGCAAAAAATGTTCACCACAGAATTCCTGAGTAGCCTATTCGATTTCTTTGCCCATATATAGCGCAATGTCAGTCGTTGTGAGTACTATGTAATGTAAGGTTCCTACAACGCTTATCGGCGCTTTTGTGAGTTCAGTCGATTTCGCGATAAATAAAGACAGAGATTTTCTTTTAAAGAACAGTTCAAGCTTAAAGTTCGCAAGCTGAGTTCACTTGAACAAAGAAGCAGCTTCGATTACATCAGTAATATATCCAATAGGTTGAGTTGTTCATCTGAAGTGGTTTTGATGAAATTTTTTACGTAATTTTTCTTTGTTTTTTAGGACACTTACGTCTTTTAAGAGCATTTTATTGGTTGTTTTTGGCAATGTTTTAGTTTATCAACATACGTCTCATAATGATTACGTTTGTGGTTTATCTGTACTAATAAAATTTACATGTAACAGATTTCAATACCAGTATAAGTAGTGTATGAATACGTACGAAATTTTTACAGGTTCTTCTTCAGTAGCTGTGCGAAAAATAACATAATAATAATAATAATAATACAATTTTGTAAAATAAACTACGTTCTCGCGGTAACTTTTCGAAAAACACCGTAGGTGGAGTGCACGCAGTCGCCACAGTCCAAGTGCGTTGATGAACGTGTTGTATTTGTTCAATACATGCAATTCTGATCATACGCAGTTCCGACTCGGAGCTCTTTGTTGGCAATGGAGTTAGGTTAATCTTTTTGAATTATTTCGAAGAATGCTGGTTCATTTTCGAATAATAAAATAATGATTGACATTTAAAGAGATATTTTTAAGGAATCACTTCGAGATCCCGAGGAAAGCGCAGCAGATCAAAACCTAATATCAATGTACTTTAAAATAAAATGAAATAAAATTATAAAATGTTATTAAAGTTTGAACCAATTACATGAAGTCAATGGCGTTTTTAGGAAGGCGGTGTAATTGGGAGGGAAGGATTTCATCGGGATCAGTTTATCGAGAGTCTTGATTTTATAACTTGTAGGTTACTCTATTATTGGCTATGCCAGAAATTACATTGTATAATTTGTGTGGTAACTGTAGAAAGAAGTTGAAGCAATTCAGGCATATTGGATGTAATATTACTATTTCATTTTATTTCCATTATCAACATTATTCAATATTATTTTCATGAAAAATGAAATTTTTTA
Organism: Gryllus bimaculatus; assembly: GCA_017312745.1. NCBI lineage: Eukaryota > Metazoa > Arthropoda > Insecta > Orthoptera > Gryllidae > Gryllus > Gryllus bimaculatus. Next base: position 684,972 of record BOPP01000031.1, read on the forward strand.
ATCTCCACCAACTGATGGACATGTGCTGCAGATCACAAGTGACTGTTTAATTATAACAATGGACCAAGGAAATTAAGACAAAAAACTAAATTTCAGGAAATTAGTGTTACGTAGTAAGTCAAAAGTATCAGTTATTTTTAATTTTATTTCTTTAACTGTGTAAAAAGGTAATGCTGAATAAATATTATTAACAATAAAATTATTACTTTCAGGCCAATTCCAAAAATAAATCCCACAGGAGACAAAAGGGACACCAAATCATGAAGGTGGATAAACTTTGATTGTGCAGTTTTTAAATAGGCCAAAAAGATAGACAAAATGCAATAAAGTGCACATAGTAATAAGTTGTGAATTTTTTATTTCTCAAGTGCTGATAGTTTTGTATTTTTGAATAAAATACATTTTTGTTTATTAATAAAAGTAAAATATTTACATATTCTTCCAAATTCAATAAATAAATAATATAAATATTTTTTTGGTAAAATTAATTCAATAATTTTTATAAACAAATTAGTGGAAATAAATGAATGCATGAATGAAAATTAATGTATATAAGTACATTAAAATTAAGGGACATGTGAGTTTAAGTCAATGTAATAAATACAACAAAATTAATATACATGTTTACATTACATTCAATTGTACATGCACAGTAAATTTAATGTATATATAATAAAAGTTACTGTACATGTACATTACATTTAATGATAGTTTATGATAATTACTTTCATGTATTTTTACATTAAGAGTAATGCAGACATTTCTGACAGAGTAGGGACGTTGGTTTCGGTGTGGGTTTGGGGATCTCAGGTAATTAAGAATTACAGGGTCAGCTATGGGAAAATGTATGTTAGAAATGTGTTGGGGGGCCAAATATTAAATAATATAGTGTTTGTTTTTTGAGGAGATTTTGGTGAGATTGGCTCTAACCACGCGAAAAACTTTGTGGAGGTTTTTGGGGATGCTTTTGTCCGTCGTGTGTGCAAGATGTCTGTGTATCTGTCTTTGTAATTGTTTAAGTCAGTGTTTGTCTTTGTGTTGTGTTTGTAAAATCATATTGGTGTCTGTCGTTTTAGTTTTATTGTCAATATGATGTCGTTAGGGAGAGTTTATTCAGCGGGACAAAATGCCCCGACTTCAGTGCGCGGCTTATTTATGGGCCGGAATTGGCTCGCACAGGTATACCGTATAATGCTCATATATGGCGCATCTAGCAGCCGAGGGCCGAATCCCGGGCTCATGGCCCCCTGGCAGAAAGGTTAAGAAGCATAGAAAAGAGGCGGTGAATTTAGTCATTACATTACACCAATAAATTAAAAACAAAAATGGAGCCGTTTTTAAGTGTATGTAAGACTCTCAAAATTTAAAGACTTTTTTTCAAAATCGCAGGACTTTGAGCCACTCCACATGGACCGCGGAATATTCATACTCCTACTCCTATACCGCTCCTGCCCACTCCACTTTTTCCAACTACCTCCTCACCTTTCTTCTCTTCAGCCCCTTCACCTACTTTCCACACTTCCTACTCCCCGTACCATCCATTACACATATAACTTCCACTGCCAACCGAAAACCCACTCCTGTTGTATAACCTGTAGCATCAACCATCATCAGGAAAGCAAACGATACACAAAGAATAAAAACTATTGCACGTTCTTCACAAAATGTTACAGTCTCTGAAAATACTCATCGATATAGAAATATTACTTGAGGAGAAACTCACAACATTTCAGTATTGTGCTTCAACAGACAACACTGGCTAACTAAAGAACAATTAGAAAACACATATATACCAGATTTTCTCTAGCCAGTAGCTCATGTCGAAAATATTAACAATGCACATCACGCATATGCGTGGGACTGCTTTTATTAAAAATACAATTAGTTTATGTACCCTACACAAATCACACTCATCTGGTAAAGAGAAAGACGTTTGAAATATCCATCACTGATATAACAACAAATAAAAACATGGAGTATTATGCCACATATCGCAGCCCTGCTGGAAATTTGAAAACCTTTTTGTAAAAAAAATCTGGAAGTTATTCTAAAAAACTTCAAAAAATGCAGACAGTGTAATAAAACTATTCTTTCTGTTGATTTCAATATTAAACTGCCCACACAATCAGTAATGACAAATCTATTTAAAGACCTACTAAAATCATACAATTTACAAACAACCATAAATACACAACACGAATATCCAAAAATAGTAAGCACTACTATGACATAAATAATAATAGATGTGTAAAATAACCAATTGTTTTTCTGTTTTTGCTACATTTAATAACATGTTTCAGTGGACCACTTGCCCAGAATCCTCTAACATTCCAAACAGAAACAAAAACCGCAAAACAGACAACTTACAAAGAAATCCGTAACTATTCCAAGGAAACATAATAAAATTTCAAAACTTGCTCAGATTTGAAAACCGGATGAAGTATATAAGGCAAACTGATACAAATGATAAGTTTAACTCATTCATAAATATATGCTTAAGACATTTCAATGCCATTTTCCCTCAAAAACTGAAAAAGATCCAAAATAAGAAACTAAATCATTGATTACCACAGGCATCAAAGTGTCATGTGAAAGAAAATGCAAACATGTATAAAATACTAACAAATAACAATGTAACTCAAACTTCATTTCTATTTACAAAACATTAATTCGATCCTAAAAATGTAATCAAATAAGCAAAAATTTATAACAAATGTAAGTACATTGCAATTGCACGTAAATAAAAAAAGCCATGTGGGACATTATTAAAAGACTACAGCACCAACCTTAATAATAACACATCAAAGCAAAACACAAGACAATCATTAGAAAAAGAAACTCTCAAAACTTTGCAAAGCACTAGTAAAATGGTTTCAAGACAACAAACTCTCATAAACACCAGCAAGACAGTCTCTCTAAATTTCATGAATCCTTGATCTAAAGAAAAAACTCTCACAGCACTTTGCTCATAAACAATAACCCTGTAACGATCTCTTCATGAAACTACCTTCCTCGGACTAACAATTCAAGAAAACCTAAATATGAACACTCACATCTCAAATCTTAACAAGAAGCTCAGCAAATCTTGCTATGCCCTATACACACCCTCAGGTCAAGCTCCAACATTGAGACACTTCGAACAATGTATTTTGCAAATGTGCACTCACACTAAAATATGGAATAAATATTCTGGGGAAATGCCCCTGAAAGCACTCCCACATTTATTATCCAAAAAAGAATACTGCGAACAATGACCAGCACTCATAAGCTGGAGTCTTGCAAACCCTTGTTTAATAACTAAGGATTCTTCCTCTACCATGGCATGTACATATTTGAAATGGTGGTCTTTACAAAAGAAAATTCTCCTGGAAAACAAAGAACACTTTTTACTTTAAATACTGATGTACATAACTACAACACCCGTCAAAAAGGATAACATACATGTTCCCAACTCTGGAAACTACACTTTATATAAAAGTAAGCCTAATAGAGGGCAATACACTTTACAACAAACTAGGCAATGATATCAAGACATAAACACAATTCATAACATTTAAAAGTAAACTGAAAGCTTTCCTGGTTAATCAACATGTTTCTACAGTGTAAAGGAATTTTCAAATTACAACATTTCCCTTAAAAAATATAATAAATAAGAATTTCTTATTCCATTAGACTTTCTGTTTCATGTGAACTGTTTCAAGCTGAAGCAAAGAAAGAAAAAAAAAAACAACTGCTATCACATCCTGTGAAATAGAAGAAAGGAAAAAAACTGGTTCAAAACTCGCCTCCTCACCATTTCAAGTAATAATATAGAATGTACTAACTATTGTTAAATTTGATGTAGTTGCAAACATAATTGATATGTATTAATTATGTAATTATTATTGATGTAATTATTGTTAAGTGTAATTAATTAATATAATTATTATAAGTAGTAGCAATTAAAATATCATATTGAAATGTTAATATAAGCAGATAATTTTATCTACTGTTAATATCTTATCTAACTGTAAGAAGTATTGTATTTCTAGGCCAATAACCCCATCTCGATCCAGGTTTTGTTCAGTTTCCCCTGATCCTTTGAGCAAATGCTGAGATGGCCCCTTGTTTTGCTCCTGAACAGTAATATAACTTCGCTCTCTCCCCCCAAGGCATCAAATTGACTGCGTCACACACGATTGTAATTGTTATATGTGACTCATATAAATATTATTATTATTATTATTATATTATTATTATTATTATTACTTATTATTCATTGCATTGGCAAAATTCTGGGGCGAACTTTTTTTATGCGTTATGGCCCATTCACAATTGAAACACAAACATAAGCATGGCGTTAACGCAAGTTAGAACTACGTCCATAAGCGGACTTATTCACAACGTGTTCGCATAAACACTTTAAATTTGAAAACTTGCAAGCTTCTCAGCTTATGCTTAAGTAAGGCCTAAAGAAAAAAACAAATCATAATATGTTAACTCAAAATCGGAGAATCGAAGTCGAAAAACTAACAAACCCCAAAAGGGCCATGGACGCAGTCGATACCTCAAAAATGATTTTTCACATCCAACAAATAGGAAAATATAATGTTTTAGCCAACAGTAATAACTATATTAAACGCAATTTGTCCATGTTAACAGATCGCAGTCATCACTCCTAATTTATGGAAAAGTTGCCTATATTCACGCAAAATTACATGAAACTACTCAATTTTCAAAAAATTGAATGTGGCCTTTTTTAAACTTTAAAACAGATTTTATTTGGAAAAAAAAATCTTTATTTTCAATATTGTAGTACAAAGCCGAAAAAATATTGAACGTTTGCAATTTTTGAAAATCTAGAATGTTTTAACGAAAACACAACATGCGACATTTCTGTAACTATCAAAGTGGAATGTGTTTACGGTCTTTTCACAGTAGCCCCAAAATCAAATACCTGTGGATTCAATTTCGCAGTTTCGTGGTTGGGGCCTGATCGAAGGGAGAACACCAATAGAGGAGCAATCGTTTCTTTCTACCGCCGCATACGGACGGGAAGCACACACAGACACAAAGCAATTTGTTGGCAAGAGGCCGTCCAGGCTAAAGAGGGGGGAGGGGGTTTGAGGCACCGTACAAGGGTATTCCATTAGTGTTATGTAACATTGAATTTTTTCACATTTCTTGAAATATTTCCTTTTTTGTCACATTAAACCTGAAAGTACTATCTAATTTATTTGCTTTAAAACAAAATTATTTTAAATGATTTCTGAATGAATAAATGCACGAAATGAATACTACTTTTCACCGAACTATAATTTATTTTCACTTTTTCACATTTACATAGGTGGTGGGGATTGTCACAAGCGTTACGTAATAGGGGTTCTACCGCGCATTACAGAGAGGAGTGGGTATTCAAAACGCTCCAAATTTGCGTTACAATAATTCATAGACAGCCCCTAACAAAACCCACAAAACGTGGATTTTGAGTACACAAAGTGTTAATAGTAATTTACTGCAAGTAGGAACAAGATTTATCCACTTTCCTTGGTATACTCTCTCTGTATGTGTGTATATATATGTTGTGTTATATATATATATATATATATATATACTATATATATATATATATAATATATATATATTATATATATATATATATATATATATATATATATATATAATAATATATATATATGCATATAGTAAGTATGCAAGTAGTAAGCGATAATTTAAAAAGAACAGTATCTACAAGTGCTACCAAAGACTGGATTTTGGACTAGTTATTGAAAGGCAGGCTTTGCATCATGGCAAAAATGGCAGCATTGAATTGGGGTTGTACAAGCGACCAGGACAAAGGATAGGTTACAGCAAGCAAATAAATAATTACAATTTTCTTACGCCTCCCCAGTGAGATGTGCCTCACAATTTAAATAACACTGCCTTAGAGGAAAAAATGTCACAAACATAAAGGCGCTAAAGCATTTCATTGTTTAATGTAACTATAAGAATGCATGATCAAATGAACCAAGAGCTGCACCATTGACACTTCAAAATATAAATTGTGTTTTTGACATTTCTGTAATTTGCTGTAATTAAATTAAAAACTGTTCTGATTTGAGGTAGATTTGAGTTTATTAAGGCTGGAAAAATCTTTGTCCTCTCTTCCATCCAATTTGGAAATGCAGCATTTTTTGCATTAATTTGTAACAAAATCTACTGTGGCTTGAATCTCAGTCTAAATTTATACTGCTCTTTGGTTAATTATGTAGCTGTCTTTTAGGTGTTGAAATTCAAATGTTTTTATTAGACCCCCCAATGGAGATATTGGCTACAGTTCAAAATTTAGAAAAAATCCAAAATTTAAATTTTGAGAAGGGTGTAATTTTCAAGAGTTATGCTACTTTTTATTGATATTTTATAAAAAAAAAAATACACTGGTATGTGTAAAAGCTTTGAGTAGAAAAATTACGCTAAAAATGGAAATTTTTTCCCTTTGGGTTCAATAGATTTGGTTGCAAATATTTTCTAATTATAAACATACTAGGTAATAAGAACCACACTTTGATTGTAGGCCAGAGTTTACTGAATCCAATGCACTTCAGTTTAAAAAGCAACAATGACCTGAGTGATTGACTGACCTGACTCCCTGCTCAAAGAGATAAAAGGCACCAACAGACTGCAAAGTGAAGAGACTTGACATTGAAAATAATGGAGGATTACTACAAGGCAGGCGCTCAACACCCTAAAATGAGTTCAGTCATGTTGTGTCAACAAAGCTGCAACAAGCAACAAAAACTGTAAACATTCACATATGCGAAAAATGGCTGCCCTTCTTAAGCCACATACAATGGACCTCTTTTACATCGAAAACAAAGGAATTTACATACACATTACGATGAGGCAACCGATACTGAACCACTTGAAATTGAATACCCCATTTACATTTCAATATAATTTTCTCTAACTGATGTAAATTTTGGTTTTAGATTTCTGTTGTTCCATGCAGCATGATGAACTTAACAAGTTACATTTTCTACAGCTTCATTAACATCAAAAGCAGTTTTCTAAAAGCGATTGTCATATTCTGAATTAACATAAATAATAAGGGCAATCAAAATCGCCTCTTAAGATAAAAATTCTAAAAGTTCACTTTCCACACCGTCAAAGAAAGCAAATTTTCTAAACATAATAGAACCTAAAGGCAGTATATTTTGGTTTTTGTTATCTTTTATTTCTGTTGTTGAATGCCATGAAGCGTGAACTTGACAGGTTACATATTCTATAGCTTCATTTACAACAAAAGTAGTTTGCTGAAAGTGATTGTTGAATTCATAATAAATATAATAGTTCTTGGAACCAAAATTGCTTTTCAGATAAGAATTCAAAAAGGTTTGTTTTTCACATCAAAGACAGCAAAGTTCATAATCAGTTAGATGAAACCAGCAAAGGCCTCAACTTCAAAATAACAAAATCTCCAAATTTCAAATGCTACTTTAACAAACATCATTTAGTGTAAAAGAAAAAGTGAATGTATTCACACAAAGATGTATAGAAATAGTAGTACATTTTTAACACTAAGACAAGGATTTATTTTTATTTTTTTAATTTAAAGAATGTGCGTGAAACACACCATGATTATCTAGGAGGGGAACTTTGAAACTTTCAACTCAAACAAAACATATCAGGATCAAATGTATGCAATGGATAACTGAAATAGGACAGGCTCACCATATCGTTAGGATACATCTAACAGAAAGCAAACCCTTCAAAATGGAATAACAAACAAACATTGTGGAATACAAGAAAGAAAGGTCACAATCTCTCTTTTTACAATTTATTTATTTTTACTCCAACATCTTACCATTCAGGTACAAGAATAAGCATTTTTTCTACATCTGGCATTGAAAACGAAATTTTACTTTAAAAAAAATCACGTCAACAAAATTAAAACAGCATCCAGTTTTAATTATAATTATTCAGTTGATTTTTTTTCTTCTACATCCAATTTCATTTTTTTCTCTAACACATCTCCATCATTGTTATCAATTTCTCTTTTCCGAATAATATTCTCATCATTTCTACTTTCCCCTCCAATTTCAACTTCATTTTCCCAGTCCTTTTCCTTTCTTATACTACATGATTCTGCTGGCATTACCTCCTCTGATTTTTCTATTTTTTCATCATTTACTGACACAATCTCTCCAGAAATTTCTTTGGTTGGATCATTTTGTTCACTTCTTGTTTCTTCCGTGGGTTTTGTAGATGAACTTGAAGATGGTTTGTAGACTGCAATGACAATAGAAAAGTTAGTAGGTGTGGAGTCATTAAAAGGAATGAAAACATCATTAAACAAATTGACTTGATGTAACAGCAGCAATATTACTGATATATACAATTAATAAATATTATACAATATTTGTATAACAATGAACCATATCCATTCCCAATTACAGAAAAGCTTTATTGTATACGATTAGCACAATAATATAAAATATATATAAAGCAAAAACAACATAATATTATGAAAACGTCCATTTACTGAAGTACTGGCTATAAAACAAACAAAATTTATTAAATAAGGATGTGGCAAACCGGGTAGCCGATATTGCCACAGTAGAAGTGCCATGGCGGTCTTGGAGTTTGCGAGAGGGATTTCTGTTTCAAGTCCCACCATTGGCGCACACAGGCACAGGTGTGTGTGCATGTGTTTTTGGGTTTGTGCATGTGCGCTTGTGTGTGTTTGGGCGTGTGTATGTGTTTGTGCACGTGTGTTGGCATGTGTGCGAGCATGCACGTATGGGTGTGTTTGTCTTAGTGATTGTCCATTTAATCCTACATCATCATTATCATTTCACTTCATCCTGCAGGGCTAACAACCATGGCAGTAAAAATAGATTCAGCATGAAAATGCTGATCACCCCAACAAAAGTCATGTGCACCGACCCTTGATAAATACGACTCAGCCCTGCTGGGTTGCACATTCCCGCAGCCCAGAGATGGCAACTTTGCACACACCCCTCTTCCCAAGGGTGTTAATGAAAAGTAATTTTAATTTAAAACATTACCAGTTTCTTCTGAGGGTTCCACTGAATCATCACAGACTTTGCCTTTCTGGATATGATAATTATTAAGTGATGCTTGATGCTGAGAAGAAGTGTCAGACTTCAAAATTTCTCTCAATGCCATTGTTGCATATGTTGAAGAAGGCAAACAAAAGTCCAAAAGAAGCGCTTTGTATGTACCATCTATTACATAAAAGAATAAAACGTCAATTAATTATTTTATTTAATCTTTGTAATAAAAATTTCTTTGGAAAATAGAAAGAAACCTGGTTCATCTTTTGGTGCTTCCTTGTTTTCCATCTTCTCCTTATCTGATAACTCAAGAGTCTTGAAAGGCTCAGAGTAATGCATTGTTTTCCATTTCACATTGTCAGGACGAATAATCATCTTTCTGTATGCTCCACCAACTGAATACTTCCTGCATTAAAAATACATTGTAGAATGAAAGCCAAATTGTAGATTTCATATACAAGCAATGTTCATGGCAAATTGTGATTTTTAGATATAAAAAATTGCAGACATCTAAAAGGATTTTCAATGTTTCTATTTTTTAATATAATAATCTTTTATAAATCCATGCAGCGACAGAAAACACCCCACTTTCAATGCTTTGTTCCAACAATACATTGTTAAAAAATTCAAGTCAAAAACAAAAAAGACTTCCCACTGATTTACTTCATGCAACCTCATAAAATTGTTACATAATTAAAACATTTCTCCCTTTCCATATTGTCACCATTTTTCTCTAGTTTTGTCGCAGCATGTGCGTGGTTCATGGCAAATCAAAATATTGAGGACACAGCAGGTACTAAGCACCCTACCTGTGCACGCGAGCATAGTGGAGACATGGCCACCTTATTTGAAGACCAAAATATCAATTTCGTTCTGACACAAGAGTGCCACCCTGTCACAGGTCTCCTACTTGTTCCTAACCCGAACCCTCACGACCATCACCTCTGTGCATTCTGCCATTAGAAAGGTCACAGCATTTTAGCCAAAACACTGGCAATTGTTCCTACGATGCTGCTGCTTCAGCACGGCACTTGCACATTACAGAAGAGACTTGGAACTCATCATGACAACCAACAGAGTATTTTACAGACCTGTTAAAGCCTGGCAAAACAAAGTCCTGGTTTATCATGAAAGACCCACATACTGCAACTTTTCCACTGGCTGAAGGAAGAATAATAAGTGCAGTTGGCCTGAAGTGCACAGCATTAAGCAATAGAATGCAGTTATAAATTACACACATGCAATGCATCCTCTTCGGAAATCAGCGAGAGGAGTCTGATGAAGTATGAAAGAGGTTAATTAAGTTAGATATTACGAATGTCTAATATTTTCGTAAGTGGAAAGAAACCACTGTAATATTCCTAGATATGAAGAGAATCTCAAGTTCATGAAATGTGAACAAATACTCTCGTGTTGTACATATAATAATTTTATCAGTTACAAAAGTGTGTGAAGCCATCAAGGAAATTCTTCTGACATCAAGAGAAATTAACCTTCAAATCTTCAAGCAGTTGTGTACAAGTAAAGTAAAGTAAAGTAACCGTTTTCCAATATTACTCAAAGTGAAATCTTCACAAATAAAGAATAAGCAACTGATCATGACTGAAGCATGTGATGGTACAAGCGTTAGCATATACCTAAAAGTACTTCAATTGCCAACCCCAATGAAATTATATTTATTACTAGAATATCAAACAACAGAATCTGTGAAATTCTTTTTCAACAACACAACTGATAATGAAATATAGGATAGAAAAGCACAAAGTAATTGAAATCAATAACTGTAAGCTGAGTATGTCATTTATTAATAAGAGTTAATTTCCGATGTATGCCTGGTAAATATTGAAAGTACTTCATGAAAAGAATTTAAAAAATATCACTTTCCTCTTAATGTATCAGGGCTGGCATATCAGAACCTACCCTATTTACATTATGAGTTTTCAAAGACAATTCGTCAAAGATCTAGATGATGTCTTGACTTCACATTGATTTATAATCAAGACACTACCTACAGAATATTTCTCTACTGATAAGATTTGTCAACAGATGAAGTCTTATGTTATTATATAACTTAATTAGTCCTACATAATCTTCACTTAATTAATTTGTTTTCTTTTAATACATAATACTTTTCTACATCTTATGGTGAAGGACACAGCACATGAAACTGGAAATCCTGATTCACTAGAGTTACTTTAAGAGCTGAACACACAGAAAATTAAGTATTTAATTTCTGTCAAAAATAAATAATGATTGGGATTTTGGTTTGATAAAGATTGAGATCATGGTTTTAAAGAACCCTTCTTATTCTAAGTAACTTTCAAGTAAGTAAGATATATTTTCATTAACACTAAAGCAAAGCTTTCAGGATCAAATACTACCAACCCATAGTCTAAGGTTTTAATTTTCATTCATTCCTTAAAAAATTGTCAGGAAAACGTCGTTCTCCAAAACGATGCTTACATCTCTCCAATTTCTCAAATTCCAACAATATTGTTTTCCTTCTCACACCATTTTCTGCATTTTCTTGGCAATAAATTTTCTTTCAATGGTAGTTTTTTCCCAAATATATGGTAGTTACAAATAAATTGTTGAGTATGTTATTTTCCTCCTTTGCAAATTTTGCATAATATCCTTCTCAATTCACATTTAACCATCAGTCAAAAATTAGAAAATAAAATACATACCAGAAAATACGAAGAATGTTCTCATCATGAATTAAATTTCATATATAATACATAAATATCACACAGACTCTTTGCCATAAAATTAGTCTAAAATACAATATTTTTCATAACACAGCAAAAGTAACTTTCCATGACAAGACAGACATGTTAGTCATAGAAACATCCACTTCTTGCCAATAAAGTTGTTTTCTAAATTCATCATAAATTTCATAAATTCATTGATATACGTAATTAGCTTCAGCAGCTACCATCAATAAATAAATATGCAGGAGACCATGAAACTGTTGTGGGCACAAACATAACAATCAAGACTTTACTGACTGAGAAATAGCCTATGTCCATTATTGAAATGAAATTTTCACAACAGTTTTCGGTAAACAACTATTACTTATGAAAAGTATAAAGCCCTCTTGTTTTTTTACATCCAAAAATGTATTTTCTTCCTTTAAATTATAGAAAATTCTAATTTATGGACAGAAAGCTTTTCACCCCTAACTAATAGTAAAGCATTTTGGAATTCAAACATTTAAATGATCAGTCATCATTCACAAACTGTCATTCACACTGCTCCACTTACACTCCATTTCATCAATATTTCAGAAGCTAAATTTAAAGTATCAAAATTGTTACCGAACAGTCTGCTTCAAGCTGGCTGAAGACAGTCCATCTTCTTTCAAAATACCTTCATACCAATCTTTCATGACATTTTTGGGATACACAACCTCATGTCCAGGCAAAGGCATTACTACATCTTGAATAAGCACATTTGCAAGATCATCTTCAGTGATAATTCTTACAATATCTTTTTTACTTGTGTGATCTGCAGGATCTGTATGCAACATATCTTTTATTTTACATTAATAACCCCTTGTACTCCTCTCTCTAGTGGAGATCAATCATTATAAACTTGTTTGTTAGATTATTAATTAGAAATGTGGTGCAGTGAACCAAACTTGTTTTCTTTGTTTCTTAACAAAAATGCTGCTTCTTTTATGATTCAAAATTTCGAAATCACCATTGCATTGCAAGGACCATGATAGCGCTTCACTGGGACTTAAGAAAAGAGCTTACGGGAATACAGGACCTAAAGAATTAGAAGCACAAAGGATTAAAATATTTTGAAAGGTAATAATCAAAAATAGCCTGTCTTGAAATATTATTCACATAACAGGTACTATATTGAAATTGCTTCAGACAACTTGTATATATGGAAAAGATAAAAAAACATTAAAAGGATGGCAAAATATTACTTAATGAATTTAATTTTGTTCCAATTTAGCATACTACATTGTACATTTTAAATTACAGATATTTACTAAAACACATATTATATTTCCAGCTAAATGCTTTTGTCAACAATGTATATCGTAACTGTTAATTTCGTTCTCGTTAGTTTCTTTGCAATATCTATTTCATACCAAATATACTCTTGTCTTGTATTTCTTTTAAGTCAAACATGTTAATGAAAAGAAAGCATCCAAACAAATAACAAGTATGTTCACTTCACATATCTGCGTATCTGCCCCCTTGTATATATTTATTGAAACATACATTTGCATTGATCAGGATATATAATAATAGTAATAATAATAATAATAATAACATAATAATAATAATAATAATAATAATAATAATAATAATAACAACAACATTACACTCAGTTTCAATTCTTAACCAAATTCATATCTACAGGTTAGCAACACATAGCTTCAAAGGAAATTGTAATGGATGCTCATATTTCGCAACTTTTGGAATATACCTGTTTTTTCACTTTCTTCCGCCTCTTCCTGCTCAGGGTCAATTTCTAGTTGGTTTTCATTTACAAAAACCAGATCACCAGCAATGGGTTTAATACCTAGTTCTTTAACACGTCGAGAGACAACTTTATTCCATATAAGACTCTGATAGGAATGTAAATATAACAAGCGTGTGTTGCGTGGTATCTAAAACATAATATATGCAATACTAAAAATCAAAGTTTAATACTATATCTTCTAAAACATTTTACATACATTTATCATTGTCATCTATCACAAAATTGAAAGTATATATACGTGTGTGTATGCATGTTTGCATACAATACAAATAGAAAACACAGAGTGATTGCTCTCGTACTTGGAAAAAATACTATTTTGGAGGGAGACTGAGAATCAACAGAGCATATAAGAGAATCATGTAGACATGCTGCAGAGTAGAATTGGGGTGAGCAAGCAGAGGAAGTAGAAACGGAAGGGAGAAGCTGAGAATGTGGGCAGATGGCACAGGCGGAGGGTAAGTAACAGACAAAGGAGCAAAACAAGACGAAGTAGTAGACACAGCAGGGGGAAGCGGAGAGAAAAGTGGGAGCCAAGGAGAAGGAATGGAAGTAACAGATGGTGTGGGAAAGATGACCACAGAAGGATGTACAGAGGTGAGCGATGTTGCTTGTTAGACAATTGTGATAAATAACTACCCATGCAATATTAGGTAATTCGTTAGTAAAACATACAATTCTAAGAATCCAGGCATTACTCTACTAACTCGTAAGTACTTACATTCTCTAGAGCATTAACAAAATCATTAGCAGCACATTGACTTAACCCCATCAATAATTTTCCTTCAATTAACTTTTCCCTGTTTGGTAGATCTTTTAATGCTTTAGTTGCATCACGAGTCTCCCACCATATCTTCCTTGCTCGTGCCAGAGAATGATTTGGTTCACCTTCTCTAGGTTTCAAGATTAATTCAATTGCCTAAAAACAAATTTCCAGAAAAAATAGTAACTATGAAAATAAACAAAACTACACATAAAAAATTCAGGTAATTATATTCAGGACAATTTCTTTAAACCTTATTCTAGACAACCATGGCCCATTGGATTCAAACACAATCTTCAATAGTTTAAACATTTACTATAGAAAGTATTGGCACATTTTTGGCTACTTCGTTTTCCTTGCACATCTCTCACTCCGTCAGTTTCAGACTCTCTCACTCGCTCTCTCCGACCGTTTCAGACTCACTCTGTGTTTCTTGTGTTTTTCCCCTGCCTCCTCACCTGTCTTTGTCTCCCTCCCTGACAGTCAGCTTGCCTGTCTCTGGCTCTGTGTGTGTGCACGTTAATGTTTCTGTCATAACTGTTATCTCGTCTTATGTTTGAGCAGTGAGTTTACATTCTAAATTATACTTTTGAACTTGTTCTTCTTGAAGAAATAATCCTGCAGACATTGTTCTGTCTGCACATGCATCGAAAATGCAATAAATTTTTTTAATTTAGAGAGTCTCTCTCCTCGATCTAAAGAAAAACTCTCACAGAATTTGCTCATATGTTTGTCAAGCTTTTGACCATATCTTTTCTTCTCAATTTCTACTCTGTTGAAATGATCGTGTTAGTTGCAAAATGTTTCAACGATTCCTTTAGATGTTTAGGTTCAATTATAAACAATGTTGAAGTTTTCCATCAGCATCTGTTACAAATTTTCAAGTTCGGAGTAATTTGTATATATTGCCTGCCCAACTTAAGTTACATGCCTTAAACTTTTACATTCTGATCTGCCATGATTTTCTACATTGAAAAGATTGAGAGACGAATTAATGCATATATTCTGGGTACCTTCCATCTTCAATTAATTTTTGTCACTCTTCTACACAAGCAAAAAGTGCACGGGCACTCACATGTTTTACAAATGAGTATATTCCTTGCATTGCGTTACTGCTACAGTGGAAATGAACCGATCGTGCCCCTCTGGCTTGTTCGACAATAAAGGCACTCTGGGATGTAAGCTTATCACAGTGTTTGTATTTCTAGGTCGTCTTCCTACCATTGCCTTGGGTGGAAAATGACTCACTGACATCGATGAACAGTTGTGGGCAGTATTCAACAAGGCTGCAACACCAGTGGAGGAAGACAGATAGACACAGGGAGCATTGATAGAGCAGTATGGCACAAGCGCACCACAGTGGTCGAAAAAATACTCTGCACTCTGTTGAATATTATTTTTTTTACTCAAGTTCTAAAACAATAGCCGTTTTGAAACTTTGAAGAGATGTAGATTAGAGTCCAAAGAATTTATTGCTGACGAGTTTAAATCAAGGGGATTATCTTAAAAAAACTTGTTTTAAAAATTATAAACAATTTAAAATATACAACAAAAAAATTGCCATTATTTATAAGCATTCATTGGAAGATTGCCTCTTAAGCTTCAATTTGAAATCAAGTATACACTTTTAAAAGCTATATATTTGGAGCTAAAAATTAAAAAAATGGCTTGATATTGGAGATAAATGAATATCTTTCGATAGGTGTAACTACAAACATTTTTTTTTCTCAGCTAAACAAAAAATACATCTTACTTTTCATAATAGGTAGTGTAAAAAGTATTAAGAGAATTTGGAACACCTCAGCTTTTTGTCTGTCCAGTTTTACGAGGAATGACTCTGACATCTACTGTTTCATCTAACATAACTGAAACAAAATCTGAATTTTCTATTACTTTTAAAATTGTTTCACTCATGACATCAGTAATATGGAGAATTACATCATTTTGGATATCATTGAATGTGCCTTTAAATACATGTCAAAATGTCATTCCTCTCAGAATATTTTTCTAGCTTGAGAATCCACCTTTTTGATTGGTTCCATGTCTATATCATTTCCTTCAAAATATTATTTAAAGGTAAAAGTTGATTTAATCGCATTGTGACACCGAAACAGATATTCTTGTTTATCAATAATCATTTTACATCAATTAGAAGTTTCAAGATTTTTCAAAGCTCTATCACTTTCTGGTTTTGCAAGGTATTATTAACTTTTAATGTTTTGTTTACGTCCTCAAATATTGTCAAATTTAATAATGGATGGCAGAGCCAGCCTTCCTATATGGTCAAAAGCTGGTCTTCAATTTTCAGAGAACAAAATAGGTTTTGAATTGAAGCACAATAATTTCTTCGATATTCCCCATAATGTTTGATATCTAATGAACAATGTTAAAATAAACATAAACAAAAACTCAGTAAAAACATACAAGAATTGATATAAAACACACAGTATTTCTCTTAATGTTTCTAGTTCACACTGTCGTGAGTTCAACTGTAGCTTTGTAATGCTAATCACCATGGAATAGAAAAGGGATCACTGCAGCTATTTGAGTCACCAAAAGCAGCGACAAGCACTGAACTGGATGCACTAATATTAGCAATCTCTTCATAGTTTTGTGGCTAATCCATATCTGGACTGTTTCTTCTCAGTCAGAAGTGTGAAAGAGAGTGAGGGAGTGTGAGAGAGTGAATATAAGAGTGTGTTTTATGCACAACTGTATCTGAATATTCTTACAATTAATTCCATTTACAGCTGGAAATCTAACTATCTTCAATTCAGGTATGAATTTCGCTCCTCTTGCAGTAACAGTTACTAAGCAATAGAGAGCAGTCCTATTGCCACAAAGCCAAAAAGTAGCGAACATAGGTAGTACTTGAGCAACGAAGGGTTATAATTTTGTACAGAGCATTCATTTAGGCTGGGAGTTCTTTTACATGCCGTAAATCTGTGAACTGAGGCAACCAGCATTATTTCTTTCCAAAGGAATTCTTTTCTCTTAAAAATTCACGACTTCAACCATATTTAAACAAGTGAGCTTGAATATAAGAGTGATATGCTGTGCAACACCGTTAAAGTTATGTCTAAAAATATTATCTTGAGAAGTAATAATAAAGAGAGAATATTTTGACACGTCTTGAGAGTCAAGTGTATACAATCAAAATCTATAAAACATTTGATTCAAAGTACATCAACTTCTCCTTTATTGGCTTAATTAATTCTATGAGCACATCTGCCTAATTTTTTCTCATCATGTCTCTTACCAATTTCCAGTCTCCAAGCAAAAGTGCTTTACCAATTGCATGAGTTGGAACAGAAACTGAACTACCAAACCTCTGCAAACCATAGTAATTCAGAAAACCTTGCTCAGAAAGGGATGCCATTGCCTTTTCAATCTGATCATCACTTCCAGTAACATTTCTGCAACACAAGTTAACAAATCTTTCAGAATAATTAATCAGGATAAAAAAAGAATCTTCAGGATAATAAAATATGGTTTTAAGATTTGCTCAGTTGACTAATAAACATGAAGAGTGTCATTTACTTAACATAAATCAGTTATATTTATTTTCATCTGATGATGAAAAATATTTTTAAAAATTTTAATATCCTGTAACAAAACCTTTTACAAAGCATTCAAGGCACTAATGCACAATGCTTTAAATTACTGAAAGCAATTTAGGAAAATCAAATCTCTCTTTCACATACTATTAACTCAGTTTTATCTACAATAGATTATATTTCTGCCTTACTAGATAGCCTATCGGTTCAACGCCTCTTAACTAATGACCTTCATCTACAACTTAAGAAATGTAGTTGTCACCTTCTCAAGAGCCTTCAACACCAATAAAAGCTTCTACTTCATCAATAGCACAAATGTAGATCCTCTGAAATTAGACACCTCAGAGTCCTATTTTATGCTAAACACGTATGTTTACAAGTAGATTGATGTGATAGACATGGCCATCAACAGGTCTTTACCACAGCTTGGTCTAATTAAAAGAACTTGTACAGAGGTCAGGGGTGTTGCAGCATAAGAGCATTATATCTTTCCCTAGTTAGGTCTCCCTACTATTTGCTTCCACTGTATTGACACCGTACTATGCTCTCCATATAAACAGATTTGAGAGAGTCAGCATAAGCTCTTCAGAATCCTATTACCAAAATTGAGTCTTTCCAATCCATTGCAGGTTCTTATTTACTCAGGTATTTCACCCATGTTAAATATATCTCTGAAATATCTTAGAATATATAACCTTTATAAATTATTATACCTTCAATAATCCGTTTTTACTCTCCCAACTTACGTTTTGAATCTGAACAATGATTTTAAGGCATTATTGCCCTTTTGTATCAAGAAATTTCTCCCATAACTGGGTTTTCAGGACTTGAAAAACTGGAAACGATATACATGTAATCACAGTTTTACTGTTTTTGTCAAGATTCTCAGAATGTCTATTTTTCATTTCGATTAATTTGAAGCCTAGATGTTTGAAAGGATTCTCCATAAATTGCTTTTTGATTCATGGAGTTTATTTTTACCTTTATTTTTGTACTTTATTTATACTACAATTTTGCGAGTCACCTTTATCCTTATATTTCTGTTAACCCTTTGTATTAGAAAAGAGTCCTTATTGTAAATTATTAAATAAACAAAAGCGACAGTGTCATATGATAAATCTGAAATAACTTGTGAATGCAAAGCACAAAATGGAGTGCATCACAATGACAATAATACGTTAAACACAAAGTACACAACATCTGTTCAAGAAATGTAATATTGATGAAAATTCATAGGGAGGCCATTCACCCAACATAACCACTACTTTGCTCGTATTTGGTGTGCATGCACTGAATCATGATATCCAGTTCAAGTATATTTTAACTACAGGCTAGGGTAATACTCTTGATCTAGTTTTTCTTTAGCAAGTTATTCCTATGACACATGTACTCTAAATAACATTAATTCTTATAAATAATTGCCAATATGCTAATTTGTCTTACCTGAGAGCAATCCGAAAACGATTTCCTTTGAGATCACCTAATTTTAAACCTTTCGACTTGAAACTGAAGTTGCCTACAGACACTCCATATAATTGAGAACTTACATCTAATAATCTTTTAGGCTCAGTACGCAAAATACTCATCATCTGACTAGTCACTGCTCGCCGATCTTTGGTACCAGCATATGTTATCATGTTAGGTTTAATCCTGAAGAAACAAAAACAATGTGGATACATTCAAAAAATGGTTACTGCACTTTCAGTTTCCTAAAGGAAGAAACTTAACACAATTTCACCACCTTGGTTATAAAAATTACAATATATCATTAATATGTAAGTTTTGTCACGTCAGAAACAACTCAAATGACCAATGAGTAACATTATAAATTTTCAAAATTTGAAACACCACACACATTTCAAAACTATATTTTATTACGGTATTCAAGTTCCTAAAGAAAGAGTTTCACATGAAATTAGTTAATATGTACTGTTGACAAGTGTCATATAATGAGGTCATCACTCGAAAAGTAAAGGTAAAAGAAATTGGTTATAATTACAGTACAACCCCATGGATTGTATCTCCAGAGAGAATTCAGCTTATGAGAGATAATATTATAAGCTGGATTCACTTTTCAGTGGGTTTTACTGCACATAGAAATACGAAATTAAAATGTTTGTAAAGATAATAAGTCACAACTGAACTAAAGTGGTTAGTCAATGAAAATTAAGAAGGATTAAATTGCAATTTTTTTGTCAAAATAGATAATTTTTATAATTATGAAGTCAGAATATAAGAACACCAAAGCTACATGCATTTTCACTGGTGCTCGTCTCAACACAGAAGTAAGTTTTAAAAATTAATATAATCTGAAAAATCATTTATTTCCATACCTCAACCTACTAGCTATTAAGTTGACAGTCTCCATTGTGTCCAAATTCTCTTTATGAAGAACGAAATACACGTAATCACCTCCATACTCAGTAGGCCATCTGGATCTCTCTGATTTAACTATAAATAGTGAAGATACATTTTTTTAAAAATTTTAATTTATAAGAAAATATATAAATTTAAAAAATTAAAGAAATGTAAACATTATAGATATTTTTTCACCAAAATTTTTACTTATCATACTACAGATTTGTAGCAGAAAAGACTCATTGTTTTACTCAAATGTCAGATAATGACTTTTGAGTAAAAAAACAAGCATACTCTTCAGTTTCTTAATAGCTTAATTAATATCAGTGTTGTTAACTAGTTAAGAGTAGTAAGTTAATTTTTTTTAGCAGGTTGATGATCCTAATCGCCTTCTTAATATGATCACATTATAATTGTGGATACCTATATTCGCTAAAAATATGCAATTTTAGCAATTTTAACAATATAAATGAAGAAACTTGACAGTGAAAGTGGTATTTCAAATGAATAAAAATAATTAGGGAAACATGTGGATGGAATGGAGTTGTATATAAACAATTTTTCCATGAACAGTCAACTCTGATTACAGTGAACCCTTGGTTGTAGTGAACTGAACGTGTTTGTCCCATTTCACTTACATTACACATAAGCATACAAAGATTTGGTCATAGTGAAACCGGACCTCGGCTATAGTGAACGTAGGAAATACATCCTGGAAAGTAATTCCCACCTGAAAAAGAATATACGTCAGTGCCACAAATTCTAACATCAGATACCTTGGAAAAAAAGGCCATTATCAGTCAAAACATCAGCCAAAGATCATAATCAAAGAAGTCTTCCCTAATATGGCGGCAGTGGACCCAGAATGGGGACCTTCCTGATGACACTGTACCACTCAGTTCAAGCTTGATGTTACTTGACATTTCGCAGAACAGATCGCATGGTGTTCTACACCATCCCATTACCGAAAGGATATCGTGTCAATAGGCGAGTAAAAGGGCCTGTGTTCTAATGGTGGAAGAGGCATTGAATGGCGTCAAGACTACACTATGACACTTAGAGACAGTGGACAATGCAGAATCTTGAGTATATCTAGAGATATTATTAACGAAAAACATACAAAGCAAACAATCGAAAATAATTGATATTTAAGTACCAACAAAGATATTGAAATTTCCCTGCTGTTAATGTATTTTGCTGTATTCTATATTAATAAAATCAATATTTGTAGAGAAATACTATTTAATTTTGACATCATTAGATATAGTGAACCAAAAATGTTAGTCTCCGAAACTTCACTATAACCAAAGTTGACTGCACTAAAAGCAAAAAAGTGCAATGAATTTCCCCAGAATTTTGGAAAAGAGAGGAACATACATTAATAACATAGACGTTCAGAACTGTATGAAAGCCAGTTTCATTTAAAAGAAAAATATGCTGAACTTCATATCCTATTCAGTTACTTGGGCAACCCCACTACATTTCCAATTTGAACAGAGAGACTATGAAATCATCTTAGTTTAACCTTACGCAATTAAACATTGTTTATATGCAGTAGTGTATGCATTTTCTCACATGAAATATAAAATACTGAAACAATTTGTTTCCTTTAAATTACACTGGTTAACATAATTTCTTCACAACAATTTTAAATAGTGAATTTTTTATCCCAAATTCAGATAATTTAGGTAATTAGAAATCATTTGTTATGAAAGGAACCCTTAACTTCTATTGTAGAAGTTTTATTCAAGGTATATTGACAGTAATCATTTGTTAAACTATGCTGAAGCATCAAAAGAAAGTACATGCAGGTTCATTCACGTTTCAACACCCACAGAACTATTAATCTGGAATTGTGGCCTGACAGTTTTGAACTGGCTGCCTGTTTTCATGGAGATCACCAAAGAAATATTTTTTCCATTTAATTTAGAAGAGTATTGTGTATGATGAGTTTTTTGTTTTTTCATAATGGCAACAACGTTTAAGTTACAGAGACTATTCCACTTGTGAAATTAAAACAAACAGTGTTTAACTATATAAACAAAATGCCCTAATCAGGACAGTATCTTAAAAGTTTACTGTTTTTTCTACCCAATTTTTCTCACTACCCCACCCTACTGGTCAATCATAAACTATGACTTATCTACCTTTGGAGGCAGTGTACATTGATTGCTTTGTCAAT
>BOPP01000031.1:712341-764841 GCA_017312745.1 Gryllus bimaculatus
AAAAAAAAAACCTACACACAATGAAAATGATCCTTGAGTGAAATTGTAAAAAGCAATAAAAAACCATTATGAACCTTCATGTAATTACATTTTTCAAATATATTACATATCCATCTCAAAGTAGATGAATACATCCAGCGTTCACTTTCTGCAAAAAGTTAGCGGAACACTCAGACACTTATGTGTATGTGAAGGGATTACACATACATAGGTAGTTCATGTGTCAGTGATTGTGCATGTAAGGGGAGGGAGCAGGAAAGATGTGCAGCCTTTAGTCTACTTGTGAAGGTGCTGCTCCCACATTCGACTGGTACTGATCGGAATAACCATGGTACTAATCAGTACAGCTGGCCTCTGAAAATCTCCTCCAGACAGCATCTGAATTTGACCTAGCAACATAACTATCAAAAATTGGCCATTGCAGGAACTCAAACACTAGAATGTCCCGATCAGAGCTGCTGCAGGGACAGCAGCAATGCCTTCTCTGAGCCTGTGCAGCCTAATTCTACCATTACTTTAAAGCAAACAAGTAATTCAGATTATATATTTTATCTAGAATTAAAATTACATAAATCTCTCACAAATGAACTCCTCAGTTTTAATTGAAAATTGACAGTATTACAAAAAGAGGTATATAATATTATAGATAATTGAATTTTCTGTATTTTTAAATACCCATTTTTTGCTTCTATGCATTCAAATTGATGTTTACAGCACATTCTCTTAGTGATTCAGTACGTGTACAGTACTATCTAGCCCTTCAGAAAATAAAAAAATAAAAAATTGTAATTCAATAATGAAAAAGTATTCTATAAATATAATATTTATTGATGGAGATGCCAGTAATAATAATATCTGTATCCACAAGTAAATAAATAATCAAAAACAATATTTGCTTAAGCGAAGAATGGAACTTCTATATTCAGATCAAATCACCAACAAAAAATACAGAAGATAGAAACACAAAGTATGTTTTTGTTGTTGTTTTTTAAAATTCGCGTCAAGTCTTAGTACAAAATTGTTTATAACATTAAAATTGTTATAAAAGCAGTCTCTAACAAAATTATACAAAAAGATGTACCTTATAGGACACAATCATATAACTTTGATAAAAATCATATTGCATTATTTTACACAGTTGATTTTAAGTATTTTTTTGCTATCACCAAGTAGTTGCTATTCATTTTGACAAATCTAACCCACTGGTTGAATTAAAGCATCAACATATTTTATTTTTAAGAAAACCAGTAACTGCATTATTGTTTCAATATGATTCAATTTATTAATAAAATCCCAGAGGCAGTAATGTACAAAAAATGTAATAAAAGTCATAAAAACAATGATCCTAAAAATCAATGTCCTAAATAATCTAGATTGGGTATTTTAGTGAAACACGATAAATGGAAAAGGCAATTGGTTACTGAAGATTGGAATTGAAAATAAAACATGGGAGAATTTACCTTTACTAGAATGTTTACAAACAACCATAAACTTCTTTTCTTCCTTTTCCTTTGTGTTGCTAACTAACTGTCCACTTCCTACAGCTTTTATAGCGCTATGCAGTTTTCTACGATCATCTTTATTCATTTCTGTCACCTATCAATAAAAAACTGACATTACTACCTACACTTCAACAATAATAATTTCTGGGAATAAATTAAAATAAAATTCATTAAAGAAAATAATGGGTATTTAATGTAATGTAGTAGTCTTTGTTGATAATTTCACACGAGAATAAAAGTTATTTGTTCAAATGGTACCAGTTTTCGAAAAAGACTTTTGAAACAGGTATGTCAGTAGTTAACTCATAATTTCTCACAATCAAATAGTTTTTTCAGCCCCGAGTAATACTCAAAGTTTCATCTTTTATAATCAATTTTGAGAAGTTCAAAATTATAATATTTATATTATAATGGGGATAACCTGTCGAAAATCACAGGAGAAAATCAAAGTCCCATTTTTATAATAAATTGTAATGTAATGATACAAGTGGCATACAAAAGGGAATCAAAATGGTTCACATTCCCTTTTATCGATCAGACCACGTCTGTTAAACACAAACAATAATATTATCTTTCAGAGTAGAGAAATTTCTGAACGCATTCCTTTTGTTTCTATGACTGTCATGGGGCCACCAAAAGGGATTTTTGAAAACACACACACCAGCAGCCTCAAGAGAACCAGCAGTTCTTGAATGACAAGCTTCCGAACATTATGAAAGAAGTTTAAAGAAATGGTGTATTTATTTATTTCAAAAATAAATACTGTCAATATGATTCACGCATTTACTAAATAATATATCACTTTCATAATAATAGTTATTTACAATGTAAACAATACAATAAGAGATTGGAAAATTGCCAAACGAGGCCATTAGGCCAAGTTTTGTAACCAAACACAAATTCTCAATGTTTCATACACTTTGTAAAAATCTGTTATATTTAATGAGAAATTTTATCTCACACCTTCATTTAGTATTCACTTTTTTTTTCTCCTGAAAGTGAGAGAATATAGTTCTGATTCGGAAATAGAAATAGCAGCAAATACTGTTACAGAAAGATTGTTACCAAACAAATATATGCGTGAGAATTATTAATTTTTAAAGAATGGTGTGAAAAAAGCTTTCATACCATATCAGAAAAATGTTTTGATTGCTTACATGCCTGGCAAGTCAGGAGAAACTAAATAGTCTTTGTACCCACTACTCTACGTTAAAGAGTACAAAATCACTTAATGACAATACTGATATAAGATAGTTTACTCACTTATTAGAGGTTTTGAAGAGGGAAAGTGAAGGATATAAGACAAAGAAGTCCAAAATATTTACAAATGAAGAGTGGCAAAATACGACATTATTTATTACACTAGGGAAAAACTGATTATAATGGCACAATGTTTGACTTCATTTAACCAAAGTGGATAAATAATGTAAAGAAATTGTATTGAAAAAATATTATAAAATATAAACAATAATTTAGATACAGATTTTCATCCGCAAAATGAGGAATTAATGTGAAATTAGAAAAAGAAATACTTTAGCGTGTTGTGTATAAAATAAGTCAAATAAGAGAATTAGAGGATTGTCAGAACTCTAAGCTCTCAAAGATAGCAGCTTATGCAATATTAAAGACAAGTATATACTCCGATATATACGGTCATCCAATGGGAAGTGGGAAGCTTCATTATCACTTAAATGTATGGTATTGGAGCGACGGATTGAATGTCCTCCTCTCCTTCCAGCACGTGAAATTAAAGTGCCCCGAGATATAAATCGAAATAGTAATAAATAATTATTAGCTCATCAAAACCACATTCAAGTGAGCGGGCGGTGTATAATATACCTGACAGACACATCGCATAAAATTATGGAAGTAATGCTCCAATATAGATTTTAATGTAACTTAGTTTTCATTAATTTGAATTGCTTAAATTTTTACTGTATATTCGTATTTTGAAATTTGGAAATTACATTTCCTTTATTCAATGCAGGTGCAACCTTCAATCTTTTGGGGCACAGGTCGCCACTGATAAACTAGTGTAAAATGCCAAAACAAACGTGCTTGTGGCAAAGTGCAAGAGTGTGAATTGAATTGAATTGAATTTGCCTTATTTTACGTGGCGAGACTCGGGCCATCAGGCCCGCTCTTCCGTCTGACCACGCAAATTTCTTTACGCTCTATTTCAGCAACTAGGAGAGAAAGGAGGTATTTCTTGGGCGAGAAACAGGCGATTTGAATTTAGCTCAGAGGCATCATTTAGGCTTGAGGATCTTTTACATGCAAGTAAATCTACAAACATTAGACAGCAGGCTTTACTTCCCCTCCAAAAGAAGGCGTACGAAGGATTTTTTCGCCCTTAAAAATCCACGGCTTCGATCAGGTTTGAACCTGCCAACTTGGGTACAACAGTCCAGTACGCTAACCGTTACACCATCGCCGCCGCCATGTGATCCCCACATTTTGGAATCCTGATTTGTGATTAATTTTGAACGAGTCAATTTTATCTGTAATTGTTTCAATACACATCTAATATAAAAAACACGCATCCATTGCAAATCTAAGCCATATGGAAATGATTTGTTTTGGGATCTAACCAGAAGATTCCAAGAAATTTCTCCAAAAATGTGCGTTTGTGTTTTTTAGTGCTACGATCTAGCATGTACCACCTAACACAACACCACTGCCGGGGTCACCTCCACTAGCAGCTGTAACGATAAATGAAATGCCAGTAAGGCGGCCCACAACACCCAGGTGACGAATAACACATGTTGGTACAGATTGTATCGCATGTCACCGCTTTTTATAGAATGCAGTCTGTGCTTGATAAGGAAAACGTTCATCGTTAGTGTTCCACACCCTCAGATAGTTATCTTTTGATGAGATAAACTTTATTACATGCAGTATTTAAGATCCTGCTAATGGAATAATCCCCTTTGTAGAATCATTTTAACTACAAAATTATATTTAATAAACATGGGTTAAGCCAATGTTTTAGCAGAATCAAAAATAATAAATTTATTTAAAGTCTAAATATTACATTTTTTCAAAAATACTCTCCATTAGTACATCTACACTTTTCAATCCTTTGGAACCACTTTCAAAAGGTGTTGCTTCGTGTCTCTTCAGGAATGGTATTTACAATACGAATGTAGGCTTCCACAGCTTCGTCATCTGAAGAAAAGCATTGTCCTTGGATCTTCTGCTTGGTTTGGGAGAACAAAAATCAATCACAAGGGGCCAAGTCGGGCGAATGGTGCAACAATCGCACATGTTCATTGTTGAGAAAGTCGACTGTTGCAACCGTGTACGCAGGAGCATTGTTGTGGTGCAGCAAAATGTGACTTTGCTTGGACATTGGACACTTCAATGGTGTGATGACTATCGGCAAGCATTGTGTGACATACCACTCAAACACAGTACATTGGTTGTCTGTACATTGGTTGTCTGAGTAGTCAATGACCTTTCTTTGTACAAGGAAAAAAAATGTAACAATTTTCTTTCTGCAGCTGTGACCCCTCTTCACCTAGGAGGATTGGTCCTCGACTGGAAAGCACCAAAAACTTTAAATTTCAGGTTTGTAGAGGTAATCCCATAATTCATTGCATGAAAGAATGTTGAAAACGTCCTTAGACCTCCTTCAATCAAGTTTTTGAAGCATGAATTTGGATTTTTGCTCTTCCGTTAATGAATGTGACACCCAGGGAGCACATCGCTTGGCGAGTGTCAAATGTTGATGCAAATAGCTTGTGCTGCAGTCGACTCGATATTTAGAGTCTGTTCAATGTCAGCAAATGACAAGTGAGAGTCATCTGCCACCATTTTTCTCAGTGTTAATGTTTTCTTCTGGCACTGCTGTGGCTGGACGTCCAGAATGCAGTTCATCTTCTAGAGAATGTCTTCCTCTCGAAAATTTTCGAAACAAACAAAAACTATCGCTCAAGACATTGCAGATTCACCAAAAACAAACATCAAAGACCTGAGGCATTCTTCAGCGGCACTTAAACCATTTATAAAAATGGTACAAAATCAGGGCACAAAATTCACGGCATGAGACATCTATCTCAGAGCACAGCAAGTGGGCAAGAGGCTGTTTCATCCCTCCTTTCGCTTGAGTCCCCCACCCCTTCCCCCAACTCTTTGGGTTAAAGGTTAGAAAAAAAAGAACTTTCAGGTGCTGCCAAATTCCTCCTACGGTCACTGCTTAAAACCTTCAGCATGTCCTCCGCATATCCATTAGAATGGTAAGATATGTTGTAGTAAGAGCTGGTAAATAGACAAATTTTCTTTAATAACCTACCCAATAATACATTAAAAGAATATTCTCTTCAGAAAAACTATTTTGGGAGTGCCCAGATTACATTCTCCAGCACCGTATTCAGGGACATAGCCGTAGCTCAAACGATCAACCGTCAAGAAAAGTTGCGCTACACATTTTTGAATATTTTTGCTTCCTTGTACGTGTACTTACATAAGGAGGAATAACCGTAATACAGAGAATAATCAATGATTTTTCAAAGAATTAATAAGCATATTTAATTAACTAAACGAAAGAAATATTAAAAGAAGAAACATTGAAATGTTAAAAGTTAATTTTTACTTTCCTGTATACATACGTATATACAGAGTAATATACATAGTATAGAGAAAGTATGTAATGCTGCGTAAAATCGATTTTGAGATTTCAAGGGAAATACACGTTTCGGGGTCCCCTGGTACCAAAAAAATATGTTTTCTTCTTCTTTTTCCCCCCGAAATGTATGTTCTTCTGTAAACATCACTAGTGCCATAAACCATTTATGGAGGTCACTTTCAAAATTTTCTCAAAAATGGCTCAAACTTTTTCTTTGAACTTAAGGTAGGGATAGTGCAATATTAGGGACAGGGATATTGCAACTTTAAATGACATAAAAGTAATTTTTCTGTATACGTTTGTTTTTTGAAAAATTAGAAAAAAAAATTTGACTACCCCCTCTTGTCATCAATATTAACATTAGCAGCTGTTTCTTCACTATTGCATTTACGACAACAAGTGCTTCAAATTATGTTTTATAAAGTTTTATGAAAACTAAATCTTCCATCAGTTTCAAAAAATGTTCATGACTTGAAATAACTAAATATGGAGAACAAATTTACTTTGAAGGAAAAATCTTTGTATTCAATTTTATAGTTGTAGTAAGACACTGAAAAAATTCAAACATTTGTAATTTTTAAAAATTCAGAGTTAACAGTGAAAATTGGACCTGTGCACCCTCTATAAGAAAAATTAAAAATGTACATAAGGCTTTATGTAAAGTATCTCTAAAAATTTATCAATGCTTTTTTTCAAAATCCAGAGCTTTTGCTCAGGCCAGATCATCAGAGTTTACTCAGTTAGTAAAAATCCTATGCAATACTTTCAGTGCTACTGCTCTTCCATACACTCAGGGAAATGAACATCTGAAGGAAAAAAAATACAAAGAAAAAAAAACAACACTTCTCGCAACAATGGACCTGAAAACATGAAATTTCTTTTGAGATCTCAAATGAATTTTCCAGCGCTTTCGTAACCTTCCATTACTAATAATTACTCATATATACAAATAAATAATATTAATAATATACAATAAACAATAAAATAATAATAATAATTAATAATCAATAATATAAAGAAAAAACATATCATCCACGTTTTCTCCCCTTTTATCACATTTATCACACACAACAAAGAAACTTTGCAGGCAACTCTCAACATTTCCCTTTTTTTTTTTTTAATTTGATTTGAAGGTTCTGTTTTTAGGCAGACATTCATTCACATAATTTTTTATTTAAAATCTTAAAACCTTTAGACCAAAAGAGTTTAAATAAAAAATATTAAGTGAATGAATGCCTAAAAAAAAAAAGGACCTTCAAATCAAGTCTCAAAAAACATAAAAGAAAGGCAGTCTTATTCTCACTGAGTAATTTTAAAATTTTCTCTCAAAACAACTATAAAGAGTTTACTCTGTATTTCCAACATACCTCAATTTCAACGTTCTTATCCTCATCTTCTGATTGCTCAAGAAGTGCTTTAATTTTCTCAAATACTTCAACAGATACAACTGATTTAAGGTGTTCCTCATGGTCTAGTTTTTCATTTCCCGGGGGAACTATGAACAAAAATTATGAATTACAACAAATAAATGAACACCCACACTTGTGGTCAAATATACACCAAATGCATAATATTACATGTGGCAATTTGACAAAACCACATAAAATGTTTCCACATCAGTGAACAATACTGTTTAAATTTTTATAATAGGACAAAATTTGAAAAATAATTATGGCCAATACAACTAAAGCATGCACATTGTAAAAAAATTTAACAATAACACAAATAAAATTATTTTAATACACTTAGTTTTGTCAGCACATGCTTAGCTCCATAGTAACCAACCAACTAAACAACACTAAGAGCTTGTTCACACCAATGGCCGCTAAAATGCTCACGAGTCCATTAAAAATATTTTAGCGAACTCTCAGTTTAGATTGTATCAGTGCTCTCTTAAATCTTTGGATAAATGTCCCATCCCTTTTGTATCATTTCATCCCCTTTTCTGTGATCCCCTTGGCTCATTTTGTTCCCTTGTCCCAAGATCCATGTTGTCCCGTATTGTCCCCTTGCCCCTCGTCTCATTTTGTTCTCTTGTCCCCTTGCCTCACCCCCTCTGTCGTAACTTGTCCCTTTCTCCCCATTTTGTTCCTTTCTTCCCCCTTTCCAATTTTGTCTCCACTGGCCCATTTAGTCCCCATGCACTCTTCATCCTTTCTCCTTTGTCTCACTTGTCCTTCTGCAGACTGTGATTGTCATTTAAAAATGGTACCCAGACCCTGCACCAACCCTTTCTACAGAACATCAAGAGTGATGACACTTCTTGAAAGTGTTAAATGTTTTATCGGTCACATGCATCTTTAACCCTGTTAACACAACCCTATAGGTTTGTTAAGTGCGCTTGTGCCTACCTGTATGTTAAGAAATTTAACATCCTCAGCTATGGGTTTTAATGTCCTTAGCAATGTAAGTAAACAACCACCAATTCATCGCAAGTCAAATATTTATTAAAAAAAAAAAGATGACGTTTTGAACACATCAAATTCAGAATACGGACTAATTTAGAGGATGTTCCAGAAATAAGTATTTTGGAAACTGTGCTGCACAAGCCAAATGTCAAAGTGCTCAAAAAATGTATTCTGAATTTCAGAGCAATTTCAAGTATAAAGGACTTCTGAAAGTTGTACCTCATACCGTACTTTAAACTCGCACTGTTTCACTTAGTCTTCTGATCTTTCCAGATCAATTTTCAGCAGTTAGACATTCACACACAAAAATGTACAATTAATCATATTCTTTTGCTTGTTGAGAAAAGAACAAACCTTTTGCTGCTGGAAGTTCAATGCTTGTCAGAGTAACAATGGTACCATTACCCTCTATCTCGTTCACTTGGAAGTCAGAATATCTCTGTTTTATTATTCCATTGAAACCTTCATGATTACTTATGTATTCTGTAATTCCCACATCCGTTTCTTTCAACCTGCTCAAGTACTGTCCTTTACTCCCATCTCTCCCATTATTAAATGATGCTTTGTTCACATTTATCTTGTGAAAATGTTTTTTGTTTGAGGAAAAATCTTTTCGTGTATGGTGAAAAGGTTTTCTGTTTCCACGATGTTGTGACTTTCCCCGAAATTTTCTGTTCATTCTGGAACTTCTGTAATACAAGTAAATACAAATACTTTAAAAATCCATTAAAGAAAAAAATATTAAGAATTGTAGCATATTTTCTTACCACAAAGAAAACAAGTGTCTCTGTATGATATCAATCATTATAGTACGTTATACAATTCAATATTACAACTATTTATGATAATTTGATTTTAAAATGTAACTATAATTAAACACACAACCATTCATGGAGATATGAAAGATTATTAGTAAACAATTCATGCAATTTGACTACAATATATAGGCCTACTACAAACCTTTATGAAGTCATAAAATGCTATTGACTATTCAATGTGCTACTGTTCAGCAGTCAACATCAATAGCAAAAAATATCATTTTTATGCTAGTTAATAAATACTTCAAAAAATAATTGAAGTCTGGGCCACTCAATACTGATCCCATAATGTGCGTAATGTTATGACTAGTTGGTTATCAACCAATTAATACATATTCTTAGAGTATACATTTACATCAAAACGGTAATACTTCAAAAATGATTTTGGGGCAAATATTTAATTTCCCGGTCAGAAGCAACTGATAATAGGATTCTAATACAATTTTCCTGTTCATTTCAACTACTGTTTGGAGCAGAGTGATTTTTAATAAATAAAGGTCTCTGAGTTTACAACTGTCACCACTTATTCCAGGCATAGAGCCATGGGGAGGGAAATTTTCTCTGGATCTTTTTATTCATTACCAATGGTGAAAGAATAATAATCCCCCTACGAATAATACAGAAATAATAGCAGATTTGTTAGTCTCAATACTTAATTATTAATTTTTCAGTGATTAATATTAATTTATTTACAATTATTCATACTACAACATACAGAACAATGGGTTTGTTTTTCTAATATCTAATAGTTGGAGCACATAATAAAACATTAATTTGGTGATCTGCAGATTTTTTAAAAATTCCCTTTTGTTGGTCTACATGCTTTTCAAACCTACAGTGGTCATAGAAGTAGTGAAGTTTATGGAATAGTGTCCTGAAAATCCTTTCAAATCACAGGAAAAGATGTAAGGATATCACTTTATCACTTAACCTATTAAAGGTAATTAACATAACATTACGTATTTTTCAAACCCTTTGATAACGGTGAATAAAATTAGATCCTCATTAAAATGAAGCTCTGGGCAGCAATGGCAGTAAAACTATCACAATACACGAACACACAGGAAACAGAAAACCAAAAATACAATAGTAGTGATATTCAATGGTTATTACTATTTACAAATAATTACGCGAGAATGTATTACAATCAAATTTCACAAAACTCCTACCCGTCCGAAGAGTACTTGTCACAAGCACGCAGGAACCGGCAACTAACTTTTAAACACCTGCTCGCTGAGTGCCTTCTGCGGCTCTGCCTTCCTTTACGCTTGCTGCTTGAGTACTTCAAGAGAACACGTGGATTCCATGATTTCTTCCAAGGAGTTTATATTATACTGCGATTTATGCAAATTTGCCCCTAGCAGGAATCAGCAGTTGACGGGTTCATCCAATCGGGATCGCAGTATTTTTTCTAACTCAGCCCCTCAAGGCCCTACTTCACGGTGGCATTATTTCAGTTTTCACGTCTTCCCCAGTCATGCAGCATCATGCAGTAATATACTCTCTGGTCAATGACCAGTGGTCATGCCAGAGAGTATATTATGGGTCATGCCGCTAGGGCTCTCTTGATCGCGACAGTACAGCATCGCTGGATACGGTGGCGATCATGCGATATCTAGCGGCACGCTGAGAAAGATGCGAAATGACGTGTATTCCATCGTAAAGACCCAGAAATAAAAACCCAAGTACGGGCCCTGCTTTTCCAATGCTGAGTGCGGCTTTAAGAAATAGTGCTTAGACTTTTTCGATTCTTTTTATGTCACTGAATTTAGTTTGTTTCATATCATACTTTCCCCCTATGTGACGATTGGCGAAACTGTTGTTTCAAATAGGATTTTTGCAGTAGTAGCGACAGTTTTGTGATGTTCGTGATGCTGAATATTGCTTTTGTAACGGTTGTGGTTTTATCTTAAATGTGTTGGCTGAAATATTTACCTGTAGATTGTAGGGTCATGCCAAAGTATTTAAAATTAGGTTCATCTTAGGTTCGCCGGGAATCAGCACCCTTCTTCTGTTTTGGCGCTGTCTCGCCCGGGAACCTGTGTCCTTCGCCCTTTCCCCTTTCTTCCAACTTCCTCTTCTCTCGTCTCTCATTGCCGTCATTGTCAGATTTCATCCTACGTCTGGTGAATCCTTCTATTTTTAGTAAAATCTCGCCTGCGACGCGTGCATTTGTCTGCGCCTCCGACGCACTTGTCAAGTCTTGCGCGGAGGTTTCCCTATGCCAAGTCTGCGCCAATGAGTATATATCGTCTGCACAAAGAGTATATATGGTCTGCACAGCATTTCTGGCTTCGAGAGCCGCACTCGAGCCACTTAAGCGCAAAAACGGAGAAATTTGAAGAGTGGGGATTAGACAAATTAGAACGCGCAATTTGAACCATAGCGCGTAATTTAAAAGAGCAATCGACGAGAACATGACGCTCACCTACAGTTCAAGTAGTATTGCCTTTTGTATTATATTGTAAATTTTTGTTGTAGAGAAATGACTAAGTGAAATATCAAACTACAACGAATTATACACATTTGATTTGGACACCAAATATTATAGTTGCCTCTAGTGCTGATAATGTAATTCGCTTTGCT
Source organism: Gryllus bimaculatus (assembly GCA_017312745.1). Classification (NCBI taxonomy): domain Eukaryota; kingdom Metazoa; phylum Arthropoda; class Insecta; order Orthoptera; family Gryllidae; genus Gryllus; species Gryllus bimaculatus. The sequence goes on from BOPP01000031.1 coordinate 724,283, forward strand.
ACGATGTAATCACAAATATGTTTAGCTAAACACAAAATTATGCTCCTGTGTTGTTTTTGTTTGAAGATGACAGCCATAAACTGTTTATTTATTAACAACGGGTAGGTTTAATTGAATAAGACGGTTCTCCCAAAGCTCAATGTTTAATTCCAAAAAATTCTTGATTATTTTCTGTTCTAATTTCTGACAGAAGTACATTATATATTTCTAATATCAAATCAACGAACACTATTTATTCACCATTTACTACATCGTATAAAACTATCAAGCCCTTTGCATTCTCTTTAACAAGACCCATGCTCATCTCTTGATTGCCCGCAACATATCATCGGAGAGGTTTGCTCGTTGATATCTGTTATGCAGACTCATAATGGGGGAAATCGACAGAAATATATGTGTTGCTAAACATTACCCTTTTTGCAATTGCCGTTTTTTTATTTTAATCACAAATATAATCACGAAAATTAGGGGAGCAATCTCTCACATCAATCTTGATAAATTAAATGGTAAAGTTTCTAAAAAAGGCCACTGCTTTAAAATATTGCGAAAGTCACAATGAGCACCAACTAAAAAAATACATACTTGTACAGCGGTGAATACAAAGGTATCCGGCGTATGCAGCATTGCACAGAACATAAACAGTGCATTATAGCCCTTGAAGCTTAAAATATGGGATGTCGCCCATTTAAATAAGTGGGAAAATGATTTCACAGCATGCATTAGACGCCCCGGCACTCAATCTACGCGTCGCGACATGCAACATCAGTCTTTCCCCTCTCCGAAAAGCGTCCCACCCCCACTGCTTGCACTTTGGCTCTCTCACGGGCAGATGGTCGGCTTCTAAGTACAGAATGTCCGCGGGAGCAGGCGTTGTACATGCATGCAGTTGTGTATGCATAATACGCGGCTCAGGCTTATGTTGCACAAATCCCAGATAATTGAAAGTCGAAAGAAATCTTATATGTTAGGAATATTCATTTTCCTTTTAAATGGCATTCAATATTAAATATATCGCAGTAATATGGATGTGTATGAATTGATTTTGAAATCAACGAACTCTGTCTCTCCCTCTTCCTATCTACCTCTCTCCTTCTCTCCCGCTCTCTTCTCCCTCCACCTCCCCCTTTCTCTCTCTTTTAAACATTTCTCTGTTTTATATAAAAAATATTGACTTCTAACATTTTAATATTATTCACTTAATTCTATTAGAAAGTCACTATATTTCGTAATTATAAAAAGGTCTACATATATTCCACATTAGGCGTACCTTATTTCTAAATTGAAATAGTGAATGCTTTGTCTTTTTAGAAATTAATAAATGCATTAACATTTAGCAATGTTAACAATGTTTATTTAAGCAAAAATACATTGGTTAGTTGCTTCGCCAAAACTTATGAATCGGGATATTAAGTCGAAGGAGAGGGAGTAGGTGACGGAAAGAGAGAGGAACAGCAAAGGCTACGTGAAACCTGAGATGAACAAATTGTAAATGCAACACTGAAAAGGTCAACAAGTCTTTTTAAAGAGAATTCTTGAACCGATGTGATAGAGAATCATATAATTTGGTTGCTTTCAATGACAGTATTAGTTGTATCATTAATTTTTATTCGCGAAACTTCTGATATCAGACGCGAATATTTATGCATTTTAACATAAAAAATGTTTGGCTTTGAGACGTGTTTGGAAACAGAATTCTGCCGATATGGATGTTTCTTGATGTTTCTTCGATGTACTTTCTGTCGTATTAAAAGCTTTTTGCTAGTTTGCCCCAAGTACATCTTTGGACAGTCATTCCATTTTACAAACAACATATCATTTATTTAATTGGGAAACATAATCTTTAATATTCTTAACAATAATTTTCTTATTCATTATTTTTGTTATAAACGAACAACGGAAATCTCTTTTTCGTGATCAGGCAAGAAAAGGTAGGAAGGACAATCAGAGATATTCGATGAATTTGTAATGTAGTGCTACCTCTCACCAAGCTTCGCAGCCAGCACAGAACAATAAAGGTAAGCCAATAAGCCAACAATAAAGGCAGCCAGACGTAAGATCAAACGCGCTTCACGACAGCAGGCTCGTGTTAATGAATTCAGCGAAGACCGACAAACAGCATCCGATTGCTGAAATCTGGGAAGGCAAACTCCGAACGGTAGATCTCATAAGAAACAAGTTCTGTGATTGTAACTGCTTACAGCAAAGGTTTCTGGCTTCGAAAATATCGAGTCACGTATTTGCTTTTGTCGCGAAACCTTTATCGCTTAAGAGAACGAGAGCAAGTATTTTTTGTTTTCTGAAAATTTCATTAGAAGTCATTTGAAGCATATTAACTTACAAATACAATAGTGATTACGAATTACTAGAACTGTGCACATTAACGGCGTGAGAGATATTTCAAAAAATTACATTTGTGTAATTTTTGAAGAAAGAAAATACTCCGAAATGAAATTTTCGTCATATTAAAGAGGGAAATTAGCACAAGACAAAATTTAGAAACTTTTATGAGAAAATGCCGCTTGAGTGTTTCTGAAAATACGAAATTTTGAGCATGTTTTAACAGAACACAGTTGATTTTTCGAAAAGCTTTATATGCCATTATTTAAAGCTCATGTACTCATTAATACAATAATGTGAACAAATCGCCGAAGATGTAAATATTAGCGACTTGAGAGACAATTCAAAAAATTACATTTTTGGTTTTGAGATTTGTTTTTGTAATTTTTTAAAATTGCAAATACTGCAAACAATATTGCTTGAATACTACTAAAATTTTCAAAAAATGTACATGGCATTATTGAAAGACCTAAACAAGAGGAACAAAACTTTATCTGAAGGAAAAATTTCTATCTTCAATTCTTTAGTTATAGGATACTCGCATTCCAAAGCAGGTGTTTAAGTAGAAGAAGAAGAAGAAGAAGAAGAAGAAGAAGAAGAAGGAAAACGCTGGGAAATTTTCAAACTTTTGCAATTATAGAAATTTTAGAGTTAAAAGTTAGTTGTAGAAAGACCCCTGAAAAAAATTGGAATTTTCGGAAATTCACAGTTAAACCTGATTATCGAACCTTTGCCACCTTCATAGGTGTATTTTACTCTCATTATTACTTTCAATCTTACAAGAAATTTCAAGAAAAAATTTGGAGACGTTTTTGAGAAAATTTTGTCATGAGAGCTTCATGTAAATAACCTTCAAATTTTAAAGAATGTATCTCCAAATCTCAAAGCTTCGACTCCAGCCAGATGGAAAGGGGTTTATTCAATTTGGAAAACAATTATGCATGGTTTATTCGCTAGTAGTGTTCACACACGGGCGTTTTGCCGTCAATAGATTTTTTCGGTATCAACTAAACTAAGAGTAAAAACTAGTTGTGCTAAAAATGACACAACTTTTCCGTATTAGTTTTCTATTTTCTTTGGTCTCGGCAAGCTATTCGGACTTTCCACAAGCCTTTTGCCAGCTAACATTTATCGCCGCCCAAAGAACATTTTTTTAAAAATTTTCTCCATTTTTCGGTTTTCTAATAATAATAATAATAATAATAATAATAATAATAATAATAATAATAATAATAATAATAATAATAATTGGTAATTTGTTGAAGAATTGTTCCTGAAGAGAATGTACTCTTTTGGTATAATGTGCTTGCACACATTGGTTGATGAAGGTTACATGGGGGAGAGGAGGGAGAGGGGGAGAGAGATGTGGAGAGGGAGGAAGATGGTGACAGAGGGAGGGAGAGGGGGATAGAGGGGGTGAGAGAGGAAGATAGATAGAGAGTCATTGGGAAAATCTTTTGAGTCTCTGCGCCATAAGGACGGCCTATAAATCCCATGAAAAACACGAGCCAAAGCTAGTACGCGACTAATACCGCGTCTCCCCACAGCTGTCGTCAGATGTTCATGAGATCACATGCGCTGCGGCCACATTTCATCGACGCGACACGGTGTCCTATTGACGAACGCTTCCTTGAGCACATTCACCACTTCTTGTATAAAGATAGAAATAAATCGAACACCTCCTGTTTAAGGAAAACCGCTGGGAATCTCAAACCTCCCCAAAACCTTCGTGCCGACGAACGCGCTGCTCTGAGCGCGAGCGGATGCTTGTTCGCCGCATTGGCCTCCGGGTTCGCCCGGCCAACCGGCTGAACCCTCGTCTTGGTTTGTGTTCAACACTCTGGGCCTGCTCGGCGCTCTTCCCAGTTTGGGTTCATGGCGCTAGCGTGGGGTAAATAGTGAGAAAGGGGGAGGGGGGGGGAGGAATCTCTCACTACCCCGTACTTGACGTTGTTCGGAGAGAGGGGAAGGGGAAGGGAGGGAGAGAAGAGGGGGGAACAACAGATAGAAAAGAGAGTAGGGTGTTATTTACGTGGGAATTTGTGGCCGGTATCGGAGGATGCTGAACCCTGAAACGTGGGTTCTGTGCCTAGGACAGTGTATTGTTACATTTTTTAAATTCTTTATTAATACTTTTGTAAATAAGAACTACATTTAAATAAAAGAAGACATTGCTCTTTGATATCCTTTCAAACTTAAACACTGGCTGAAAGAGAGACATTTCTATGAACTTCAGATTTCATTTTTTAAATTTAATATTACATATTTATTTTTTTTCTGAGAATCTTTTAAAATACAAAAATTCATTTGAAAAACATGGGTGTAATCTTCTTCAAACTGCACGATCAATTCCAGATTGCTTGGGAATGGAAATGGTGTGCCCAAAGGATCTGATGAGATTACCAACTGGCCAGACCTGTTGAACCTGTGGCAGATACGAAACGAATGAATATGTTGATGAGGTAGTGAAGGATGGTAGTAATGATGGAATGAGACGTAGGGAAATATAACAAAATCGCCGTGAGCAATTTTTACCTCTTTAAAATTACCACATTCAACTATTTGGTTGCGTGCGCACGCGCCCACATACACGTCCACACACACCCACACCCACGCACACGATTCCCAGGGAGGAAAAGTCGAAAATTCAAAAATAAGCTCAAGACAATTTTAAGCATATTCTGTCTTATAAACTACTTGGATACTCCGAATGACTAAGCTGCAATAAGCTCTCAAAAGTTAGTTTGAAAAAATGCAAAAAATTGTATTGCTGGAGTATAGAAACACTACAAAAACATTTAAATTGTTTATTATTTACAAAATAAATGGGTGTATTTGTTCAGGAAAAAAAATTAACCAAGAAATTAAAAAGCAGTCAAATTGTGTAAATTTGGTGCTTTTTCATTTCTGGGTTAACTTTTCTTTCAGAACAAATATATTAATTTCTTTGGTAAATAATAAACAATTTAAATATTTCTGGAGTGTTTCTGTGCTTCAGGAATGCAAATTTTTGCTTAGAAATATTTTTTTTTGAACTAACTTTGGAGGGCTTATTTTTTCGCTGCTCAAATTTTTGAAAAATTATATACAACTTTGTTCGAAAATCTATCTTTAAGGAACAGATTTTATGAAGGGGAAAATCTCTATCTTTGGTATTTTAGTTGTAGGAAAAAGATTTTGAATTTTTTCAATTTTCGAAAAATCAGACCAACATGAGACCTGCGCCATTCTCTTAAATGTACTTCAGACTATCCAACAACACAATTTACTGAAAATCGTTGGTGCCATTTTTTGAAACTTTTGAACATGTCCCAAGAGCTTCATGTACCTCAAAGTACCCCCAAAGTTAAAATATCGGTTTCACATTCAAAGGCCCGCAACATCAACCAGATCGATCAGAGAAAGTCAATTTTGGGGACTATCGGCTGTGCAGTTAAAGCTGCTAGCTATTCACAGATGGACAGAGACATTTTGCCTTCAATCGATTTTTCAGTGTCAAGGTTCCACAAAAACTGAATTCTGTCTACACAGCATGTTAGAGAAAGTAATTTGCAATAGACAAGAGGGACAAAAATTACTATCCACTTGTTTCTTACCAGGGCCCGGGATAAGAGTTTTTTTGTCGAAAATTCGCTGTTTTCTGGCGTGCAAATTCTACATACATTAACTAAATCAATGTATTTATTCATGATTAATATATCTACTTTCTCTTCTTGCAAAGTATGGGCGTGAAAATAAAAAGCAGTAAGTTTTGAAATTTTGCCAAATAAAAATGACTTCAATATGTAAAATGATAACTTGCATAAATCTTCTTTAATGCCTTTCATTGCAGAGGAAGCGATTTTGAAATGTATTCCTTTTGCTGATGTTATCATTTCTTTGCAACTAACAATGATATAAGATAAAATATAATCAATTCAGTAAGTTACAGTTAGAGACACACACTCATAAGGAATTGAAAAATAAAATTAAACATGTCTACTTAGTAGAAGAAAGAATGTTCACAAATGTAATTAATCTTTTTAAAATCATAATTGAAAGGGAAAATTAAACAAAGAATGAAAATTTTAAAAAAATGTGTAAAAATAATGCAAACTTCACAGGAAAACAACAAAACAAATATACACTTGTATTGTGATTTAAGTACTATAAAACATACATTTGTGTCACCAAAGATTGTAGATCAAGCCAATATCATACTGTTCAAGATCAACCAGTAGCTCACTGTGTCTTTCCCAGTAAGTTCAAGAGACATTTTGGGGAATTTCTGTAGTTAAAGAGTTGCCATTATCACTGCAGAGAGGCTTATGAGAGACAGACAGATCAGCACATTAAGACACATTAAGACGCACATAATTCTTTAGTGCACTATAAGTGAAAAGTGGATTTTAAATATGTTACCTAATGATATGCAGGCTACTTGTAAAAAGAGGGTTAATTTGGATAAAGCAGATATTGTTGTTGTATTTTTTTCCAGCAAAATTCTCTTTTTTGAGTTAATGAAATGTTAATATAAATACCAAATTATCCATTTCTTAGGGCTCATGTTTTGCAGTAGAACGTCAGTAGCATTCCATTTTATTAAGGAGCTCTCATTCATGCATACCTTGCTCACCTAGAATGTATGCTATATCACAATGAGAAAACATATAGATAAAGGCAAAGGGAGATTGGTACCAAGAAGTAAGATAATAAATGACAATATCACATAATATGATATTATAACTGGTCACAATTTATTACAGAAAAAGAAGAAATGATCTGTGAGTAATTAGGGACAATGGACATTGTTCTCTAATAGGCATTAATAGTTATTTAGCACCATGGATGTTAACTGGTTCTAAGGCTCTGGCGTTAACTGGTCGTTCCAAAGGCCCTTGGGTGTTTTGTTGCTACTTAGTCATTCGAACCAGTTTTGGATTGTCATGGAAAGTAATTTGAACCAACTGTTTTCATATTATCCTTGAAACCAGGATCCTTTTGATCCAGGTACGTTACACAATGTATATCGAGCTCCGTATCAAAAGCAATAACAAACTATAATGTATTAGTAAAAAATAGAAGTGTTTTACTATGTAAAGACAAGTAGGTATGAGGTAGGTGTGATGTACTTATTAATAATGAGGGTAAAAAAGATACTTGAATTTAAATTTTGTTACTAAAGAACTCAATTTAGAAAACTTGCAATGGGGAAAACCAAAATGAACATGAAACAGAGAAAATTAGAATTGAAAGTACAGAAAAACATATGTAATAGATGTGACAATAGAAAAACATTCATTATGGCAAAGTGAAAAAGAATTCATCTCTGAAACTTAATGGAACTACTCTAAACAATTAGAGAAAATGTTCTTAAAAAGGGGATATAAACAAAAACTTGCCTTATTTTCACTGGATTCTAGACTGTTCAGGAGATGCTATGTGCTACATATGGGTCCCAAAGTTTCAGTCAATGTGCAGCAGCTTTCTTCAGGGTGAAATGGCAATGGTATACATCTCCCGAACAGCCTAGGGTCTAGTAGTGGAAGCTTATGTCTTCAGTTCACTGTCTTTTCATTGTATAACTACAATATTGATAACACATTATTTGTTTATTGCTCTTCAAAAAATAACAGGAAGACTTTTAAGCTGCTTAATCTTCAATATTTTAAAATATCAGTATATTAAACCATAAATTTGTGGGAAAAAAAAAAAAAAAGCTCAAATATATGATTATACTTGTAATGTACTATTGTCAAAACTTTTCATATTCTTTCATCAAAACCTGTATTTTTTAACATTTATTTTTAAAAGAAAATTGTTTTTCAAAGACAGTTAAGTATCCTTTTGAAAAGTATGCGGATTAATGCAGATTCAGCTACTGAATTTGAATGTCACTAGTTAAAAAAAGGTGATCATTCAAAACAATGACCTAATCAAAGAATAGTTTTTTTAAAATCAATAAGAAGTAAATTCTATATTGCGATAGAAAAGAAAACTGGAATTGATGATTATGGAAATGAAAAAAACTTAAATTGATATTAAAGATAATTACATTGTAAGAAAAACTTTTCCATAAAAAGCAAAAAAACATGAAATTTCAAATATTACAGTAACTATTGAGTATAACAATTAAAAAATTTTACCTCATTTGTTGATTTAATTTCTTCAAGCACTAGATCATTTTTTATAAACAACAATTTATGGGAAATCAAGGAGTGAGTTTGATCATTTCCGACTTTTCTCTGCAGCCAATCTGTGACTAACAAGTTGTCTTCCCAAGTGTGACCCTGATTTTATAAAAAAATGATTGCAATTTAAAATTATCCCTAAAGACAAATTATTAGAATAAAAACTCAAAGTATTCATTACATTTGATTCTTCATTCTCTTCTATGAACCATTTACGAAGTAGTAAACGAGCATTTTCAAAAGCAATATTGGAGCGGATCCTGGTGATTATATTTGCTGCTTGATATTCCAAGAGCAGCCGTTTCAGACGACAGTAGAAAATATAACGTGATTGCCTCCATGGAACAGTTCCCTTAAAAAAATTATAAAATAATAAACATAATATTGTATTAAATTCATTTTTATGAACTACCATTTGGGGTGTGACTGAATTCAAAGATCTAGAAATTTTGTTACTTTGATATAAGTCAAATTGCATATCATTTATTTTCAAGGGTGAATGCAATTTCCTATTTGAAATTGAAAACTGCATTGTGACACTTTTTCTGTAATTTACAATTATTTTATTATTTCAAAACAATTTTGAAACATCTAATATCATGCTACTCACTGTTTCTTTTCACAAAGAACATTTATATCATCAGCTAAAATATATGCTCTTCCAGAGCATCTGGGACTATGACATATTATTAATGAATGAAAGGAAAAGGTTAAGCCCCAAAATTTAACCTATAAGACACCATCCTCTATTAGCGTTGTTCTAAACTTTCAGTAAATAATGTCCTTCTACCTGTACATATAAAGGTAAAGTCAATATGAATTTTCTATTTAGGCAAATTCTATTCTTTCATGGCATTCTTTCATGTTTATTAAATTTGAATGCTTTAATTAAATGATTGTTCTCAAGAAAATGTATCTACTTAAAAAATGTAAAGAATTAGTAGAAAATGCAAAGGGCTAAGTGTTCTAACATGTACACTAACAAAGTTTTGGTTTTATAAAGCATATGTGATTATAAATATTGTCTATTTATAATCAAATAATTTTTAATTATTTTAATCGAAAGCAACAGTAAAATAAAAGCTATACCATTATGACTGATTTTTCTTTCATTCGACATGGAACATCATGTAGATCTGCAAAATGAATAGCAACTTGAAGATAAATGGGCATGAGATATTGTTCACGCTCAGCGATAGTTTTTTCTAGCCCAGCTCTCATTTCCATGGACAAATCAGCCTTTTCCAATTCAACAGAAGCTGCACCTATCACAGAATCATTCTGATGCATAGATTTTATTAAATCTTTTGCCCGAAATCGTATTTCCACAATCCCTTCTGGGCCTAAAACACCACCCCTGAAACATTTGTTCATTTGCAAGAAAGTAATGAGATTTTTTATTTTGCAAAAATGTGTTCAACTTTATTTCATGAATAATGAAAATCAACATAAAACATATTACTCCTGTAAAGTATAGAAATGAAGAGCATTTCACTAACCGACTTTCAGGATCTGCATACATTTCAATGCAACTGGGGTTTATGGTTTTGTCCAAGACCGCCCATGCTCCTCCTCTAAGTTCTCCATTGGGTGGAATATATACTAGAATAGGTTGAGTATATTCTCTAAGTTGATCAATTATATAGGATCCAAATTTCATAACTTGTTCAAACATATCTAAAGAAGAAAATACAAATATAAAAATAAATAATACCACTTTTTAATGACTTAAATTAACCTGTCAAATTAATAATATTTTTGATCTAGAATCTTGTTAGTTGTCCTAATTTTAATGCCTTAAACATTGAGTTGCCATTATCATTCTACATTCATTCCAGAGAGATAAATCAAGAAAGAAAATATTGTTTGCATTAGGCCCTACTCTGTTTGGAAGTAATTTTTTGGTTTCAGAGAATGCACTATCATCTATTCATCAAGTAAATGAATAATCTTTTTAAAAGAAGCAATTAACATTAGTTTCATGAATATAATTAATTTTACTTTCTCATATACTAATATGTAACTTTAAGAAAGTATTGTAATATTACAGGAAATGTTCCAATTTTTAATCAGAAAAACTATTTTTGTGGGTCCCTGATACCAAGTATGTTTTTCTTACTCCTTTAAGTAGCGAATTACTTTCTCAAATATGTAGTGTAGTCAGAAATCACATTCTGTAGGTCCTTGAAACCCAATACAAGGTTTCCATCATTCTTTCTGAGATCATCACTAGTGCCCAAACTATACACAGGATTGTCATACAAAATGATATTATTTTGTGTAAACCTTTTTGAAAATATTAGTAGTTTTCGAGTAATCTGAGATACATCATTTGCATTTTTCAAGTGATAATTAAAGTGTTAGTTTGTAAGAAGGGCATATATCATCTACAACCATTACCATAATGTCATGCAACCATAATATGAGAAAGTATGGGCTGTTTTAGCACCTCCTACTTTCATATCATTTCCTTTGCTTTGCAACAGAGTGGAAGAATGTAGGAAAGCCATTCATTAACAAATGTTTACTGATTTCAATAATCCAAGTTTCCATTAGTTTAGAATATACCTTTCTTTCCTCCAGAAAATCCTCGCCAATTTGAAAAAATAATGAGAGGTAGACCTTCTTTACCAAAATCTTGAATAACTTGTGCAGTTTTTTGGGATGAATCTGGATACCATACTTGCCCAGCCTGGGTGACAGTCTATACACACAAAGAACTATTTCATGCGAAGTTTTTAACATATAAGATTAAAATATACAAAAATAAAAATCTCAATGTAAAGAAAGAGACTTTCCTGGTTCAGTGGCTTTTTCAATTGAAAATATAATATGAAAAGTTAATATATGTGTTTGAAACATTTTGAAATAATGATAATTAATCATATTAAGAATTTATTCAAAAATCAAAGTTTGATATTTGTTTACCATATTTAATGTTTGTCCAAGCAATTTGCCTGTCTGTTGGGGCTTTCATAAACAGTCTTATTGTCCTCCTATTATGGGATATTGATTCAATGTTGTGATCAACTGTTGTTTTTTTGTTTAACACATCAATACTGTTTCAAAATGCATACCTTTGATTCTGAATTTTCATTTGCTGGATCTGCTGGCAATGTGACATTAATAGTCTGCGTTTCTACTGCAATTATTCCAACAGGGATACCTCCTAGTCTTCCACGCCCACAAACTACAGATTGAGCCCAGGGCTTCATTATTTCATCCCAAGATCCCTTGTCAAGAAATCCACTTTCCCATTCATCTGTGTTATGCGGATGTGGGCGCCCTTCCAACATCCAGCGGGGATCATAAGGTAGTTTAGTTGGTTTGTATTCAACTGGTCTGTCAATAGGATCCAAACTGTCCATAATAGGGACAGATGATAATTTATCCTATGAGAAAATGGAATATTAAATTTTAAAAAATTAAAATTAAATTAACAATATTACAAGTTTAAAATTCTTATAACCTTTGGCATATATGAAAGCCATTTAAGAATTTTATAGATGCCATCAAAGTCATGGGATGCAGTTTGGTGAGTAATTCCATTATTGTACATTATTTGGATACCTCCAAGTTGATTATTTGAAGAGTATACTTCTCGTCCCAATAACTGCAACAAAGCAAATACAAACTTTCCTTTACTTTATTTAAACAATATTTTTTATGTTTGCTTTTAGGTCAGATATAAGAAAAGAGAACTTGTAAAGTAACTGAAATTCTGCAAACTTTCTTTTCAAAGAAAAAGAGAAACAGACTACAAATTGAAAGTAAAATGAAAAGACAATTTTTTGGTTTAATTGATAATATATAAAGGCAGTACTTAATTTTAAACATGCATTTTATATTTGTACCAATCTTTTGGGATCACCTTATTGAGAGCTTGATATCCAGTAAGAATGATATGTGAATTTTGAACTTGAATGACTCTCTGGCCAAGACGGATCAAGTAAGATCCAATCCCAATTGCCCGGCAAGAAACCATTGAAATTGTCACTACTTCTTGATAAGCCTTTGATGTTTCTCCCGCTATCAGTCCAGCACCTTGAAGATTTTCTACACCAATTCCTTCTTCCTTGCCTACAAAAAGGAGTCAGATGTAATCGATAGGAAACCAACTTCAGAAATTAATATCGATTTGCAAAACTATGTATTGTATACCAATGATGGCAGTTATTTGGTGTCGTAGCTCCCCTTCATCTTCTATTATCTGAGTTTGCACAGAATTCATGGAGTGCACTTTTGCATAATCATCTGGTTTAAGATACAAATATCTGAAACCCTGAAATAAAAGGGACATATGAAAGAAATAGTACATTGAATATTATATTACCACAAGCCTCAGCAATCAAACCTTATTGGGATCTTCTCTATCTTCCCAAGCAATTCTGAATAAATTTTTTAATTCTTCTGCCAGTCCAATACGAGCTCCACTGTTTGCAGATATGTATATTCGTGGAATCTTTTTTTTTCTAGCCATTTCTGATGCTTTAAAAAACAAAAAGTCTTCTAGTGGTGAGAAAGAACCTGATACATGCGTTATGTCATTAGCAATCACTACGATGTCACGACCTTCAGGGTATTCTGGTGTAAATAATGTAAAAAGCCAAGCAACCATTCCCACCTAAAAGTTGAAAATATCAACATTAGGTTTTTAATACATTCATGGGTATGTTCATTTGTTAGTTTTTTAGTAATGTCTGACTATTTGGAGATGGAGCTCCCCCCCCCCCCATTGACATGTGAAAACTTGTTGGGAGAGTTATAGGTGTCAGTACTCAGCATTGACTCCTCCGTTGGCTGCCAGAGAGTGATGTAATAGCCTCAGGACATTTGTCCACTTCTCTCCAGCCACGAGGATGTGGGTCTGATTAGAATAAGGTTTAATTTTCCACACTTTTAGCCAGGTTTCTTTTACATGCCATAAGTATGACATGGCTGCTGTTGTTTTTCCACACTTTAAAAACCCACCTACCTAAGCCAGGATCAAACCCATCAAGTTCCCACACAATCATTGAGGGGTTTGGTAACTGAATATTTGAAACGGAAAATTAGTCTGAACAATGCCAGATTCTTGAGAATTTCTTTAGACCCAGGGCAACAGAATTTTCTTTTGAGGGGAGGTCAGTAAGTGATTCTTCCAAGAATTAATTTATGGAGACCATCTTTTACGAAGTGATAATATTGTCATTTTATTGTAATGTGAAGGACTAATATTATTGATGATACTTTTATATTGTAAATGTAAAATCCATTGCAAAAATAAAAGCAATGGGATTCCAAAGAAAAAAAAAACATTCCAAAGTAGTAATAGAAAACCAAATAAATGACAAGTGACAAATTTCACTTACTTAGGAATTAAAATACTTTTGTGGGAAAAGAACATAGTTATGAAATTGCCAAAATAACTGAATAAATGGGACTATTAAAGGCCAATTTTAAACCATGTCCAAAGAAACAAAAATCAGTCTCCATAACATACCAGCGAAACAGTTCTGTTATATGAGAGCGAAATCATTATCATCAATATCATCATCATGAACACACACGTCATTATACTTCCAAACTTGTTCCTTTCGTGCTTGCAGTAGTTTGGTGCATTAAGTGCTTCACTCTCTTTATTGTAGGTCTTCCTCTATTTTATTTTTTCTTCTTCTTGTCTATGGTATGCAATTATTATAGAGAATGTTATCATTTGAATTCTTTTGATATATGTGTTCAAACATATAACTTTACCATCTCTTATTTTGTAATGATTTCTCTTCCCTCCCCTTTATTAATTAAGGTGAGTACAAAAAAGCTCTCCTAGGCATGCTGTTTCCTAAGCAACCTTCAATAGGAAGGCAACATCAAAAAATGTATTGTGGGTTTTGTGCATCTGGGGCAGTGAATGCATTTGGTTTGGGAACACAGTACAGAAATAAATATGTGATAAATATTATTACACGTGATAAATTCATATTCATTTTTTAACATTTTCTCTTTTTTTGGTCCTCTACTTTTAGACCTAAAAATGACTGTAAGAATATTATAGAAGAGTAATATTTAGTTCTATATGGAAATTTTTGAAGAAAAATTTGAAGCTATTTTTGTGAAAATGTCCTTTGAGCATTTCTGAAAATGAACATTTTTGAGCTCATTTTCACAAAAACTTTTGAGTTTTAGAGAAAAATTATTGCTAACCATTTGAAGCCCTTCTACTCACAAATGCAATAATGTATACAAATCATTGGTAAAGTAAATATTAACAATGTAAGAGATATTTGAAAACAATTACATTTGTGTAAATTTTGAAAAACAAAAAGCAACAAAATGGCTTTTAATTTATCCAGTGGATTTAGTACTTCCATAGAAAAATGTTGAAAAATTTTAACTTCTAAGAAAAAATTTGGAGCCGTTTTTGAAAAAAAAATGAAAATGTCCCAGGGGCATTTCACTTAAGTTTTACATGCATATCATGTAAAGTACCTCCCAAAACTAATTAACAATTTTCAAAATCGCAGAGCTTCGACTCAGACCAAATGGTCAGGAGTTTCTTCAATTTTGAAAAAACTCTACGCCACTTATGAATTCTTCGCCACAAGGGCTGAATCAAGTGAGCAATTTTAATTATATAGGAAACAATAAATCGTGCTACTATGACATAGAGAGAACAAAACTCTCGTGGTTCCAGATAATATGTGGAACCACAAGAAGAACCCTTGGTAAGAAAACTCAAAAAGAAACAGAGTTAAAAATTGTATAAGACAATGGCAATACCGACTTTGCTATACGGTAACGAATCAGAGATAAAGTTTCTGAGGGCACTAAAAGGCTGTATGAAAACTGATCATGAAAGAAATCAAGATATTCCAAAAGAACTAAGAGCTGTATTATCCGCACACGTTTTCTTGAGGCCTCGCTTTGCTAGTTGCGAGAGGGGTGGGGAGTTGGGTTATTTTGACAAAAGGAATTTTGCATCATATTTGTTGTTCCCTTTTCGATGCAAAATAGTTTCTATTACACGGGAGCGAACATTCTGGTTACCAGACTTTGCCTAAAATGTTTCTTGCTATCATTTATTCTTAATTCAACTAAAGTTGGCAAAGGAATGGGGGTAGGTATTCCGAGGCTCAAGAAAACGTGCGCATATATTATCAATTATTGATCAAATCGAAAATAGTAAAAGAAATTGGACTCAACATCTGTATAGAATAGAGGAGCAGCAGCTTCCTATAAAGACATGGAAATATCGATCCCTTGGAAAACAAGATCCCGGAAAACCAAGAAAACAGTGGACCATTGAACCAGAACAGGCCAGTAGGCCCTGACAGAAAAAATGATTTCAGCTAAAAGTAGTAAAAGTGTGGGGGTTGTTTTCTGCAACGAGCTACACTATTCCAGCATAGTATATTCTAGTTCGTTGGTATTCTGAGGTTCAAGAAAACATGCATGTTATTTCAGGGGATCTCAAAAGGTGTACAAAATTAATATTTTTTTTTTCAATTTAACATTTAATATTTTGCATCTTTCTGAAAAGTTAATACTTTTAAAGTAGCTTACATCATTTGTCCCTGGTGGTCTCTTCATGATGTTAATTTCCTTTTCTTTATTTAGCACTAGTTCAAAAAATTCCATCAATTTATAAGGAAGATTTACTGAAAAGAAAAGGAAATAAGTAATTATTCCTTAATATTTTTAAGAGAAAAACTGAACATAAATGATTTAGAGAGGAACACATTTTAAGGCTTAATTATCTTGATGCAATTATAAATGCATTTCTTTTGTATAGATTCACGTTAGTGCTTACAAATGTACAATTCGTATAAAAAACAAAGGTATCTTTCTTGACATACAAGTACACATGATTCAAGTTCTGGATGTTGATTCCTGAAACAAGCGGCTCAAAAACTAGTATATTAAACAAATATATTAAACAGTATACAATACATACAGTTTTTTTAATTGTGAAAGTTTTATTACAGACACAAGATTACTGCACATAGAAGGTTCTCATTACCCTAAAATACTTTCCATCAAAATGCTTTTCACCCTCTCTGAACTTAATGTATCCCTCCCCTTTACATATCATGAGAAGGACTGTAATAACAAAAAATATCATCCTTACTATTAGGTCTGTTTTCCCCATATTCCTTCCACAATTTCTCCAACATTTGCTGAAACATCTCAGGAATATCATGAACATAACTTGTGCCCATTTTTTGAGCATGATAACGTTTATGTTGAACTGGAGTTGTGAGAGCATATGCATTGGTAAGTGAATAGCTTGTGCATTTTTCTCCGTTTTTATATGTTTCAAGAATAAGCTGTAAAATCAAGAAAACATAATTTTCAATTGATAAAACTGATAAAAAAAGAGATACCTAAATACAAAATGAAATGTGTCAATAATGATACATAGCAGAAATTATTAAAATACTACAGTTGAATTACAAGTAAATGGTAAACTACTGGAAGGAATTTGAAATGAAAAAATTTGCATACAATGAATTCTACCAGCATTAGTTTTTATTCCGTTTATTTTGTTAGTTCTATATCTTTGAAGAAATAATGTTACTGCTTTGTATATAAAAATAAGAAAACAATTTTGAACCTTTAATATTATAAAAATAAAAGAACTTAACAACTGTGGAACTATGTACATATACAGTGTAAGTCATTTCAGATGGTACACAAGCACACAATTGCATTCTCCTCAGCTGAACAAATGTTTTCCATGTCATTTTGCTGAGAAAAGTATTGTTTCTGCACATCAGTTTCTTGACAATTTCTCTTCTTCTATAATATCCTTCCTAATATAGTGTTCTTATCTTTTATAGTTCCAATAGATGTATTTTGAACTGCTTCTTTGGCATTTCTTTTTTATCTTTTCTTTTGCTTCTGTTTGGGTTTTGTGTGTTGTATTGTGGATTGTTAGCTTGCTTGTAAATACTGTCATCATCATAGTCATCACAAACTGCAGGTTGCTAGGCCAGTTACCTGTTCCTGTTCCACAGTATAACAGGAAGCTTACACTTTCAGGTGGTCCTGTTCTAGTAATTTTATTTTGTGATCTTCCCACAACCCTTCGCCCTATTGGTTTGTATTTCAACACTGCTTTGGAGAATCTTTCTTGTTTCATTCTCTTTATATGAGAGAACCATTTTGTCTGTCCATCCTTTATTTCTTCTCCTATAGTTGTTGCCTTTAGCTTATTTCTGATATCTTTACTCCTTTGCCTATCCTTAAGTGTCACTCCAGTAAGATGATGTAGGAATCTCATTTGCGTTGCCTCTCGTCTTTGTTGCTCACTGCTTTTCATTGTCCAGACATCCAAACCATATATGAGATTGGTTTAGATATCATGTTGTGGATTCTTCGTTTGGTCTCTGTGGTCATATCTATTCCAAAATGTCTTTTGATTAATCCATTCATTCTGTATTTCTGTATTTTGTTTTTTATGTTTTCCAAACTCTGTCCAATGAGATTGCCCAAATAAATGAATTGTGATACTTGTTCTGTTATTTTCCCATTTATGACAATTTTGACTCTTGTCATTTCTTTTCCTTGATATGCCATTACTTTTGTTTTGTTTGTGGAAATTTCCATATTAAATTTCTGTGATATTTTATACACTCCATGTGCTGTATTGTGCTTCTGATTCCATTATTATGACTACATCATCTACATACAGGACTGTTTGGATTGTCTGTCTTTTACTAACGTCTATTCCATTCCTTGATTAAATGGTTGGCATTATGTGTTTGAACAGATGATAGTGACAGGCCACAGCCCTGTCTTAACTTCTTTTTAAATATAGGTGTTTGTGGTGTGTTATGTTTGCATTTTTTATTAAATATATATAGTATTTCATGCAAACAATATTATTTTAATATAAGAGCATTTTTATGGCTTAGCCATCCAGTTCATCAGTTGTCTGCTGGATGGATAAGCCACAAAACGACTAAGTAGTCTTACTAGGTCGACTAGGTAGTCGTTTTGTGGCTTCCATCCAGCAGACAACTGATTGATGATGGCAAAAGCCATTCGAAAATCTGCTCTTATATTAATAATATTGTTTGCATGACAACGTCTAAAATTATGTTACTGTTTTAAAATATTTTGACACGTTCCCCATTGCATTTTCATCTTCATCATGAAATCAGTATAAGTCTTGCTTCTTTTTAATTTCTATAGGATTTTCTCTAAATTCACTGGGTCTTTTCTGCTCACGTGCTTTCTCAAAGTCTATGAATAATAGGTAATTCAGAATATTCACTTTGTTACATCTCTTCAGAATTGTTTGTAATGTAAATATTGCATCATTTGTACTCCTTCCTCTTCTGAATCCATTCTGTTCTTCTCCCAGTAATGTTTCATTGTATTCGTTCATTCTATTTCTTAGTATTTTGGCAAATAATTTTGATACTGTGTGTAGGAGCTTTATCCTCCTATAATTGTTATAATTTGTTTTTGTTCCTTTCTTGTGCAAATTTATAATGACACCTGCCTGCCATTCATTTGGGGTTGAATTTTCTTCTCAGACTTCATTGAAGAGTTTTACCACATTGTCCTTCAATTCTTCTCTGTCATGTTTTATTAATTCCATGGCAATTTCGCCAAATCCTGGACTTTTCCTATTTTTAGCTTTTATTAGCACCCTTTCCAGCTCTTCTTTGAATATTTGTGACAGTAATTCTTGAGTCTCAATTACTGTGTTGCTCATCCTTGGGTCTGTTGTCTCTGGTTAACTCCACCACTTCTCATAGTGTTCTATCCATCTCTCGTCAGGATAAATCTTCAGGATGAGATCTATCTCTTGTTTCTGCTCTGAGTCTCTTCATGATTGTGAAACACATTCTTTGGGGGCCTGGGAAGTTTCTATTGATTTCTGCCAGCCATATCTTTTAATTTGCCTTGTTAATCTTCTTGTTACTGCTCTACATCTCTTATATTCTGCAGATATCTCTGGTATGCTTTCCTCTTTCTCGTGATCACATCCTGAATGTGCAAATATGCAAAAATGTGAAATGCAAATATTGAAAATATTGATTATAGATTTAATATCTTAATTAATAAATTAAGATTATCTTTATAGATTTAAATCACAAGGGAAAGCAAAACCTTTGTAAGTCTTTAATTGATCTATATTGTATTGTTTCCGTGTTGTAAATTGGGCACTTGTCTGTACAAATTTCAAAAAAGATAATTTGATTTTGTCCCACTCTCTTTTCAGCTGATATCTATTGGCAGCTAAAACACAATTTTTCACACATATTCTCTTTTTTCGATACCTCATACATATGAACTACGACTATTAGAATATTATAGAAGAGCGAAATCTCATAAACATACTTTTCCATTGAAACATTTCGAGCTTTTTTTAAGAAAATGTCATTTGAGCATATTTAAAAATGTAAATTTTGAAGCCCATTTTTACCCAAACCTTTTGATTTTTTGAGAACCGCATAAGAAATTATTTGCAGCAATTTCAAATACTATTATGCATAAGAAATGTCAGTTATATAAATACTAACATGAAAAATATTTTAAAAAACATGTATTGGTGTAATTTTGGAAAAACAAAAAAAGATAGCTAAATGGCGTTTATGACATCTTATACAATAGATCTATCACTATCCATAAAAAAAAATTAAATAAAAACAATTGGAGCGGTTTTTAAGAAATTGGTATTGGATCATTTTTGAAAATGGGAAATTTTGGGCTCATTTACTCTGAAAACTTGATTTTTTGAGAAACTCACAAAAGCAGTAATGCTAACAAAATGTCAGTAACATCAATATTAATGACGAGACAGATTAAAAAAAACATTTTTGTTAACTTGTAAAAATAAAAAAATACCTTGAAATAGCATTTATGTTATCTTGTACAGTGCATTTACCACTGTCTGCAGAAAAAACTGAAGAAAAAATTTGAAGCATTTTTGAAAAAACTTTGTTTTTAGTATCTTTCAATATTGCTCCTACTTCACTTAAAATTGCTCAAAAAATTATAAAAATTATAAAATGTAAAATGTTTTAATGAAAGAACTAATTATGGAGAATAAATTTCATTTGAAAACAAATCGCTACTTTTAATATTTTAGTTGTAGGAAGCTCACTTCTCAGCTTCTATCCCTTTCGATCTTTCCAGTCTCCATCTTTGAGGTCTCTTGCCTCCATTTCTTCTTTGTTGTTCATAAGAATCTTGACGACCTTGCTCCTACTTTCAGAATCCTTCTTTTCATAAATTTTATCTGGTCTCTCACTTTACAAAAATATTTTGTAAAGTGAGTGAATGATCAAATCATTCCTATAGCAGTAGAGATCTTTTCCATTTACCTTCTTCAGGATATTACTATTTTTAATAAAATATAGTTGGAATTTATGGAAAAAAAAAACATACCTCACCCGTTGACAAATTGAAGACCTCTGTGCAAGTAAAAATATTAAATATGTAACCATTTTTATTATCTACAAATAATTTGACATTTACAATTGGACAAGAGCGGGACTGTTGAATTGGTACTTTTAGTTCTATATCAAGAACTCGTAATTTCCATAGATGAAAACAATATTTTTTTAGAATAGATTCAAAGCATTCTATTAACTGCAAAACAAAAAATTATTAATTCCCAATTGAGTACACAATCAGTAATAAATACACAGAATAATTTTGAAATTTGTTATTAAGAAATGTAAAATATCAATATAATGACAGTATTTATTAATATTTCTTCGATAACATTTAAAATATCATCTTTCCAGAAATAAAGAAAAGTGAAATGGAACTCCTTTCAAATATCACAATTTTATGATCTTACCTCAGTGAGCTCCACAATAACAGTGGAAATGAAATTCACAAATACATGATTACGGTCAACTTTTTTAATGTTAGTACTTGACATTACTACTTCAAGCTCACATATAGCATCTATAAATATTCTTTCTCCTTGTATTTTCACATACTCGAGTGATAGTTCAGATGGCAGGGCACTACGATAAATAAATGTTCGAAGAAAGAAACGAACATCATCCATAGCATTGGTGCTTCCTCTCTGCCAATAAAATTATATAAAAATCAATTAATTTTTGCAATTATTTTACTTCTCATTGTAACACAAAAACCCTCAAGATTTTTCATTTATAAAATCTTATTGTACCTTAATATTGTCTTCAATATTTTACTTTATGAAACACAATTAGGAGAGAAGGAGGAGTAAGTAAGGAGTAAATGAAAAGAAACTGTAAAGAGCAGAAACTATTTGCTCATATCTCTCATAGAATACTTCAACCTATTAATTACCTTTGCAATTCCCATGTATAACTGTATTTTTGGATTCAATGTTTTAATACTCTTTAAATTGTAAGAGTCCATGTTATGTAACTCTAGATGGGATGCCGAAGATGGTTCAATATGTCGATAATACAAATCTTCTTTGAAATCATCATAACTTTTGAAGGTAAAAAATTTGGGGTATTTTTTTTCTCTGTAAAGAATTTTACATCAAATCTTTCACTTTCATGTAAAAAAATAAAATAAAAGAGAAAAAAGAAGAAAAAAAAGCTAGAATCATACTTAGTTAGAAAAATGAAGGTAACTCTCTTAATTTCCATTTCTTGTAAAACTCTTATGAATTTGGTGCAGAAATCTTGACACTTGCTACTAATAACATCATCATCATCATCATCATATTCAATAAACTCAATTGCGATATTCAGAAAAAAATTATGATGATATACCTACAAAAAGTCAATAATTTACATAACTAAGTTAGTAAAAAATTGTCTCTACTAGCTCTATTCTCACCAACTTCAACAGTTTCATTGTAACAAAACATTGATAAAATCTTTTTAAAAATTCAGAATTTTAATAAATTACATGAAAATTTATATACCTCTTCACTTAAATTAGCAAATAAATGTTCATTTTCAGCTGTATACTGATGTTTCATTTCTAATAACTTGTAAACAATTTTCTCAAGCTGAAGGAAACATTTCAGAACAATCATACAACCAATTCCAAAGAAGTTTTCTGTGGCATTTGTGTAGTTTCTGTAGCCTCTGAAATAAAGGTGATTTAGGAACAGTTTTGAAATTTGTGTAAATTAATTTGTGGAAATACAACTACCTGTCCAATGTAGATGGTAGCAAGTAAAAAAATACTGAATTAACGTCAGCAACTATTTCAATATGTTGCAAGCAATGGCGGTGGTAGTTAATATAAACATGATGTACATATACCTATAAATAAAGGAACTATTAGGAAAGGGACAAGTTTTTTCCATACTATCTTTACAGTAGTGTACTTGCCTCAAGAGCTGAAGTGCGAATTTTTATATTTGTATGATAAATGAACTCAAGTAAAGCTTCTAAAATGTAAGCATCACATGATATGAGATTCAACAATTGTGAAGATTGTTTTGGACAGTCCAAAGCAGTCAAAAATATTCCTTCTAAATCATTGTAAATCATTTTATATGTAGGCAGTTGTGCTGATAGAAGAAGCTATTAAAAAAATTAATTATTTATTCAATATGTAATAATTACATTCTTGACGTAAGTCATTCATTGAATACTTACTTTACGAGCCTTGAGAGAAACAGGGAGATGTTCATTTTTCTTTAAAGAAGCTAAATTACAAAGGCTATTAATTAATATTTGTGGCATGTTAGACAACATATTTTCAAAATAATTCAATAGCATTACAACTAAAGAATTTTTTTTTCCAATCTGGAATTGATAAAGTTTCATATAATATTCATAATAATAACCAAGTGTTCAATTGCTGATTATAATTTGAACATACTTATATTCTCCTAGGGAGAAAAGTGAGAAAGTGTCTTATTTCACAAGATATTCACAGTAATGTGGATAATACTCACATGAATATGAGAAAATACATCTGCTGTTACACCTCCATTATTAGTATTTTCTTTTTGTAATTCAGAAATACTTTCATCATATGAATCTGATAAATAAGATCATAAGAAAATAATTCATTTATGGTATTAGTAAGGGATTTTACAATACATTTTATTACAATTTAATAATTTATTTATGTTTATTAAGACATGGCAACCAAAACTTCATATTCTATTCAAACTACAAAACAAAGATGAGAACTCTTACCATTTCTTTTCAATTTCTTTGCCAACAACATTATCAGAAAATGGAGAGCAAAGATTAATCATTGAAGACAACTGAATAGAAAAAACAAATTAAAACTATATTTAAAAGCAGACAATCAATCAATGTTGACTCAAACAGAAAATAACCCACAGAAAGCAGCACATGAATTAAATAACAAAGTGGAAGAATATGAAATGAAAATATCATGTGGGAAAAACAAGAATACAGCCTTTTGGGGCAAAGAATTAAAGAGAGGAAAAGTAGTAATAAATGGAAAAATAATTGAACAAAGGAAGAAATTTAATTACCTGGGAAACATAACCGGACAAGAGCGAGAGGACTTGAATACCAAAAATGAATTTCAAAAGACAAAAGAGGACAGTTCGTACTACTATTACTATGTAATTTGGAAGGATATGAACACAGAGAAAAAATATAGAATATAAAGAATAACAGCATTAACATATGAATCAGAAACCTGGATCATGAGAAGCAGAGCTCTACAAAATTAGAAACGACTCAGACGAGAGTCCCAAGACACATGGCTGCAGCAACAAAACCAGACAGACCTAGAAATCAGAAAATATATAGGAACATCAAAGGAAATGGTTGAAACACATGGAAAGAATAGAAGATAACAGAATTTGAAAGCTAGCACTGAAATACCAACCTGTATGCAGAAGAGAACAAGAAAAAACAAAGAAGAGATGGAGACAACAGGAACACCTGGTGAAATAGCCACAAAGTCTACTGCACAGGAAACACTCCTAATAGTTCATGATGATGATGATGATGACTATGACCACAGTTTTATTACACATTAAAGTTATGTAATTGTAATAGTAAATGTAATAGTTATATGCAGTTAAGTAATATAATGCTCACATTCATTTAATTTGGAACTAATACACTTAGTCTTGCGACTTTAACAATCTGAATTTCACTCTCCCTCTTCCCAGGAGCACCATCTTGAAGTAGCACTGTTTGTGCGAGCAAGGAGGTTTGTGTACATCAGTGAAGCTGAGGGCTATTACACAAGGAAAGTGCTATGTGGATAACATTTTTATGATAAGACAAATGTGTGTGAAAATGGGTCAGAAAGAAAAAGAAAGCATATGACTTAGTGCCTATAAATGAATTGTAAAGAGCACAATAAAATTTTAAAATGGAAGAATTGCTCCTTCAACTCGTAAAGAAAACGTGGATACTCGAACTGTGGTAAAAATCGGAAATATAATTTCCAATAAATTAAAAACTACCAAAGGTTTCTGACAGCGATGTGGTATGTCTCCCACTGTTTTTAAAATTTATTTAGAAGTGGTCCTTAAAGGGTGGAGTGCCTTGGGTCAAGGAATGGGTGCTTTAGAAAAGGGACAAGTAATACATTTGCTACTATTTGCGGATGATCGGGTAATAGTGACTCAAGACAGGGATGATGTGGAATACATGACCCAAAAATAGTACAGGCCTATGTGCAGGGTGGAATTAAATTAAATTTGAAGAAAACAGTATCTGATAGTGCGAGGGGAAGGTACTGAATTGGATTTTCAAGGAGTAGGGAGGATTAAGTTGGTTGAACAATTCAAGTACTTGGGTGCAAAAGAAATTGTAAGGACTGAAAGTTATTCTAATCTGTGGTGTGGTGAATAGAGCTGGACCCTGACAGAATGTCAGAAGCAGAAGTTGTATGCAGTGAAAGTGGAGAGATTACGAAAGAGCTGCCAAATTTTGAGAATGCAAAAAATTGGAAACACAGAGATCAGGGAACAGATGCAGCAAATGGAATCTGTTGTGGATAGATTAGAAAGCAAAACTGCAATGGTACAGCCATCTGAGAAGAATATCAGATTGAAGATGGCCTAAGAATGCCCTTGATTGGTCTCCTCCAGGGAGAATGAAAAGAGGAGGACCTCATAAAACTTGGAATTCACAAAAAATTAAAGTCATGTGTAAAAGAAGAATGGATGATGACTTTTGGGTAGATAGAGAAGGCTGGAACAGGAAAATAAGAGGGAACTGCTGGTAAGTGGAAACACCAATAAGAGTTTTTAAAAAAGTAAGTAATTTTACTTTCAATTTCAATAGTAATTACATCGTATTACCTTTTTGAAAACATCTTTCCACTCTGTAATACTCATTTAATAAACAGCACACAGAAGAAATAAAATTATTTCTTATGCCATTTTTCTGCATATTCATCAACTGCTCTATTCTTTTTGTTGCTTGAAGAAATATGGCTCGATCTTGGGGGAAGGTGAGGTTCATTGCATACCTAATATTTTGAGACAAGAAGTTAATAAAAATGTTTTCTTGATACAGTTTTATGCATAAACAGCCAACAGAAAATAGTTATATTTCTTTTAAAATAATTAATACCTGTTAATTAATTCTGCAATTTTAATTGTGGGAAATTTTACTGACAATGATCCAAGGGTAATTTTATAAGATGCCAAAAGAGAATATATATTCTTCTTAACTTTTTCAGGAATGCAAGTTTCTGAAGATAATATTTCCTGTAAAAAAACATTCTATAATAATATATTTTGTTGACCTTTTCTTTACCAACTAAAAGCTAAATTTTAACTCTACCATTAGTTGATGTATTGGAAGTTCAGGATCTTGTAAAACTTTGACATAAGTTTCAACTACTTTTTGCAAATTAACTTGATTATAAGCATCAGGAATACTGTAACCTGAAGTCACAAAGAATTCATTAATAATTAGATTTTGAATCAGGAGAATATGATGTTATTTAAAAAAATATTGTAATGTTAAATACATGTCACAAGAAGACTTGTGTGGCAGAGATCTCTTTTGATTCAATATTTACCTTTGATGGTATTTTCAAGGATTTGTTTGCATTTCTTAAATACCTTGTTGATAGGACCAACATATGACAAGGTATTTTCCCCATGAAATTGACCTTTGAAATCATTAGCCTTGACAACTAATGATGAATTTTCCAAAACAAGAGTAGCTATAAGAGAACCAGGAGAGAGGATAGCTCCTGGACTCTTAACATGGAAAATATTTCCAGCACATTCTGTTGTTAATGTCAGAACCATTTTCATTACCTATGAAACAGTTAACTTCTTTGAAATTGCATGTACACGTTAAAAGTTACTTAGAAGGTCACATTACTCATCATATTAATAAAGTGCATAATACAAGTAAACAAACAAATAAGTGACAAATTAGTTAAGTCTTTGTTAAGCCTAGTGCTGAGAGGCGCACTAGGCTTTGTAAATAATGAGTCATTGTTATCTACATTTCCAAGTATTTCCAATCTGTGGCATAAAATTTTTAATTATGTACCTTTAAATAAAAGGAATGTCATTAAATAGAATCTCAGAGCTACAAAAGGTTAATGTTTGGAAGTCTGTAACCTAACTGTTTACTTAGCATTCTGAAATAAATCAGATAATAATAGCCACCAGAGTTTGGGAAAAATACAAACTTTGAAAGGGTCTGATTATGTACTGCGTTGTTTGTTTATTTTTTTTTCTTTCAAAAATGTCCATCTGGCTGTCTGATTATCCACCTCTCTGTGAATTTGATCATTTGAGAATAACGCTGGGGCCAATACAGTTCACTAGTACAGAGTATACAGTTATATACTTTCTGCAGTTCACAGAATATTTAACTGTCTCTTTGTTGTGTAATTAGAAATAAAACTAATATTTTAGTACCTCAATTTCAGCATAAGGCTGATCAGGTGTAATGTATTCTCCATTTGCAACTAAATAATTTAGTAACTTGCCAGCTGTAGGTGCTAAGAGTAAAGATGGATCATTTTCTTTTTCAAAATAGCATGTTTTATTATCTACAGTGACACTGAATCGATTGCCTTGATCATTCATGTAGGTTGTAAAGCTTTTACCAGATATCAAAATAAGAATTCCTGTAATAAAGAAATTCAACAATTAGTAATAAAACATCATCAGTGTGTAGTAACTACAAGTAAAAGTATCACTAAACCAAAAACTGAATTTTGAGACAAATCACTTGGAAGTTGATTCTATTTAATTCATCAACTCAATATCTCTTGCTAGAGAGGAGATAAAATCTATTGTTTTCTTGACACACTTTAATACATAATATTGATTTTAGGGGAGAAAAAAATAGGAAATGTTTTTTATTTTTATTTGGGGTGTTCTGGGACTTAATGAAGGTTCTCATCTACCTGATATTTAAAACTTTTATTTGCTGTATACATATCTGAATTTAAACATGTTTACTTATAGGATTAAGTATTAACACTTTAACTGCTACAGACAATGTCACACATCTTACGTCATGTTTCTTGCTGCAGGCCTCGTGAGCAGAGCTCGCTTACACATATATATCATGCATAACATTTTAGTTATCAGTAAGTCATAGCGATAGTAGTAAGCGTGTTTGCACGAGAGAACTTATCCACAGGCTCCCAGTTCATCATGGTTCTGTGTAAATCCCGGCCACTGGCTCCCAGTGACAAGCTAACTGAGCATAATAACTTGTCCAGAGGCTACCACACATGGAAATATTTTTCCATATCAACTCGTCTTGAGCAGTCAAAGAGTTAACAAAGTCAAAAATATTTATCTTCTAAAAATTTAAATTATTTTATCCAATATTCCCTTTTTCTTTCCAAAACAGGGTATGATTTGTAACAAAATAACTCATGTACCATTTAATATTTGTTGATGATTCTTTTTAAACATTTTTATTTGGATTATACTTTAGGGCCTGAACCTAAATTTGAAGATCGATAAGTGTCTTGTATGTACTTTACAGGGATTTGAATCCAAACTTTTAAGAAACAGTGGTAACAATATCAATTGACCAATTAATTCATTATTACCAATATGCCTTTTCTACAACAGTTTCAGATGTAGGCCCAAGGATGAACTTTCTCCTATTAAATAAGAAATGAATCATAAAGGTATCTTAAAAATTATAAGATTTATGATGTTTCAAGTCAGGCCTAATGAGAAAAAAAGTAACTTTAGGGAAAAGCCATTTAAATTTCATTAGCTCTAAAATGGTAGCTGTGAATACTAGATTCCTAGCTAAAAGAAATTGTCTCAAAATGGATATTCTACTTTTGATGTGACAACATAAGGACTTTACAATAGTGTAAATTGCATTTTAAAAATTTCTCTCAAAATAATCATGTTTCTTTATATTCAGTGATCATGGCCACCTGTACTGAAATACCCGTGGGACATGGCATATGCGTGCGCCTTTGGAAAAGTACACATAAATAAAAAACTAACAAACTTAGAATCAAACGTTTTTAAACAATGAAAACTACACATCTCAGTGCACAAACTGAAACAATAAAAAAAAATTAATATTTTTCCTTGAAAAACAACATTTTGTTGTAGACAAGTACCTTAAGAAAAAGGAAATAATTGATAATTTTGTTCATCCAAACTCCAGGACCAATAACTTCATTAACTGAAAGAATAGACAAATGTGACATACTGAAACACTAAATACGAACTTCACTTGTATACTAATGATACGTAAATAAAATTATACCTGAAATCGATACATTAGTAGTTTCTTCAATATAAGAGATAATATTTAATATAATCTATATAATTAATATAACACTATCAACAATAAGACATAACTTACCTGAATCAGAGAGATGTTCTAGTTCAACTTGCTGATGAGAATTATTCATAAATAAAATAATTGAGTTATTTCCTGTTTTGAAAGCATCTATTCTGTACTTAATATTCTCGTGAATCAATTCAACGTTCACAGAACTCAGTAGAGCCCTGGGATTTGGAATCTGTCCCCTGAATAAAATATTTCAAAATAAATTAAACTGAATAATTCACTTAGCAAGAAGCAAAGAAATGAAAAAACATTTGAAAAGATTTTAAAAACTTTTACTTGTCTAATAATGTCTGGAAAGAATCGAGTGCAGCCAAAAATTTTCTTTCTGATATATGCACTGCTCCACATATTACAGCAAGTAAAATATCTGGTTTAATAGCCTGAATGTTTTTTGATATAAGGATATCTAACCACATTGTATCAACACAATTGTTTATGAATTGGGGCATTTCTAGTAATTTGATAAGACATCCCACAATTGTTTGAAAATCAGCACGAATAACCATTTCTTTAAGAGCAATTACAAGATTTCTGAAAAGCAAAATGTTGAATAATTAGTACGCATATGCATAATAAGCATATTTGTTATAAGAAAATCACATTTAAAAAAACTTACAATCTGGCTTCATCTCTGTTTCTTCCCCATGAAAAACAATGACCAAATTGAGAATCAGCAAATTCATGAAGTGATCCTGAAGCAGATACACTAAAATATGCCCAAACATTCTTCATTGAATTGAAAATAAGCTCTTTAATTAAGCCACCACTAGGTTTGAAACCTATAACATGAATATAAAAAAAGGATTAACAAAAGTATATAGGTAGGTAGTTACAGTTAACTTCAATAATTAAATTTTACAAGAGAATGGAATCAGATTTATAAATAGCCCACAAATGCTTCAATAGCTCAGTAAAACAGCAGTAGGTTGGTGGTAGTTCATAGATGCATTTCAGTGCAGAGAACAGTAAATAATATCAATGTAAAATTCACCTCACTCTTTGAAGTTTCCCCATATTTTCTCCTAAAACAATTTTCAGCATTATTTACCCACAGAAAAGATAAAGAATTCTATAAAGATTTTGTTTTATTTATTTGAAATCACATAAACGGTTAAAAAACTGTGTGACATACCATGGGGAGAAGTGCAATCTGTGCACAATTTCTTCAGCTCTGGGAGCTCTGTCCCAGATAGCCATATAGTACATATTAAGTTAACTCATGAATACTGGTAGCAAAGGGCATTTTTGCCAATAATTTGTTTGAAAACATTCACTTCCGTGTAACAAAAACTATTAAGGTAAATCAAGTACAGATTTTGGCAACTATCCCTAGTGTTTAATGTGAAGAAATTGACTTTCAGCAGGGAAAAAATGTGGAATGATTATTTGAATAACTACATTCCCTACAGAGCACAAGAAAATGTGCACTGATAGTGAAGCTACATTTACAAAATGTTTGGAAATAAACTAGATTGAAAATTCAAATTTTGGAATGGCTAACCTATGTGAATGAAGAGAATGAATGATTTCAATTGATGATATTGAAGATAATTAAGCAATTCTAAAAATTTCAAGAAATGCAACTCATGAAACTTTTGTATTGTACACGTTTTGTAACACATATATGAGAGTATGCTTGGAAGACAAATTTTTGGAGGTCAATCACAATTACAGTTGGAAATAATGTGACAATCAACTCCCAACTCGCACATCATCTTCCTTTACTGAGAGAAGAAAGATTTCCACAGGCAAAACATTTTATGTCAAAGGAAACGGAAAGCACTGTTTCATCAGCCAATTAAGATTTTTATTGTGCAAACCATTTGATATAATTAACATATCTAACACAAGAAGAAAGAGAAGAAAGAAAAGAAGAGGAAGAAGAAGAGAGACAGAAGAAAAAGAAAAAGAAGAGGAAACAGAGGAGGAAAAAGAAGCAGAAAGAAATGGGAAAGAAAGAAGAAAGAAAGAAAGGAAAGAAGAAGGAAGAAGAAAGTAAGAAAGAAGGAAAGAAAGAAGGAAAGAAAGAGGGAAAGAAGAAAGAGAAAGAAAGAAGGAAAAAGAAGAAAAAGAAGGGAAAGAAGAAGAAAGAAGGAAAGACAAGAAAGAAAGAAAGAGAGGAAGAAGAAAGAAGGAAAGAAGAAAGAAGAAAGAAAGGAAAGAAAGAAGGAAAGAAAGAAGGAAAGAAAGAAAAGAAGGAAGAAAAAAGAAGGAAAGAAAAGAAAGAAAGAAAGAAAGAAAGAGGAAAGAAAAGAAGAAAGAAGAAAGAAAAAAGGAAAGAAAGAAGAAAGAAAGAAGGAAAGAAGAAAGAAAGAAAGAAGGAAAAAGAAAAAGAAGAAAGAGAAGGAAAGAAAAAGAGAAAGAAAGAAAGAAGAAAGAAAGAAAGAAGGAGAACAAGAAAGAAAGAAGAAAAAAAAGAAGAAAGAAAGAAAGAAACAAAAGCGAAAGAAAAAGAAAGAAGAAAGAAAGAAAACAAGAAAGAAGGAAAGAAAAGAAGGAAATGAAAGAAGGAAGGAAAAAAGAAAAGAAAGAAGGAAGAAAGAAAGAAAGAGAAAAGAAGAAAGACAGGAACAGAAGGAAAGAAAAGGAAAAAGAAAAGAAGAAGAGGAAATGAAAATGGAAAGAAAGAAAGAAGGAAAGAAAGAAAGGAAAGAAAGGAAGAAAAGAAAGAAGAAGGAAAGAAAGAAAGAAAGAAAAGAAAGAAGAAAAGAAAGAAAGAAGAAGGAAAGAAAGAAGAGAAAGAATGAAAGAAAAGAAAGAAGAAGAAGAAGAAAGAAAGAAAGAAGAAGAAAGAAGAAGAAAGAAAAGAAAAGAAAAAGAAAGAAAAGAAGGAGAAAGAAAGAAGAAAGAAAGAAGGAAAGAAAGAAGAAAGAAAGAAGAAAGAAAGAAGAAGAAAGAAAGAAAGAATGAAAGAATGAAAGAAAGAAAGAAAGAAAGAAAGAAGGAAAAAAGAAAGAAAGAAAGAAGGAAAGAATAAGAAAGAGAAAGAAAGAAGGAAAGAAAGAAAGGAAAGAAAAGAAGGAAAGAAAGAAAGGAAAGAAAGAAAGAAAGAAAGGAAAGAAGAAAGAAAGAAGAAAGAAGGAAGAGGAAAGAAAAAAGAAAGAAAGAAAAAATAAGAAAGAAGAAAAAAAGGAAAAAGAAGAAAGAAGGAAAGAAGAAAGAAAGAAGATAAGATGGATAAGAAAAAAGGGTATTGTCTTTGATCAATCTTCCATCTTTCTGGAAAGAAAAAAATGTTATTGATAAAATTCAGATTGTTTTGTAAAGTATTGCATTGAGCAATGTTATGTAAAATATTGCAAATATTGCACATTATTGCCTATTGTTATCTGTGAACCCACTTAAGAAATTTAATTTTGAAAACTAGATTAATTTACAGTCATTCTCACTATAATATTTGCATATATTTAACCCAATAAGTTTTAATAACAGAATTAAGATAATTTTTGAGGAAAATCATTTTTTTTTTTTTTTTGAAAAGTAAGTGTGTAAGAATTATTGAATCAGGGTCTCAATAAAAACTAAAAGGTTTATGACGTATTTATTGAAACATAGTTAGCTGGAGTCAGTATCTACTAGGTTATACACGAGACACGGCGTCCTGGGCACATGTGTCAATGTTGCAGCTATGATGCTGTAACCTTGCTCAGGGTGAAATGCCCTGGGGAAGGGAAGTGATTTTTGTCTTTGTAACTAATGCATACCATTGTCTGGATCTTCACATGTAATCCTTGCAGCTATGACATGTCCTTGCTTGCGCGGTTTATGACGCGGATTTCCCCAATCAATTGGAGCTGCGTCAGAAATGGATTCTCCGTAGAAGAGCCTAATGTCCTGGATTCTGTGTAGTGGAATCCCCATAGCTATCTGAAAAATACAAATTTTTGTATCACCTAATTTAATTTCCATTAAATTGAAGATAATAGTACTCATTCTAGAAATAAATAAATCGTATCTCGGGTATCCATTGTATTTCAAATATTGCTCATAGTCAGGTACACTGGTCATTCCATGTAAAGTGATATAATTTTGGAGAAGTGCCCCGCGCAAGTATCTCGGATTTCGATGAAATTGTGCATGTTGAGTTACACATATATAAAAGGAACATTTGTGAAGTTGTAGCTGTTCATAGTTGAGATAGGTGTGAAACATAGCGGTTTGTTTCACTCCATGCAGCATCGCTGTTCTCTGTTAATGCTAAACAGATGGAACAGCTGTTTTTACGTTTTACTTTCTCGCGTGCAGCTTACGCACTGGAGAAAAAAGTATTGAAATGTGGCAAATAACCGGCGATTTTTCGATTTTGTTATTGCCGAGATCTGGTACCGAAAAAGTAGATTAATTTTAAACATATTAATAAGTGTTTACATGAAACTGACTCACACCAACCGTTCCCTGCACGTGGGCTGTCAACATCACCCGGCAAGAAAACGGGGAGGTTTGAAAACTGAACTCTGGCCATCAGAGCAACTAGGATGTGTGATGAGGAATCCTTAGACTGTGAAACGGTGCTCCTCAAGAGCATTTTTCGAGTTAACGGATATCGTGCTAATGCCGCCAACTGAGATGTGACACTACACTAAGTGTGTGTCATTCTACCCTATATATATATACACACACACACAAAGGGGCATTGACAAAATTAGCAAAGCTTTTGAGCAGCTTAAACGAAAAGACGGCCTACAAAGCCAATAAAAAAAATTCCGGCAAAAGCTAGTATGCGTTAATAACCGCGTCCTCCCTCCTTTGTCATTATGGGTATGTAAGATCCCATGCAGCTGAAACCACAGTTTCATCGGAGAGACGCGGCGAAACATTGACGAACGCCCCACTGAAAACATTCGACACTACATATATAATGTAAATAAATGCCGATCAGGGTCGCAGAGATAGCTAGTAGTGCCATGGCAGTCTTGGATAGAAGGATCAGCGAAGTATCGAGGGGTCGAGTCCCACCTTGGACATGGTTGTGTTTGTGTGTGTCTCTGTATGTTTGTGATTATCCATTTCATCCTTCATCATAGATAATACCACGAGTGCTTTGAAAATTGTCAACAACATTCCTGCCTCGCGAAACGAGGAGGGGATTTATCTCAGAATTTCCAAAGCACGAGTGGTATTTAATAGGATTACTCCACGAGTGAAGTTACGCCCAACAGTTCCAAAATGGGTGAAATATTGAACTGAAAGCTATATTAAAATCAAAGATGTTATGTTATATTACACACGCTGTTTTTTGGATATCGGTATAACCATCGATGTATAATGCCTCCTAAAATAGATAAGTCACAGTTTATGAATGGCCAGTAGGGAGAAGCGGTGAGAAAAATCGGATAGAAAAAGCGATAAACTTTTTGAGATACACTACCCTGATTGGGGAATTTTGTATGTATAGTTGAACACTATTGGTTTTAATTTCACGAGTGGAATAGTCATTACAATTTCACCTCAGAGAGAGAGAGAGGAGAGAGAGAGGAGAGAGAGAGGAGAGAGAGGAGAGAGGGAGGAGAGAGAGAGGAAGAGAGACGGCAGAAGAGGGAGGGGAGATGAGAGAGGAGAGAGAGGAGAAGAGAGGAGAGAGAGAGGCGAGAGAGAGGGAGAGAGGGGAGATGGAGAGCAGCACGAGGAGAGAACGGAGGCGAGAGAGGAGAGAGAGAGGAGAAGAGAGCGGGAGAGAGAGTGAGCAGAGAGAGGACCGAGAGAAGGAGAGAGAGGAGGAGAGAAGAGGAGAGAGGAGAGGAGAGGAGGAAGAGAGGGAGAGAGAGGAGAGAGAGGAGAGAGTGGAGAGAAGAGGAGAGAAGGAGCGAAGAGAGAGGAGGGAGAGAGCAGAAGTGAGAGAGAGAGGAGATGAGAGAGGAGAGAGAAGGAGAAGAAGAAGAGAGAGAGACGAGAGAGAGGAGAGAGAGTTGAGAGGAGAGAGAGAGAGAGAGAGAGAGAGAGAGAGAGAGAGTAAACATTTCATTGGGTGCAAGTAAGAATAGAGTTATTCAGAAGTGAGCTGTAGAGCTGCGAGAAATTAAAAAGATGAACAGTATTTATTTTGAAGCAATAAAATATTACGGTGAGAATTGATTGAATTAGTGGAAAGAGTGGGACAAGGAAGTATAGTAGCCGCGAGAACGAGGACCGCGAATTATTGCAAGGCATTTATAGAACTGTATACTTAACAACACAAGCTCAAAGTGTTGAAGAGAACTCCGTTAGCAGTTACGCGTAAAGACTAACACGCGTCGGCGTGCTGCTAGACAAGTGCAGCGGAGGAGGAAGCCTAAACGTGGATTCTGATGCCGGGTGAGAAGGGAGAGGGGACCTGTGTTTTAGAGGCGGCAACACGAACACAGCGGTTTCGAGTGAAATTGCGGACGTCTGGTCTGCAGAGGAGCGACCGTGCGGCCGGAATTTGGATCAAGGTCAGGCGTACGACGAACAGAGGTCGGCACAATCCGCAGCTGAGAGCGCCACGGCAAAGGTAACAGAATCTGTAACGGGAACCTAGGAAATTCATTCTAAATAGTTGTGTGATCTCATAAGTAATTGTATTACTTATTAGCATTCATTCTGAGCTGAGGAAATTTAACACAATATAAGAAATAATTTCATTTGTTTTGTGGTGATTCAGCAAAGTAAAGTGACATTTTATAAACGCTGCTGGCCAAGCAACGGTGCACGGGATTTCCTAGAACGCAGTTCATTTGAATGAATGAATCATTTAAAGTATTAAAGGAATGTTTGTAATTTCCCAAGGTTGCAAATGGGTGATTACATTTCTAAGGGATATATTTGAAAGTGTTGTTTGTCATTTGGTTTTGTATTGGTTCAGTGCCCGTTGTAAATTATTTTATAATTTGAAGAATATAGTACTGATTTGCCTATTTGTGTGTCTTGGGGAAACTTTTTTACATCCTAAAGATCCTGCCCCCTCACATCACAAAGCTCGTCTGTATGTATGTGTGTATATGTGTATATGTATATATGAATATATGTGTATATATATACATATATATATATATATACATATATATATATATATATATATATATATATATATATATATATGTATGTATAGCCGTAGCCTTCTACGCATGGAAAACTGGCCATTCCATTCTTTTCTACAACGCCCACTTTCTAACCAGTTAAGATTGCTGGGGACCGAGGAAGGTAAAACGAGGTTGTGGAAAATCTGAAACATCCCAAAACCCCAACGCTGTGCAAGGTCTGGAAACATCTATTTTACCACGAGCCCCGGTAGTGGCAGTTTTGATTGCCGAATTTGCGTTGATGCACGAGTATTAGCTTAAGTTTTCTCACCTAATACACTGCGCGAGTGGTAGACTACTATATGAAGGAAACGTTTTTTTACAATTACTGGTTGGCGACCGTTAGCAGATATCCGAAAGTTATGTCCATGTGCTCAATTTGTTAATGCGCTCGTTTGCAGTTGGCTTGCTTTTGGATGCCACACTACCTCTTGCAATGTCATTGTCCAGCATGACATTTTCTTGTTTTCCGACCTGTCTGACGAGTCCCCTCATAGACTAACGTCTTTGTAATGTGTTTCACAACTGATGGCTAAAATGTGTTAATAAGGACATACATTTCTGTTTTGTTAATGTTATGTAACCATCAGTTTGGGGAAAAGGACGTGCTATTATGTCTAGTTACTTTCTTTCGTACTGTGTACGCAGTATTAAGTAACGTAACACTGTGGAAGGGGTTAACTGGCGAATTTCCAGAGAAATACTCTTAATATCGAGCCCTAATAACGAAAAAGTGAGTAAATCTTGAACTGGTAAATCAATTCCTTTAACACGTTGTGTAGTCAGAATCCACGTTATGTGGGTCCTTTATAACGAAAAATTGGTTTACGCTATATGTTTCTGTCCGTCCGTCAACTTGTGTCGATCCGTCCGTTGAGAACAGCACTAGTGGTTAAACCATACGTAGGATTTTCAGCAAAATTGATAATTTCCAAACGATGACTGATGTCGCAGCCCCTTGAATCTGAGACAGTTTTATTTTGGGGAGCACTTTACATTATGCCTCAATATTTTCAATTTTGTTTCAAAATTACTCCAAATTGTTTCTTTATAATTTTCCCTCGAATACAGGAAAAGACGCTTCAAAAAGCTCGATAGTTCGCATTTTCGTTGACATCTTTAAATTTTAGAAAATTGCAAAAGGTTAAATTTTTTAACTAGAACTACAATATTGAAGATTTATTTTTTCCTTAACGGAATCTTTTAATCAAAAAATCTTTTTAATATATGGTTATGCACAATTGTTTGAAAATATGAGTTGTGTGCGCGTAATTTTGCTTGAAATATGGACCAGTTTAAACAATTATTTTCTTAACAACTGCACAAAATATGTTCTTTAAATGTTTTCTTCGGATGTAGCAAAGAAGGATAAAGTAGTGGTCGCATTTTCAATGAACTCTCTGTATTTATCTGCATACATTTTTTGATACTTTGTTCTAGTTTTGAGACACTTTCTTCAAAATATTTTCTCGACATTACGTTCTTTGGGGTGAGATGCACAAGGCGCGGGAAGCGTGCCAGTGAGGTGTTGCTCTGCAAACCAACTGACGGCTGACACGCCTCGCCAGAACACACAGGGCCATGTGCACACATGAAGTCTATTCAATTTGGTTCAACGGCAACTTTAATAAAAATGCCGGTTTACCACTGATGAACATAGGAACATTCAGAAACTGCGAACATCTAAGCAAAATTCAAATATGGAAAAGTTATTAAAGTAAATTTTGCTTCTAAATGTATGATTCGTTTGAAATTCAGAGAGTACCAATTAAATTTGCGTTAACTAGTTCAAACAGGCGATTTCTGCTATCATCTGTTTGTACCATTCTACTTAACGTACTACTTCTTTGTAGCCCTCGATCATCAGTTATTGACGATAGGGTTGCTAGATCTAATTCTTGCATTGGAATTGATAAAGGAAATGTCATTTACCATAAGACATTGCAAAATCGTCAGCTTAAAAACTAAATGACTGAAAATGAAGCAATTTAGTTGGTTGTAATTAAAATCCGCCGTCACGAACAATGTCTTTTAACTTTGTCTCTAACTCCAACTCTTTGTGGACCAGTGTTGAGACATTTAACTGCTGTATACACATCAAGCGACGCGGCCAAAATGCGCAGCTCCGCAAGGCGGGAGCAACCAGCGCGGGCGCCAGTGCCAGGGCCCCTTGCCCCGCCCACAAGGGCAGCCCTACACACAAACACAAACCTCGCTGGCAATGGATTCACCACAATCTATAGACGCGAGCTTATACACACTCACAAAACATATACAAACAGCTCACAGAAAGGCGACGCCGGTTTTCTGGCCCCAGCGCGAACATTGCTCACATGCTCTTCCTCCAGATGTCGAAGAGCTTCTGCGCCAAGAACAAGGCGCAAAGCAAGGCGACTTCGGCAGCAGTTTAGGTGCCCTGCGGCGCTCGCAAATCATCACGCACCCAAGGGAGAAAAGCGGTTGGAAGAGATCGGTTCTGA
Source organism: Gryllus bimaculatus (assembly GCA_017312745.1). NCBI lineage: Eukaryota > Metazoa > Arthropoda > Insecta > Orthoptera > Gryllidae > Gryllus > Gryllus bimaculatus. The sequence continues at coordinate 763,030 of BOPP01000031.1, forward strand.
TCATTCTCGAAAGGCCTTTTTTACCTCCAAAAAGCGCTCAGATCAGTAGCTAAAACCACAACCATAATACGTGGTCACGACAATGCGGAGGGTAAACCAACATACCTCTTCTCAGATCAAGCACAGGCAGAATTCTTTGCCGACGTACTTGAACGAGAGGTTTGTTAACAACTACACAGGCGGTGGATGGGGAGGAAACACACACATTGCACAGTCGAGGAAGTTTCCACTACAATTAAATGCTTGCGTAGTCGTAAGGCTCCGGGCCCTGACCGGGTAGGCCCTCCCGTTCTTAAGGAGGTCCTACCAGCCATAAGCACGGAGTTTACGCGAATCCATAACGGCTGCATTACACAGCGGAACTTTCCAGAAAATTGCAAATGCGTAAGTATCTCCATGGTTCCGAAACCCTGTAAGGATCTCGCGAGAGCGGCGGGCCACAGGCCAATACGTCCCCTCCCTCTTACGGGGAAAGTATTCGAGAGGCTTCCACCCTCGTGAATTTTGCCAACTGCTCTCTCACGGAACCTCATCCGAGATGAACAGTTTGCCTTCAGACCTGGCCATTCCGCTTCACTACAAGCACTTGGCATGGCTCAGCAAATTTCCGCTGATCTGTTACTCACACAGGATGTTCCTGTCATATATCTCGACATGGTTCAAGTCTTTGACAAAGTGCCACACAGTACACTCATCACAAAACTTCGGCGCTGCCTTACAAAAGAAATGGTATGTCAATGATATCCCACGTATATCACGAATACGCTTTTTCCATTACGCTCATGTCACAGCCGTCTTAGCAAGAGGAATAAACCTAGACCACAAATTGACAATACTTAAAAAACAGATAAACCTGACACTGAAGTGGACGGAACACAACCACTTGACATTCTCTACGGAAAAGTCGCAAGCAATCCGTTACACTCGCTGCAAACACGCGTACATTAAATGTTTCATTCCACCAAAACAAAATTATACTTCGCACACAAAAACTGACATGGGCGTCTAAGGCAACTTATTTAGGCTTCGCTTTTGATCGAAGGATACGCTGTCATATACATGTCAGGGGAATTCGATCAAAATTTCAGCACACAGTTCGTCTCTTTCAACCTCTTTTGAGGGAACTTACACTCCCCTTCGAACTTCGCTCGTCACACCATAAAACGTGTTGCCGGCCTGTGGCCACCTACACTGCGGCAACGTGGTAGACCACAGCACAGAGGTACAAGGATACACTTAGGATGGTACAGAACAAAGTTCTACGTCTCATAGCGCGCCCTCCGTTTCGGAAAAAGGTTGAAAGTACTGAGGAAGGAACTTGACATCGAGTCCACTCAATGCTCGAGACGGCTTTCGTTTAAAGGAGCCTCTCAAGCCTTGCAAACCAACAAAGCCCCGGCAACGCTAAAACACGTCCTCATCGCCCTCCCACGTCAATATTAGATTCATTCAATCGTCTATTCAATATTACTCACTACTTGAGTTGGAATTACTCCAAATCTATTCAATTTTGCAGTGAATTAACATACATTTTGTCTAGAAACGTTAAAGTAATATATTCAAAAATACATCTGTTGGTTTCAATGAACTCAAAAACCAAATAAAGTTATTTTCAACTAACATTTTACAATTAATTGAAAAGTTAACAAATTCATGATCTCGAGAAAGACTTTCATTTCCTTAATAAATTTATTTTAACAATACGACCAACAAAGACGAAGAGCAAGTAGGAGCACAGGCCACAAAATAAAAAAGGTTGTCACACCCAAAGACTTCACATGTCTCTCTATGTACGTTGACGTGACAAGTCTT
>BOPP01000031.1:773855-786811 GCA_017312745.1 Gryllus bimaculatus
AAACGCCATTTTCACAAAAATTACTCCAATTTTTCTTCAAACTTCTTCAACTGATAGTGCCAATTGCACTGTTCAATATGACATAAATTTCATTTCAAGGTATTCTTTTGTTTGTGTTTCAAAAATAACACAAATGTAATTTTTTAAAATATCTCTCACGCTGTGAATAAGAATATATCCAGCAATTTGTAAAAACTATTGTATTTACTAGTTAAAGTGCTTCAAATTTCGACAAATGATGTTTTTCGAAAACTCAAAACTGTTCTGTGGAAAAAAGCTTCAAATTTCGCATTTTACAGTAACGTTTAAACGCCATTTTCTTAAAAACGGCTCATCAATTTTTCAAAGAAAATTGCCATTTATAACGAAATTTTACTCCTCTTTAATATTTTTAAATTAATTTTTCGTTTCTATTATTAGGAAACCGAAAAATTGGAAAAGTTTATAAAAGGAATCGGGCAGCGATAGATGGCGGCTAGCAAAAAGGATGTGACAAGTCCGAATAGCTAGCCCGGACCAAAGAAAATAGGAAACTAATACGAGAAAGTCTATGTCACTATGTAGCATCACTAGTTAGTTTCTCGCATTTACGTCGTAAGAAGAGAAAGTATTGTAATCGTGCGCCGGAAAATGGCGAATTTTCGGCAGAAAAACTCTTATTGCCGGGCCCTGATAACGAAAAATTAAATAAATCCAATTACTAAATTTAGAAAAAGAAATTTTCTAACACGTGGTGTAGCTAGAATCCATGCTTTGTGGGTACTTGATGTCGAATAAGCGGTTGACGGCAAAACGTCTCTCTGTCCGTCTGTGGTCAACGCTAGCGCTTAAACCTTTCAAACGATTCTCTCCAAAATTAATATTCTTGGAGCGATTTAAATGAGCTCCAGACCCTCTAAGTAGGAAACGAATATTTTGCATTTGATTTCATGAAGCCTTAACATTTTCAAAATTGTCTCAAAAATGGTTTCAAATTTTCGTAATTCACTTTGTCTTCGGAAAGCGTCAAAAATGCTTAAGATAATAGTGCAGGTCTCATTTGCGTTAAATTACGAGATTTTTCGAAAACTACAAAAGTTAAAATTCTTTCGGCATCTTCCTACAACTACCTGAAGAGAGATTTTTGTTAAAAAAATATGTTCTTTAAATAAAACTTGAAATCAGGTAGTGTAAAATTTTTCGAGAATAGTAGTTTTTGTGTAATTTTGCGTGAAATACTGAGGATATTACAAATTTCCTCCCAAAACGGCTCTATTTTTTTGGACTGTGAAGATATGACAGTAAATTGTCAACACAAACTTCCCTCATTAATTACATCAACCTACTGTAGAATTACAGTTAAATTTCTAGCTCTTGCTCACAAATTCAATTCTTGTCCATTTTCCACACTTACAGTAAATAAATAATAAAATTATCATAAAGAGCAATTTAGATTCAACAAAGGAAGTGTCATCACAAATAGATTTATATTAATACTGTTTAGAACAAATCAGTTTTACAGTTTTAAATTCAAAACCACGAGGCCACGAACACATATCTTTGGATTATGAAATAGAACGCACTTCTTTTAAAAAAATAATCTTCTTCGTTTTTGTAGGTACAAAAACGTTTATATTGAATAAATAAATATAATTATTCAATTATTTTAAAATATCTTCCTAATAATATTAGTAAGCAAACAAATCGTAATCTAGGGAGTCCAGCTGTCATCCCAGAGGTGATGCGGCAAACTCTTAAGAGAAAGCATTCATGATGACAACACGATGACGCAGATTCTTCTCCGAACACAATTTACGACAAACGTCCTTACTTACTACGTTGGTATCTTTCGAAATCTTTGTTTACTTTATGTTCAGAGTGAAAGAATAACTATTAACTGATCTACGAATCTTCGTACACGAACGCGAAGTACAGATTGCAAAACTAGTACTACGCTAAATCAGTAGTGTACATTGTTGTACATTGTCGATGCTAGACATTTTGGGCCCGGGCTAATGCTGAAATGTACCCCCCCCCGAAAAAACTATGAAATTTGTATCAAGAAACCATATGATTGAATTTATTTCAACAAACATCAATAATTATAAAGTTTAAGCTACAAACTAATGGTGCCACACAATGGCACAGACTTTCCCGTATTAGTTTTCTATTTCGTTTGGTCTCGGTTAGCTGATCGAACTTGCCACATATACTTGCCTGCTGCCATCTATCGCCGTCCAAAGTACATTTATTTGACATTTTCTTAATATTTCAATTTTCTAATTGTAGAGCGAAAATAATATTTTAAGATTATTTAAGACCAATAAAATCTTGTCCTAAAGAGCAATTGCTTTGAAAAAATTGGTGCCGTTTTTAAAAAATTGACGTTTAAGCGCTACTGTACATTCGAAATTTAAAGCTCTTTTCCACAGAAAATGTTTGAGTTTTCGAAAAATTTTAATTGGTGTCATTTTATAACTCACATATACAATAATGTTTACGAATTGATGGAAATATGCATATCAACGGCGTGAGAGATCTTTCAAAAATTTACATTTGGGTAATTTTTGAAAAGCCGAAAAAAATACACCGAAATTAACTTAACGTCATAATAGTGCAATTACCACATACGTCAAAGAGTGCAATTACCACATTCCTTTCGAAATGTCTCAAGAAAAAAATTGGAGCCGTTTTTGAGAAAATGGCGTTTGAGCATTTCTGAAAATGCGGAGTTTTGAGGTAGTTTTCGCAGAAAACGGTAGAGTTTTCGAGAAACTTTTTTATGATATTGTTTAAAGCACATGTACTCATAAATAGAATAATGTTAACAAATTGCCGATGATATAAATATTAACTACATGAGAAACAATTTTAAAAAACATACTTTTTACAATTTTTGAAAAAACAAAAGAATAGAGCCATATGACGTTCATGTCATCTTATAAAGTACATTTAGCACTAGCCATAACAAAAGTTAAAAAAAATATGGAGCCAAATTTGAGAAAATCTTGTTTTTGTAATATTTTAAAATTGTACATATTGCATGCAATATTGAGCGAAAACTACTAACATTTTCAAAAAAAAAATGTACATAATCTTAATGAAAGAACTTTCTATGGAGACCAAAATTTTGTTTGAAGGATTTTTTTTCAATTTTGTAGTGGTAGGAAGACACCGAAAAAATTAATACTTTTGAAACTTTCGAACATTCAGAGTAATAGTGAAAAACGGAGCCATACCACTTTTATAAAGGTTTATAAGTGTATTTTACTCCATTCATACAAGAAATTTCAGGAAAAAAATTTGAACCATATTTGAGAAAAATTTGAAATTAGAGTACCCCCAAATTTTAAAGATTTTTTTTTCAAAATCTCAAAGATTCCACTAGAGCCAGATCGTCACGAGTTTCTTCAATTAGGAAAAAATCCTACGCTTGGTTCAGGCGGTAGTTGTGTTCACAGACACCAGACGAACGGACGGGCGGGCGGACAGGCCAAAGAACGTTTTGAAGGGAAAAAAACCAACACTTTTTCGGTATTAGGGGACCCCAAAACGTTTATTTCCGTCGAAATCGATTTTCCGCAACATTACATAACTTTTCCTATACTACGTATATTACTCCGTATGTACGTACGTACACGGGAAAGTAAAAAATGAGAATATATTTTAAATAATAGTTTTAAGTACAAGAATTTAGTGATCAAATAATACAATTTCCACGATGAGCTTAAAACGAAAAAAGATTTTGTTGTGTTTAATAAAATCACTTGTTTAAGACTTGAAATAACAAATATGAATTTCAATAGAACCTATTTATGTTAGCATCATTTGATTACATACATTTTTCCCATTTCATAGATACATACATAAAGTAAATGCAGTTCTCATTTTCTGAAACATACATATATTAGAATGAGTCCTACCTTATAAGTAATGTCTATAATTAACAATGTTATGCAAAAAATATATTTTTATGAAATAATCGACTACTGTTCCGAATTATTAAAATGACGATAGAGATTTTCTCGAGATCTAATATCCTTTTCAATCTCAGGCCCCTTCACAGGCGGAGGTTCGCGCGATGGCCGCGCTGTCCAAGCCTTGCATATAAATGCGGTGATTCATAATTTGCTCCTGCAGTCATAATTTACTAGAATCGAATCTGCGTAGTAAGTTTGTATCTTTCTAAATGAATATGTTTAGTTTTTATACTGAGTGTTTAATAATATTCACTACTTTTGAAATGTTAGGAACAAATTTGTCTCTTCTCAAAGAAAAACCTGCCTATCACCTTGTCGTTGTCGCATTTACACTGAAGACGAATGCATCTGTTCAAGTGAACTTATCAGTTCTGACGTTGGAGTATAACGCAATTTCAATCATTTTTATATGTTTTGTGTTCGTAGGGCTGTAATTACGCGAAATGATTATACATAGTATTAGCTTTCTCATAATACCAGCGAGAGCTCGCAAACAGACCGGTCTATCTAACAGCGGCCTAGCGGAGCAGCGACTTGCGCGCGGTGACCCAACGCCCGCTCCGACGCCGCCGCCGCTGGTTCCTCTTCCACTTCCACGACAGAGAAGAGCAAAATAAGAATATTAAAGAAGAGTAAAACCTCGTCGTAAATGGAAATTTTCGTTGAAAAATTTGCAACTCATTTTCTTTTTAAGAAATTGGTGAATAAGCGTTACTATGAACGGGTAATTTGAACCTCTTTTCACAGGAAAAATTTCGAAAGAGTTTTCGAAAAACTTCATATGAAGTCTTTTCAAGCACAAATACAATAGTGTTTACAAATCTACGGAAATGGGCATATTAAAGGCGGAGAGATATTTTAGAAAAATTACATTGGTGTATTCAAAAACAACAAAAGAATACAGCAAAATGAACTTGATGCCATATTAAACAGTGCAATTAGCAACAGTGTAACTATCCTTTGTAACAGATTCAAGAAAAATTTGGAGCGATTTTTCAAAAAATGGCGTTTGACCATTGTAATTGCGGAATTTTGAGCTCATTTTCACAGAAAATTGTTGAGTTTTCGAGACACTTTATCTCACATTATTTAAAGCATATGCACTCATAAATACAATAGTGTGAACAAATTGCCGCTAATGTAAATATTAACGTGAGAGACAAGTAAAAAAACTACATTTTTGTGATTTTTGAAGAAAAAAAGAATAGAACAATAATGCATTTATGTCATCTTACAGAGGGCCTTTAACACTATCCAAACCGAAAGTTTAAAGAAACAAATTGAGTCTTTTTGAGTCAACCTTCCTTTTGAATTTGTATAAAAATGCTAATATTGCACGCAATATTGCACAAAAACTAATTTTTTCAAAATGAATTCCATGACCTTCATAAAAGAACTAATTATGGACAGCAACTTTCATTTGAAGGAAATATCTCTATCTTTAATCTTGTAGTTGTGAAAAGACGCCAAAACTTCAAACTTTTGCAATTTTTGAAACTTCAGAGTTCACCGTGAAAATCGGATCTATGCCACATTTAAAGTGTAATTTGCTTTATTCTTACAAGAAAAGTAAAGACAAAATTTAGAGATGGTTTTAAGAAAATTTCGAAAATGTCTCAGGGATTTCATGTAAAAGTAACCCCAAATTTTAAAGAATGTTTCTCAAAATTTCAAAGCTTCAACTAGCGCCAGACAGGGGTTTCTCCAGTTTGGAAAAACTACTGATGGTTTAGGTGCTAGTAGTGTTCACGGACGGACGGACAATTTGGCGTCAATTGAATTTCGGTGTTCAGGACCCAGAAAACAGACATTCTGCCTACGCCACGTGTTAGAGGCATTTGTTTCTTAACGTAGCGACTAGATTTATCCACTTTTATGTTCAGGGACTAGCAATGATTTTTTTCTGTCGAAAATCCTTCGTTTATTTCGTAACTTTCTCTATATTACGTATATACGTACGTATAGGAGAAAATACCTAGTGGTGCAACAGAATGACACAGATGTTCTCGTCTTAGTTTTCTATTTTCTTTGGTCCCGGCTAGCTATTCGGACCTACCACATACTCTTGCCAGCTGCCATCTATCGCCGCCTAAAATTAATATTTTTTAATCTTAATTTTCTATGTCCTAACAGTAGAACGGAAATATTATTTTAAGAATATTAAAGATCAGTAAAACATAGTCCTAAATGGCAATTTTCTTTGAAAAAATTGGAGCCACTTTTAAGAAAATAGCGTTCAAGTGCTACTGTAAATTCGAAATTTGGAACTTTTTTACAGATTTTTTTTTGTTTTCGTAAAACTTCATTAGAAGTCATTTTAAGCACTTAGCTCACAAATACAATAGCATTTACAAATTACTGTACAATTTACAAATTACTGGAAATGTGCATATTAATGGCATGAAAAACATTCAATAAAATTACATTTGTTTAATTTTTGAAAACCAAAATAATACACTGAAATTAACTTTGCGTCACATTAAAGAGAACAATTAGCAATATCCGTTCGAAAAGTTTGAAGAAAAATTTGGAGCTGTTTTTGATAAAATGGCATTTGGGCGTACCTGAAGATGTGGAATTTTGAACTCGTTTCTACGGAAAAGGTTGAGTTTTTGAGAAACATTATACAACATTATTTCAAGCACATGAACTCATCAACAAAATAATGAGAACAAATCGCTACTAATGTAAACATTAACGACATGAGAGGTACGTTAAAAAAAGACATTATCGTAATTTTTGAAAAACAAAAAGTATAGACCAACGTGGTGTTTATGTCATCTCGTATAGTACATTCAGAACTATCCCTACAAAAAGGTTAAAGACAAATTTAGAGACTTTTTCGGAAAATCTAGTTTTTCTTTTAAATTGCAAATATTTCATGAAATATTGCGCGAAAACTACTAAAAGTTTTTAAAACTGTACTTGACCTTAATGAAAAAAATAATAATGGACAACAATTTTCATTTGAAAGGAAAATCTCTATCTTTAATTTCGTAGTTATAGGAAGATGCCGAACAAATTCAAACTTTTAAAATGTTCAAGTCAGAGTTGACCGTGAAAATCGGACATATGTCACCTTTAGGGTATTTTACTCTAATCTTACAAGAAATTTAAAGAAAAAAATTACAGGCGGTTTTGAGAAAACTTTGAAAATTTCCGTGGAGCTTCATCTAAACTAACTTCAAATTTTAAAGAATTTTTTTTCATTATCTCAATGCTTTGACTCGAGCCAGATGGACAGGGGTTTCTTCAATTTGGAAAAAACCCACCGTATGGTTTAGGTGCGAATGGTGTTCACAGAAGGACGTTGAAAAAAAACAACACTTTTTCGGTATCAGGGAACCACAAAACCTGTATTTCCGTTGAAATCTCCAAATCGATTTTCTGTAGGATTAAATAACTCTCGCTATGTTTTACAGCGAGATTTTAAGTTTTATTTAATATATTACCGTGTTTGGAAGAGTAATTTAATTGGTTAGCTAAACTATGTGAAACACAGAGTAACATTTGCCAAATTTAAATTACAAGGTATTTGTAAGAAGCTGTGCAGTATTGGTGAAACTTGGTTCATTTGTGCACTATGAATAAATTATGCCATATTTTTGAATGACGAATTTCTTTATTAATCAATGTAATTTTTTTGTATGTGCCTTGAATAAATTATAGTGCCGATTATTTTCATAAGTTTCTAAATAAAATAATGCAATTATCAGTTCGTCCCTTAGTTCAATTTAATTATGTTACCAACTTATTTATTTATAACTTATGTTTTCAAAATATCCAATTTAGATTCAAATTTATCATGAGACATCCTAAAGAACTGAAATAATTTTTCATCTTCTACAAGGTCGGGATATAATATGTGAAATTCCCCTTTCGTCATTATCGTACTGTTTAAAGAGAAGAGAATTTGGCTTTGTTCGCTTCCTTGCATAATTTCCTTCTGCTACTAAAAATGAACAGAATGCGATTGCTTCTTTACTTAATCATCATCACAAATTTTATATAATAGACCTGGCGCCCGGAATAACCAACCCTCCCACTCCTCTCACACCTTACGAAATAAGGGCTCGAGAAAATGCACGCGGAGAACATTCTCCTCCTTCCGCTCTGACTGTTGGTGGAAGCTCGTTGCGTCTGATCCCCGAAATGTTTCGACCCAGAGACGTTCAAGACAAGAACAATAAATATTGTAGATTGAATCAACTGAAAATGAAGCAGCTTATTTAACAGAAACAAAAAATCGTGTGTTACGGTAAGATTCAAAAGTTTGGATTTTTACATTAAAAATTAAATACTGGAAAAAATTATACTGGATTAATTACTGAAAAAAAAACCTGCAATGACGCACCGGAAATATAAATTGTGGTAAAATACAACTACCCCTTCTGGTTTTGTACTCAAGATCTCACAATAGCATCGTCAAAGAAAATGTTAAAAAACAGATTACCCACCAGATCCAGACCATGGTAATGTTGGGACATCAGCCGTTTGAGCGACAATGCTAGAGGCAATTTTGTCTCCGAGTGTCCACATTGCTTTAGCAGGAGGCCCCATAAAGATAATACCATGTTCATTCAAACAATTTGGAAGGTCTGGATTCTCTGATGCGTGGCCCCATCCAGCCCATACAGCCTGCACAACAAACAATCAAATCAAAACGAAACAAAACAAAACAAAACAAAACAAAACAAAACAAAACAAAGCAAAACAAAAATAAAATAAAATAAAATAAAATAAAATAAAATAAAATAAAATAAAATAAAATAAAATAAAATAAAAGCAATTAATAGATGTCCACATTGATATCGGTATAGAATATGATAGTACGAATAAATTCTTACCTGTACCTCATGTTCAATTGCTATTTGCACAATAATATCAACATTCGCATAATTTTTATAATTTGGACCCCCTGGCACAGGTGCGCAATAATCTGCCAATTTAACGTACTCAGCATTTGCTAAAATAAAAAAAAGATACATGTTTGAAGTATAGTAATCAAAACTACTTACACTTGACGTCGAAACATAGTTGCAACCACAAGAAATAAATTGATAAAAAAAGTTAATTTCTTCGAAAACGAGGGGCATACGAAGAGTGACATATTTTTTACATTATGCACTGGATATGTGATCGGGATATGAAAAGTGCGGGCAAGAATGGCCGTCCGATTCAACCAAATCATAGTTGTTTGGTGCGGCACCGAGCTCACGAACAAACATTATTCGTGATACTTATTTTGCGCATGCGTATTGCAACGCAAATGGCTGTGCAGATGGAATGCAAAAAAGGCATTTTTATCTGGCGATGTTACAAAACAATATTTCAAAACAAATAATTTAATCCAATAAATTCGAAGGGAAAGAATTGTTTCAAATAATAATAATAATAATAATAATAATAATTATTATTATTATTATTGCGTGTTCTGCACCCCCTCAAAGTAGACAATTCTTAAAGAGCTACTGTTCACTTTACAGTCACTGTCATTTCAACGTTCCTCATATTGAAAATTATCTTCCGGGATGTGATGAGCGCGATACTTCATGAAACATTTTTCACGATTGAAAATAAGTCTCAAAGACATTCCATTTATCCGATCGCCAAAAAGGCGTAAGAGTTGTATTTTGAATCAAAGGTGGATGAGGGTAACTGTTGCTCCCACTATTTAAGAGTGGTTACATCGAACCCACGTATCTACGCAATTTGCCATACCACTGTGGAGGGAACCCAGAGCCCACCGCTACTTTTGTTTAACGAAAGTGACAGGATCTCAAGTAAATCAAAATATACAGTTTCTTATCCACATTTGGCATCTGCAATGCGCCCAGTTCCGCATTCTGATTCTCTCCCAATTCCAACACCCCAATGGAATGGACAATGAAAGAAGTAACGAACAATGGTAGTGACAAACCAACAGATCCCAAAGGTCTTGATTATACCACATCTACAGTCATAGCCGTAGACAGAATCGAACGACCTTAGAAGAAATCTAAATCTTTGGAAAATGCAAGCAGAATTACTGCGGTCTCGTCTTCAAGAAAATAACCTGTTACAAGCAAACTCTGATATTACATTCCAAAAAGGACCGCTTTATCTCTATTTTTTCTCAAAGACAGATAGTTTGTTACACTAAAATGACATAAATGGGCTGCTTACAAAATTCGGAATGATGAATAATCGGGAAGAATGGCGACTATTTAAAGATTCTTCAAAGACTACTTTCAAAGCTTTCGAAGCCAACAACGAAACCTACGAGAACATGAGGCTACTCCTCAAGTATACTGCCTATTCGAATCACAAATCGAAAATCTGTGAAAATATCAAAGTTCTAGGACTTTTTTTCGGAATGCTGATGGTTACACAAAATATTGCAGTTTCTTATGCCACTGGGGTAGTAGGGCGAAGACAGAACAGTATAAAGTCAAAATATTGGGCTTTAAAAGAAATTTTTAATCCTAGTGAAAAAAATTATCGCAAGAATCCCTTATTGATAGTGCTGTTACCACTACTTCAACTGATATTGGGCTTTACGAAGAAATTTGTGAAACCAATGGACAAAGATGGCCAGGGTTTTACTATCTAAAGCTGCTGCGATTAGTACTGCAAAAATTAAAGAAAGAATTTTCATTGGGCTTCAAATATGTGACTTGAAATATATAACCTTTGAACAGTTGCTGACAGATCCTGTGAGGGTAGCTTGGCTTGCATTGAAAGGTGCATGCGACAAAGGCACTGGAAACGTTATGTTTGAGAATCACAGGGATCTGGCGGAACACATGATGGACTGTTACAAGGCTAGGGGGTGCAACATGTCTCTGAAATTACATTTCCTTAATTTCCATTTGAATTTCTTCCCACCTAATCTTGAAGATGTGGCAAAGATGGTGAGCGATTTCACCAAGGTATCGCTGTCATGGAAAAATTATTTAAAAAAATAGTCACCAAACCTTTTGGAAGACTACTACTACAAGAAGTATTCTCACAAACTGAAAGTTTTCAGGAAAAGTTTCTAACTTGTAACTTCATTTCAAGCTTTATTCAGCTTTCTCGCACTGTCTTCATTTTATGTTTTGTAATACATCCTTAATTATACTTCTTTCTTCTCCGGTGAGGTATTTGGCCTGTTGGTCTGTTGTGAATCGATGATAACTCCTTCTTCTTTTGGGTCTGCCAATACTTATTTTCCCTTGAGGTGTGTAGAAGAGGAGTTGCTTAGGTAAACGGTTATTTTCCATCCTTGGTACAGTGTCTTTCTATTTCTTACTATATTCTTCGATTTTGTCGATTAGATGGAAGATTCGGGGGTTCCTCTGGTGGGTCACATTTTGCAATCGATCTCTTCTCCTTACTCCTAGGATCGACCTCAGAAATCTCACTTCAGCAGCTTTTACTCTTTTGCTATAGGATTTGGAATTTATAACCCAGTTTTCACTTCCATATAGGCCATTTGTATGAATTATACAAATAATTTAATACATTCAATTTTCGTAATACAAATAATATTTGTTACATGATCTGTGCAGATTCCTTCTGTATTTGTATTGAGTGTTTTCCAATTTTCTTGAAAGTGGTATATGTAGCGTATATTTTCCAGAATGTGTGATGAAATATTTCTGATTTAATAAAGCACGTTCTTCCATCTCGCGACAAGACACAAAGTTCATATTTGCTGCTCTGTTATGTATGAACGATAGTGAGTAAATGGTATAATAGCAAAACACGATGTGATTTATTTTTTTTATTTCCTTCTTTACATTCGATAAACAATGTTATTAAAATATTACTTATATGTGTCAACACAATACAGTATACCGGTATTTATTTTAAGTACTCTAATTAAAAGTGGAAACAGGAGAAAATTCCATCTGTTTTATTGTATTCAAAACATCAATATTTTAAACGTCGGTGAAATATCAATATATAGATGCCATCACTACCCACATAACCACCTGCATTTTCTAGGAAAATTATTTTCTATGAAATGCTGTTTTTTATGACTTCACATTTTCAATAAAAATTTTAAGATACGGAGTTATCTTTTTAGATTTATTAATATCTAGTTTGTTTCTTTCAATAGGGAATGAACAAAAGGAATTTTTAAACACTTCTATTGAATTCATTGTCTTCGTACCAAGGAAATAAATGTGTAACACTTCTGATCTTCAAACAGCCAAGGATAACAACCACAAAATAGGAAAAGTTTCTTACTTTGTTTCAAAAGATTTGTCAGTTGCAGTTGACCGACATTGACGGCAGGAGCGTCGATAACAATACACCAACAAAACTAGTAGCGGCTGCTTTCCCTACAAACTGGAGGTTGTAGATCCATCCAATGACGGAAATGTAATATCCAAATTTCAGAACATTAAATTTAATAAAATGTAAGCAATTCATGGAAATTACTTAAAACTAAGATTAAAAAAGTATATACTGCAATATGCACTGCGCAGAGAAGGAATGTGTTGTTTGTGGACCCAAATTCGTGGCTGCACGACGGCAATTTTGGTCGTGACGGGTTGCACCTAAATCGCTCGGGGTCCACAAAGCTGGGTGGACTCTTCTCGCGTATAGGAGGCCCGAAACTCCCCGCGACAGGCTCGTGAGACCGCATGGCGGTGGCGGCAAGGGATGTCGTGTCCCTTGTGATGGTTTGCGCAGGGATGTCGGCGACGGACGGCGGCGAGGGACGGTGACGTGGCGGCGACGTGCAATGGTGCGGTGACGGCGGCAAGGGACGGCGACGAGGCGGCAGCGGTCGGTGGCGCGGTGACGAGAGGGAAAACGAGAATAAAACTGATTGGCTATTTCAAAATCAACACGGTTTTTGTCCTGGGTATTCGTGCAACAGCCAGACAATTGCTTTTTGTCAGGGCATAGCAGATTCATTAGACGAAGGGAGTAGGGTCGACGCAATAATATCAGATTTTTCTAAGGCATTTGATCTTGTTCCACATGACCTTTTAATTTCCAAATTGTCAGAAACGGGAA
>BOPP01000031.1:794513-830541 GCA_017312745.1 Gryllus bimaculatus
ATGTTTGAAGATCTTCGCTTGTTAATTCATCGTTGTCGGACGATTCTTTTGAAGAATCTGAGTAGACTAAGTCCTTAAGTTTCTTCATAATTCTGGTCAATCTTCATTTTATTCCTCTGTCAGTCAGTGATGGGTATATTTCTTTGAACATTTTAATTAGCCTACCTGTCTTTTTAGTGTAACAGAGATATTCGAAGGGGGTTTCTTTAACCATAAGTGTTTTACAGAAAGTCTTTTAATTGCTCGTACGTATTACTCGCGCAACTTTTCTTGAACGATGACCTTGCTTCTCCCTCTCTGTCACAATAAACAGTTGAAGGCAAAAGTTGGCAGCGAGCACTGATGACAACATTCCAAACACTACAGCGAAATAGAAACAATTTTCTTTTGAAGACAAGAACTTCTATCCGTTATTTTCTCCAAAAATCTATAGAAATGACCGATGCAGGTAAAGATCTATCACACGATATACCTCGAACTCCTGAGAAAGTTAAAACTCAAATTATTGAGAACGTTGCGAAACCATTACTGATTCTCCAGAGATTGACATTGCTTCACAAAATCTAGTGGCCGATTTCGTAACTAATACTCTCCACTCTACCCGCATTTCTTCAATCAATCGTTCAAGAAAAGTTGCGCGAGTAATACATTGTTGGACCCTTCTATCCTTTCTTTCACTGGGGCTAACTGCTTCACTATTATTTTCTTATTTCCGCCGCTACTAACGGTGTTCTCTCTGGATACCTTCATTTTCTTTTTCTTAGTTTATTTCGACGCACCGTTAATTCTTCCTTGGGACGGTTCAATTGTCCTTCTTGAAGTTCACTTGAATTGTTGCAGAGAGTGCTTGTGATATGTGACAAGGCTTTCTTAACAGGCTTGCTTTGGTCAAGTGGAAGCTAGGTACCTTGTCTCTTTGTTCGTTGCCCGGGACCTTGTTTTCAATTATTTCTTCCAATTGGAGTTAATGTCTCCTATATTTTTTGCAGTTTTTGGTAATGTGCCCTTCTTGGAGTGAAAGCATGGTGGAGTGAAAGTGGTTTCGGTAGACATGTAAATCCAGTTTCTTTCTCCATTGTATGAGATCAATATGGGTTCAGGTATCTTAATGAGTCTTACGGTACGAACACCTGTCTACGGAAACGTAAGATCTGAGTGGATTGTTCTTTACCAAAACCAGCTCTGAGAAATGACACTTGAGAACTGCGTATCACTTTTAGTTCGTTTAATTCAATTACTACATTAGGAATCATAGGATAAATATTTGAAATTACAAAACGCTTCTGTCTACTTACAAGAGACCTAATATTTTTGGAGGAGACCTCAATATTAATAGTCTCGTGCATCTCTGTTAATTCATCTACCAACTGCTTACTGCTCAAAAATACACACACCCTTTTATTTGAATTTTTTGCTGCATATTGTGATTTGACGAGGCGGAATAATCGTTGCTAAAGCTTCTACGTATCTTTCGAGGGGTATGTGTTCTTTGCCTTCAAGTATAATACCTCGTTCCTTCATCTCTATGTAACGGCCGGCCGGTCTGGTTCCCTTCAACGGGCTAGCTCCTGTAGTCAGGGGCCAGCCCACGAATAGCCGCTTCGGTATCAAATATTTATTTCCTATTACTCATTCACAATGAGAAACAGGTACGTCGTAATCAGAACAGTTCTGTATACTGCAGAAGACTTCTCACTTTACACTGACAAACTTGCGTTCAATGAAAACATGCAAATTAATCACAGACCGCGGAGCTACACTGAGTGGAGCACACGATGTCGCCTAGATCACTTCTGCCGAGTGAATGGGAACAACTGCGTTCATTGATGAGATTTGTAGAGTATTTCAAACTATTTAACACTAGGGGGACAGCTAGTTTCTACCTAGTAGAACGAAACCGTCATTTTTGATGGGAACGAATTTTTTAAGGTTAATCAATCATTTAGGGTTCGGATTTTAACTGCAACTTCTGTATTGTTAAATAATTTTACTGTGGTTCTAAATTTTCCTCCCATATGTAACAATGGATGTCTGTAACAATCGATAACATTAATATTTAACATAAATAAAAAGGTTTTCATTTTTATCTAATAAAGTTCTTGGTACTCAGTAACTTTTAACTAATCAAACCCTCCAGAAACGTCAAAATAACGCGCACAAGTATACATGTTGTTTCCAGCACACTACCCTTGCATTGTCGGCAAGATATTTTTCCTCCAAAAACTTCCTTATATGAAACACAGCGGGCTGTCATCTCCACAACGTTCATTTAGTGCTATTACAACAGCACGTACTTCCTCGCGGTATTGTTAATGGCAATGTAGCATTATAATACGACAATTTCTGTCTTACACTCGAACAACCATTTGAAAAATTCATAAACAAACAAAGCGTGAAAAATACATATATCCTCGAGCAAATGCTGAGATGGCCCCTTGTTTTGCTTCTGGACATAAATGTAACTTCAAATTAACTTCTCCCCATATCACGTCACAAACAGTTTTTAACTGTTTTGACGTAAATATATAAATATTTAAGTTGGAATGCTTAAACGAAAACATTTTTGTCATTGAATTCACATCCTATATAAACGTACAAACGATGCACAATACGTATTTTAGCCGTAAATAAAAATTATTGGTTTATATGAACACGAAAGAAAAGGCAGCATTCATTATCGCCTTGTTATCAGTGCATTACAACAATGACAGCTAATTCGTTTGAGATACACATTTTGCCAATTAAGATTGTTGATACGGTTAACAAGAAAAGTAAATGAGAAGATTGTTTTCCTGAAAAGGATCCCAATAGAATTTTGTGCTTCGAGATCACATAATTTAAATTTTATTACGGGGAAATGTAACAAGTCGTAAGAAGAATGATCAATTTCGTTTTTTGTTAGCATTAGATAGTATTTAATAGTGTCCGTCATGTTTGTTAGATGGGGCTGAAAGTGAACAAATCGTATTTTTTTCAAAACATTTAAATCTCTTCATTTTTAGTGCAATTATAATTTCCCCTGGCACAAAGAATTACAGAAGACCTGTTCCCTTGAAAATCACACTTCCACACACTCTTGAAGATTTTCTCTCCGATTATTATAATTTTGTGAATGAGAGCCTAATAATTGAATTCTTTACGAATTACGTGACACAGAAACTTCATTTCATCACAAGCATTAATTATTTCTGCATTGCCCACACAAACATTATTCAAAACGGAATGAGTGCCACACAGTAATACCAATTTCATGGACATTACGGCGTTGCGCAATTTACCAACGCGTTTTCACGTTACTCAGCCAAGGAATATTTATTTTCAAGATTCGAATAACCGCCTTCACTCTCTTTTTCCTTTTTCTTATATCAATAACTGAAATATAAAATTTAAATCCTCTATGTCCTGGCTGTTGATAACACCTTTCAGAAGAAACACTCATTTGCAAGTAGTAACACTGACAATGAGAACTTATTATTCTGTGAATTTCACGTATTACCGTGATGTTCCTATTGTTAGATTGCAACTTCATAACCAGAGTGGCCAAATAGGTGAAAGTGAATCTCAAATTATAGTATACTAAATAAATGTTTGTGAAAATTATTTTCATAGTAAATTATAATTAAAAATAAAATAAAAGTTGGCAAGACAGCGCGCGTACCCATCAAGATAAATCTTATAAATTAGAATGGTCTCTTTACTGCGATTTATGCAACTCTGCCCCAGGTAGGAATCAGCTGTTGACGGTTTCATCGAATCTGGAGCTTGAACGTCACTATAGTTAAGCTCCCGTTGGATAAAACTGTCAACAGTTGATACCTGCCACAGGCAGAGTTGCGAAAATATCGGTCCTGAAAAAATACTAAAATTAATGAATATTCCAAATTAATCGCAAATGGTAGCCAGGAATCACGTTCTTCCAATGTTAAAAATTACAATACAATATCACAATATAAAAAAAACACATTACAATATTTGAACGCTTTCGTAATATGCATTTACATTGCAACTAATATAGATATAAATTTTCTCACTTAATGTTCTATGATTCGTAATATTAAGTTAAGCATGAGCAGGGATTTTCAGAATATCTAACTGCTTCAAACTCTCTCAAAATAATTTTACAGACTGACTCCGACTCAAACGAAGTGACGGAAATCCGCATTTACCATTTCAACTTCTTTTCCAATTTCCCCCCCAAAAATACAATTTTCAAAAATCAAACATGACCTTATTTGAAGATATGTTTTTTATTAGCACATTTCATTGAAAATAATTGTAACTTCATAATTGTTGTTGTAGAGAGGAGCAGAAACAATTTTAATTTTCTTCAATTTTTGAAAAATCAGGATATTTAACCTACATGTGACCTGCAATTTTTTTTAACGTTCTTCGGACTATCCAACAACAAAATTAAGTCAAAAACGATGGAACCTTTAAACAATTGTTTAAAGAAAATTAAAAATTGTCCATATTTCATGCAAAATTATGCGAAAAATATTCAAATTTTCGAAAAATTGTAAATGATTTTATTTCAACACATATCTTCAAAGAACAGGTTTCATTCAGGGGAAAATTCTATATTTAATATTTTAGTAGTAGGAAGGTGCCGGAAATATTTTGAATGCAACTTTTAAAAAATCATGATTTTTAACCAACATGAGATCTGCCCCATTGTCTTAAACCTCCTTCAGATTATCCAGCAACAAAATTTTAACAAATTTGATGGCACCCTGTTTTTGAAGACTTCGAAAATGTCTCAGGGGTTTCATGTAAAGTACCCCCAAAAATTAAAATATCGTTTTAAAATTCAAGGAGCCATGACCAGCCAGGTCAATTGGGGAATATCAATTTAGGAGAAAATTAGCTGAACGATTGAGCCGCAAGCGTTGGTCACACACATTTTGCCGTCAATTGATTTTTCGATATCAAAGAGATATAAAAAATGGATTCTGGCTACACCACGTTTTAGAGGATCCCCCCCCCCCCTAAATTTAGCAACTGGATTTATCCAAGTTTCCGTTACCGGGACACTGTATAAGAGTTTTCTGCTGAAAATTCGCCGTTTTTCGCGCAATACATAACTTTCTCTTCTTACATGCGAGAAAGTAAAAAAACGTGCATTGACCACCATTTACACCCGAATTTCACACTATCCATTCGATTAAGAATGTTAACATTTTGTTTTATAATAAAAGTGTAGTATCTGGAACTCTCTTGGAGCTGTTTTCATCAATAGCTGGAATGTACTAACGATCACAAGGCGCTATTAACTTTTATCGGTCACATGCGTCTTTAGCCCCCATTAACATGCAACTCTACAGGTTTGTTAAGTGCACTTGTTCCTACGTGTATGTTAGCAAATTTAACATCAACAACATAAATAATCATCGATTCATCGCAAGTCAAGTGTTCATTAAAAAAACTGACGATGTTTCGTACAAATCTGATTAATATAATTCAGAATAAAAGGAACACATATTTGTCTTGGGGATTATCATTAATTGTAATTAAAAACATGCATTACATTAACCTCATTTTCCTGGCATTCCACCAAATGCTTTTTCCGGTTATATTTACCGACGATCTGGTGTCGCCACTGGAAGTCGACGCTCAAACGTTCGCATCGAATATCACTTCTTTAAATATCTTTAGATTCAGGAGAATTATTTGGATCTATCTTCCTTCAAAACGAATATTGTTTAAATAGTCATATCACAAGCAACACCCCACCATATAATACCATGCCGCAGCAACAGAATTGATTTGTTTACTATCGCAGTAATGTAATTTTCCGTATAAATCGTGAATTTTATGGTGACCGATAAAATGCTAAATATACCACGAAATGTTGAGGGTTATTACTGCCTCGTCCAAATTAAAACACTCGGCTCCACTACGCTCCGCCTGGATTTTTAAGTTTTGGTCTCTGCAGTAACTCATAACATTTCCAGGTATGTTAATACCTATTACCAGATAGGATGTCAAAGATGTTAGGTATAAACCTAACACCCGTCAAAATGATCGGTCTTCGTCGTCTAGTAAATATAGTTATATGCCTGTGCACATTGCTATTTTTCTGCTTAAATATTAAAAGCCACAAAGCGCTGAGTTTACAAAACATATTGTTGAGAATTTTAGATAAAAGCCCGTCACCTGTCAAAATGATGGGTGCCGTCCTCCTAGCGTTAAAGAAAATATTAAAACAAGCACGAAACTAATTTGTCAACTCTAAGTTTGCTGTGATAGTACACAAATTAAAAAAACTCAGCACATAAAAACTGAGCAAAAAATAATGCTGTACTATCGTTTTTAAGGAACAATATCCAGGCTTGTAACCATCTCCCAACTTTCCCTGGCTTCTACAAATTCTCTGATTTTTTCCAATTTTTCAGAATCGCCATCATCCTCAATAACCAAAACTGCTGCAACATAGGAGGGAGGAGCGGGGTGTATTCCATACAGAAACCCTTACAAATGTTCCAAAATAGTAATGCCCTTTTTTAAGTATCCAACGACACACTAACCTTCCAAACACCCCTTGCACCAGGCAACCAGTGCTTGCCAAACGGCAACTAGAGTCGCTCCGACAACAATCAAATTCTGTCTTTAAGAGATCTTTTGCGGCCCCCATAACAGTCAGAAATAATAACAGTTCCACCTTTGTCTCCCTCTCATCAAAAATAATATTCATCTTAAGAGGTTCCCAGTGGAGATGCCCGTATTCAGGAACAAGGTCAAGTGAAATTAATTGCACATGCTCTATTCTTGAGACTCATTATACATCCTCCACTAGTTCTAAATGTTGTACAGTACTTCTACTCACTTGTAAAGTGGCAATTCCATTGATCGGGTTTAATAATAATAACAATAATGATAATAAAGAAATAATTTTCTTTATGAAAGCATTGACTGTCCCTGCACAAAACACAAAATTGAGATTCTTAAAATATGGTAAATAAAAGAGTAATGATTCACATTTTCAAGAAGAATATGCAGAAAAATTAGCAATATACAGAAATTTGATGCTTATTAAGATAACCTGGATCATCAAATCATGCTCTAATAAACGGAAAATTGAGCATTTCATGCATGGAGGTAAGTAAGAATACTCTGTGACTGCAGGAGAATAATACCCATTGAAATCTAGGGCTTAGTCATCCTACAATTATCTAGGAAACAAGTCACAGGCATAGACACTTACTTCAATTGAGCAAAGTTTCCAAATTGTAAAATGTTTTATGGCAATCATATTCATTAGCCTGACCGCACAATGGCTTACAACTTATTTGGGAAGACCAGCTGCATTCAGAAGTTTTCTGTAATATTCTCTCTTTCACAACATAACTGGATCCTATCACAACAAGCTTATTTCATTATTAACAAATTTTCTCTCTCTTGGAAGGGGTGCTTAATTTAAAGATCCTAAATAATAATCTTTAGTTGTCCAACAGATCTTTCTGGATGGAACTATTTTTTTGACATAGTATAAATTTAAATATACCTTTTATATCTTCTGGTGTAACCATCACAACAAATTTTACTGCATTCTTATCTTTAAAAGTTATATAGCACCATTGTTGAATTGAACGGATACATTTGACTGCTGCTATTCCATTATTTGCAATTAGAACCTGTAAATCGACAGGTCTGTAATAAAACCACATTTCTAAAATGTACAGAAATACTAAAAATAATTTGTAACCTACTTTTTGAATAGGTTTTAAGCCTCCAGAATCAAAAACAAACTTTTCTATCACTTCACTGGATGTCATTTCCATGGCCATTTTAGATGCTCACCAAAAGCAAGAAGGAAAAAACACAAGACATTAATAACATTCTTATTCTAATCCATCTTGACTGAAGTCTTCTCACTTCTATTAATTATACTTAACAACAGCATCTGTTATGCTCAGCAGTTAAATATGTAAGTTTACATACATCATTCTTCTCATTAAATACTTACTGTCTCAACTGAAGTTTCCTATGGACACACAGTTGATGAACTAAAAGCTGTAACCAACAGTTAATGGTATAAGTAGAATGACCTTTTTGCCACTACAATTGCATACTAAATACAATGAATATCTATGAGGCATTGTCATACGAAGTTCTCATAACACAAAAGCCTGTCTAATTTTGAATCTCAATTGAAAAAAAAAAAAAAAAAGAAAAAAGAAAACAACACACAATAAACAAGTGTCAGCCTACAAGCATTAATAATCACTTACCAAGGTAGGGTGAAGGGCAGGAGGGAGGGGGAGAGGTGGCCATGATACATTCGTGTTGTATTTCCCCCCCAATATCTTTGTTTAGAAAAGGAGTTACTGTTTCATCTTTTAGGACTTTTAATATTAGACCTTTCTCAAAACCCTTGGTGACACATCCATCTTTCAATGCTTATTGGGTGACCCTCCTCACAGCCCACAAAAAAGTTTCATGGAAACTGGCATTTCCTTTTTTGAAGTTTACCCATAGAAATACAGGAGTGGCCAAATTAATATACTCAAGTGTTTTTTTAGGCCATTTTAAATTTTGTTTCGTAAACGGGTTGACGGGTGTTATTCGAAACTGTTTGAAGACGCATTTGAAAAATTTGTGGTGTATTTAAGGATGGAATAAAATTAAAAAATAATTTTTAAACAATGTTTAATACTTCAATAAATTATTTAAAACTTTCTGAACTAATTTTTCATCATTTTACCAATATTCTTACGGCACTCTGAGTTTTCATGCGTACTGGCATGCTTATACATTTTATGGTCTTTTCAGACAATGCAGGAGAATTATTCCAAACCCCTGCCATTTTCATGAGATGTTCTTTCTTAGTTTTAATAATTTTATCCTTTGAAACTCCCAGACCAATCTATGGCTTTTATATTGTTTTTCTTGGGAAAATGTGTTATTTTTAGTGCTTTGTGACACAGAACCAAATCGTACTTCAACAGTCGTTGTTCTGCAACCACTCTTTCACCTGAGGAAGGAGCACCTTTTCCTGCAGCACCTCCATGTATTGGTCCTGAAACATGGTTCCTTGTACAAAGTAGAGCCTTCCGGCGCCATGATGGCTAATAACCATAATGTAACAGAAAACAGATTTTTCATTCATTCCATAATGCAGTCATTATTGTACTTGTCTACCGCTGCATCAAATGAACTATTTCTTGTTTTGCGAGATCTAGATTGATGACTCGCCTAATAAGCAAATGTGCAAAATTATATTTTTGGAAGTTTTTGTTCTCATTGCCCATTTTAATTTTTTAAACAAACTACTAACTTTGTTCCAATTCATATCAATTTTTAGCAAAATTTAACCTCTTGTTCATTGCAAGTTGAATTTTGGGTTTCACATAATCGGTGACAGATCCATTTCAACAAACCTTGTTCTGAGTTCACTCTAATGCACTCGAGTATCTGAGAATCATGTTCACAAATTTTTCTGTTTCTTGACTGTTATCTGATGCAAAGTGATGAATTTTTCATTCAGTTCTTGGCAAAATTATTTTTCTCTACCACTATTTCCTACCGTTTTGCTTTCTAAAGGGCATGAACTTCTCTATTAATATTTTGGACTGTTGACTGGAAAACTACATCCAAATTAGCAATTTCTCTTTTTGTGTACTTACGATGATTGAATGTGGCAATTCATTCTTTTGTCCGTGGTGTGAGATCAAAACTTTCACCCCATGACCACTGAAACAACCTTTTTAGGTTATGTTAGTTCTTACCACAATTCCTTACATCAGGAAGTAAATGACAGTACATGAGATTACCTGGATAACAATACCGAAGAGAACAAAAATGTCAAACAACTTCAATCAGCAGTCATGTACAGACACTGTAAAAATGATTACAGAAGAGCTATAAGGCATGTTGGCCAATTTACTAACATCAAAAGTAATGATAAACGCATATATTTGAAACTAACAGTCAGTTGAAATACTTCAATTAAAAAGTAAAATTACCAAAATAATGAAATTTTCATCTTGAGTATAATTTGGCCACCCACTGCACATATAGCCTGGTTTTGGTATCTGTTGATGTAGATAATAGATATGAAATCAGAGGAAGATTGCAAGCAATGAACTAGGATTTCAGGGAAAGGGTATTGCCATTGTGTCCCTGCAGAAAGAACTGCAAGTATAGAAATTGTTCAAAATATATATGGCCGTACTCATATCCCGAAATATTTAAAACAAGTAGTAAAAGATTGAAGTATATGGTTAAATACATACATTAATAGTAATTAAATGTAAAGAAAATGTCCTTCACTTATATTGCAATTTATTACAGAGTTTGGTGTTGACCTCTCCCCCTCCCCACACACACTCGCACAGGTGTTCATTGGGTACTGGAATGCCATTGGTATGCGACTGTTATAGGAGGCTGTACAGCAATGAAATTCACAAAAACAGATAACTTAACAGGGCTCATGGTAGTAATTTTATTTCATAAGTTCCAATCAACACACTAATTTTCAGAAATTTGATTCATAAACATATACAGAATTTTATTATACACAACGTTAGGCATGACTATACTCCCAAACAATTGCATTCTCAGTCAAACCAACAGGCATCCTAGTATCTCTCTGTATTAAAAGCAATTTTCACAAATTAGGTTATAAACTTCTCAAACACCATTAGTTTTCATGTAACGCAGTCGATTTTTTTTAAGGAGGCAAGAGATACTTGAACAAGAATGCACAGAAATAACGACAAAGACAGATTTTATCTCAGTCAGTTATCTGCCTAATAAAAAAAAATAAGAGAAAAATTACCTCATTTCCAAGGAAAATAGGCATTATTGAAAAAACTTATTTAATGTGGGGAAGTCTCGTATGGAATTTTTGTTTATTGCATCTATGGCTAACTACACAAAACAGCTTACAAAGTACCAAGAATTGAAGGCATTACACCATCATCCATGTTGCTTACGTTGTTGGTGGTTGTTTTTTTTATGTTGTTTTTTTTTTGGTCCTTTTGCGATTCATCCAAACATTTTCTTGGAAACAAACACATCCACATAATTGTAAAACTTGGATTCTGGACCACGGAAAGATTAACGACAAAAATAATATACTTAAAAAACTTCAACCATACATCTTGGAGAGTAAATCCCACCACTGATGCATGTATACAAAAAACACACGCTTCTATTATCCAGCGGGGATAGAGGATAGATGAAAATCCAGAAAGATATTCTTCCACATAAGCTCCTGAATCAAGAGTTCATTTCACTTCTTAACAAGTTCTTCAATGCGACTCTTTTTATTTATTCTTTTACTAAATGACTACTAAAAGTTTCACTTTGATGCTTTACTTCATTGTAGACATACATGACAGTGAAATTCCCATTTGCAATTCAACAGTAAGAGACCAACAGTAAGTTGCATTTAAATACTGTGCAAAGACATGAAAGCAATATTTGGTAAGTGAAATAATTATTTTTATTTTTCCACTTTTAGTCCCTTATAATATAATTTCATTACCAACACCACTTTGTTTTTGTTGATACATTAAATCTCATCATGGTACGTCACAACAGTACAGATGTTACATGCAAATCTGGACATTTCCTTCATCTGGTCCTCTGCTCTTTCCGTGCTATGTGCCTTCAGAGCTTGCATTTTACACACCACAAACACCACTTAAATAACGATGAAATAAATCTTTTGCATTAATATTGCCCTTGGCAGTGATCATTCCAAACACAAAAATCAACAAAAACAAAATTGCTGTTTCTTTCTCTTCTTATTCCTATTAAGTCATATCATGATGAGTCATTGGAAGTCAACAGACAGCTCCATTTCTATTTCTTGGATATGCTCTTCTAAAAAACCAGCCCACATAGACTTCACCTGGCACTGATCAAGTTCTTGGGTAGCACAAAGTCTTGCTTCATGATTTTTTGAAACAATTTTTTGCACTCTTTACATTGCTTCACAAATCATTATATTATTTTTACTAAACGGAATTATATGCAGGGCATTTTCACAACTCAACACTTCCACATGGCAATACTACGAAAGACAGGGTAGAACCGTCTAGGTTGCAATGAATAATAATGCAAGTCACCAATGGAGCTATCATTAGATCAAACACAAGGAAAGCAATGCAATGTCCATTCCATCAATTTGTTGCAATCCTTTAGAAAAATAAATACAAATCAGTATATCTAATGATTAGAAATTATTAGGGGTGAAAACTGACAGAATACGGCATATTTTGCAAAGCTCTTCTGTGCTACAATTCACTTCTTTTTTCTCAAAGGCAGAAGCAACATCCCCTTTCTTATGAAGCAGTTGAAGCTTAACATGTACTATTCCCACAGTTTCAATTAGTCTCTTCACATTCATGTGTACATTGTGAATGTGATTATATATATAGAGAGATATATATATATATGTATAATGGGGCAACAAATGAGTTTTCCTCTTCCATTTTTCTTCAGGATACTGCATCAACTTCTAACTACATGTATCACACGCATAGTGGGTATGCTATGATGGAGAAACAAATAATAGGATCAACAACTGGTACCAACACTACTCTGCTGCAGGAGCAGCACTCTCCTCTTTGCCATTCTCTGCTGGGGAAATTTTATGTTCTGGTTGGGAAGCTACACTTGTCACAGGCTTGCTACTTCCTGGAGCTGAGTTGCTGCTTCCTGAGACAGTTACATTTTCAGTGATCTTGTTTTCTCCTGCAGTTTCAGGTTTTCCATCCGATACACTTTCCATCTTCACATTGCTCCCTAAAAACGACAAAATAATTTACATCAAAATTACAAATATTATGTTACAAGCCTATACTCTAAGCATTTTATAATAAAAAATAATTCTGAAATTCCATTTTTAAATAAAGAAAGTATTATTTCCATTTGAGTATGTTATCATACAGAAAAATTGAATATTGAATATACTATTGTCAATTAACAGAATAAATTCTTACATTATAATAAAGACTTTCAACACTTCAATTTCAAATATTTTATAGTACATGCACAAGATCTTATATATAAGTAGCGTAAATCGGCAGACACTGCTCTGCCTTCATCTCCCTTTCCCTCTCTTCACCCCCCCTCCCCCAACAAATATGTATTAGAATTTTAAAAAATTGATCTTTTCTGTAGATTTCGGTGTAAGAAACGTTTCTTAAAGGCCTTCGGCTTCAAAATTTTATTTATTAATGTCCTAGAATGCGTTGTTTCGGAGTTCAAAAAATTTTACTGAGAGTTGCAGGTTGCATTTGAAATGAATAGTTTTGTTCTACAGCGCCATCTAGAGAATTTTTCCGATATTTTAATAGTTATTCTGGTATTTGAGCACAGATGAATCCAACAAATCAGAGATAATTAAAATTAAAAGTGACATTTTTTAAATTCTGAGAAAAAAGTGTTTATATAAATTAGATCAGTGACAATATAATTTCGTGGTTTTAATGAAGAATTGAAATGCTGTGGTTTGAAATGATGACACAAAGGACCACAATTTTTCAGTGATAGTGAATTAAGTAAACAGTTTTCACAGAATTTATAAAATGTAACTTATACCGTTCTTGTTTTCAGCCATGCAATAATATTTTATCTGGCTCTCACAAGGTGTATACCAACGTACCATGACTGTAATATGGCTGGTTGTTGCCTGGTTTATTTACATTTGCTGGTTGCCGTGATGGCTGCTGATGCTGGGGTCTATGTCGTCCTCCCATTGAGTTGGCACCTTGTGTGCCACCACCTGGGAATGGCACTGGCCTCTGAATAGGCTGCGGGTAGCGCTGAGTTGCAGTGGGAACACCACTACGTACAGTGATGCTCATTTGCCCACGCACACTTTGTGGAAAAGCCTTTAAACAAAATGGTATTCAGTGGTCTATAAGCAAAGAATCATCTTACTATGGTACAGTAAAAACAAAACAAAAAAACAACACACACACACCAACAACAATAACAACACATGAGTAAGCAGACAAATTTCAAACTTGTTTCACTTTTTTCATTGAAATCTAGGGTGCTAATCTATCTTGTTGAGAGTTTTGCACTTTCTTATAAAGTACATGAGCTGTCATTACTCCACAATTATTATCAAGATGCATTAATGTAAAAGCAGGAAGTTCTGCTAATTTGAGGCTTTTAACTTAATCTCTAATCATATTGATTGAGCTTTCAGAAGAATTATTCAATGGAAAGGAATATTTAGGAGGCTAGATTTGGATTTGTTTCTTGAATGGTCTGAATTTACACTTTTATTGATGAGTGGCAATTGATTCTTGTAACATGACCTGCTTTGCTGAAGAAACGATCATCAGACCTTTTGAAAACTTTTAGATTAGGGACAGTAGCTGTGTTCTGGGGTAGTACACTCGGTGTATCAAGTCAGTTTCCCAGAAATTTCTTGTGTTGCATTAGGTGATACCTAGATTTCATAAGTTTCATACTATGACCTGGTAATTGGGATTTTTTAGATTGCTGGAAGTTGCTGTTGAGGTCAAAGTACAAAAGAAACCAATCTGAATAACTAGCAAAGAATTCTAAACTGACTAGGTCAAAATCGAGCAGTGTCGAAATACAACAATTGCTCACATGTGAGAAAATGCTGAGGCTAAGGTGAGCAGCATTGATCCACGTCTCATCAGATCATTTCGTTTCCTACAACTGATAAGAGTGATGAATGGAAACAGAGCTGAACTGGGGTACCACTGAATGTTGAAATATATAATGCTACCTAAATAAATGTAGAATTCTTACATTTTTTTACTGAATGGAGCTATATACATAGTATAGAGAAAGTTATGTAATGCTGTGGAACATAGATTTCGAGATTTCAGCGGAAAAACATGTACTGAAGTCCCCTGATACTAAAGTGTTTTTTCCAGATATACCATAAAAGTGTAGGATTGGTTGTCTAGGTAGCCTACTGGTCAGAGCAGCTAGGCGTAAACCAAAATTCCCGGGTCTGAATCCCAGTCGGGGTGATCAATTCTCGGAACAATTTTAATTATAACAATTATTTTATTATGTTTTGGTGCAACTAATCTTGCTCATGCTAGGTGAAATCCTAAAGAACTTCCCTCTCCCCACTACACGAAAAAAAGAGACGTGATCTAAACGCTCATGCGTATACTAAACAATTACGACTCCAGACCGGACTAATTATATATTTCTGTGACTTCACACTTACCATTCTCAAAATTGTAATTTTGGTGAATTGTTGCTGTTCTAACACACTAACCATTTTTTTCATTACATCTTTTTTTACAGAAATTTAGTATTATATCACATATGTTGCAATTTTTTTCTCTCACACTCACTCACTCTCTCCCACACACACACACACAACCCCCCCCACACACAAACCCACACACACAAACTCACACACACACACACAAACCCACAAACACACACACACCTATATTATTACTGCAGTCTGTTTACTCGCGGTACACTACGTGAAGTCATGGTCGGATGTTCTGAAAGTCCGGTGAACCTGCTCCACTGAACTCAGTGCCGGAAGTGCACGTTACTGACTGAGATCATTTTCACCTTTAGGTGTGAAAAGTATCAGTGCTGCTGGCTTTTGCGACCTTTAACCCTAATTTCTGAGAAATATTTCGCAATCCACAAAGTGTAATACTTCTATGAGAATGCGGCACATTGCAGTGATTATTTGCTGATCGTAGATATTGCCGGCTTGTATGATGGCTTCTATTGCTTCTAGCCTGGCTGCTAAACTATGATTCCGTATAGTAATAGATTAATCATTTTACTACCAAAGGGAAAGTTTTGTGATGCAAAGTATGCATAAACTTGTGCTCTCCAAATGATTTCTGAAATGATTGTATTTTTTTTTGATATTTGTAATGTGTTTTGTAGTTAGTGTATTTTGATATAACATATTATATCCAATTTTATATACTTTGTACATATTCTTATGGTTTTCATTACATATTTACATACGTATTATGATACTCCATACTACATATTTTTCTGGCCTCCAATTACGACAATTGGTGCATGCAGTGAAGTCTTAATGCGAGATTCTGCAATGAGACTGAATAATAAATAGCAAGTTTTATGATGAAGTAAGAGTTTAAACACTTCATAGCTTCATACAAGTAGGATTATTTGAAGTGTGTTATATTTCTTTGTTCATTTTTACAGCATGTAACCGAGCATAGCCATAGTTTTTTAAATTAAGTATTTTTACTTTTTACAACTGATGCTTTACAAAATGAAATTACTTTAAAACACCATAATTCTTTAATTTGAGTTTTTTAAGTTACTCTGTATAATTTATAGTGATGTGTTGCACATTTTGAATTTTTTTGGTAAAAAAACAACAACAACAACAACAAACACCACCACTGGTCTTATTTAATTGTGTATTATAGTAATTCTGGTTTTGAATATTGAATCTCGCTCCCTTGGAAGGCTTCACGATTTTCATTTGATTATGTATTTGTTAACCGGACTAATGGTCTGTCTATCAATTAAATAAAAATAAACAATTCAGTGCAATAAATTTTAAGATTTTAACAATTTGCAATTTCAATAAAAACAAATTCATTACATAAATTTTCAATTAATTGTAAAACTTTTGATTCATTTATAACTCCATAAATCATATATTTCAGTCAACAGAAACTCTTGTCATAATATTCTATAATTATTGTTATTATTCTTATTATCATTACTACTGCACAGATAACATTCTGGTTCCAGTCCAAGAATGTCAATTTATTTTATAACTTCAGAACATGAAAAAAATATGAAATGATATACCAGTTGGGTTGAAGCAGTCATTCCTTGATAAGGAGAAAACTTATGATGTGGGGGTTGTTGCTGATTTTGTTGAGAAGGCTGCTGCTGATTTGGGCTTTGCTGCTGTTGCTGCTGCTGCTGCTGCTGTTGTGGGCCCTGCTGTTTTGAGCTGCGAGACTTTGGCGATGGTATTTGAGGACCTGAAACACAATTGCCCCTTATCAAAATATAAATAATTAATGAACAGCTAAGCATAGTGAGTACATGTGTACATGAAAGAAAATCTATTGAAAGTGGCATATATAAATTAGAATGTTCTATGAACGAACATTTTTTGCCAAAATTTATGTGCATTTCCCCACGTTTTTAAGATTATATGGACTACTCCAGATACAAAATTTTGTCAGCACATTAAAATTAATCAATGTCGGCTTAAGCTTGAAGTTGAGAGGTCAACTTTAGTTAAGGAGAATTAATGGAATGATTAAAATATTATTGAAGTTAATTATTGGAGATATTTGTGAAATTAAAAAATACAATTTGTGATAATTGCTTTAATGACACCTTATTATTATGTTTATTTTTTTCATCAGCAGTAGTTGTTAATTACTCTACCCTGACCATCTTTTCAGACACTGTGAGGAGACTCAAGAATGCAAGAAGAGGAGGCTCAAGACTGCAAGAATAAAATTTGCCGATCTGCTCAATTCGCACATACTATGAACTCTTACCAATTCTCTCCGTACTTATACCCCCCCCCACACACACACACACACACAAACAACGTCCCCCCTTTGAAAGGTTAACAGTAGTTTACGATTGCAAATGAAACATTCTTCTATGTTGTCTGGCATTTCCGAAGTATGTTAACAATTATTTTGAAACAAAACTGTACGTACCAAATTTGTCATTTATTTCTCCAGAGGGAAGAAAATACCTTCCACATGTTGAGTTTCTCTGAATCAATTTTTAACCATTTTAAATTTGGTTTGAACATCAATGTAGTTATCAAAGAGTGACATAACTGAAAGTTCAGAAGTGCCAACTAACTTTATTCAATACTGATATGGAAATTATTCCAATCAATCATTTTAAGACACTGAGGCACACTATTGGCGCTTGTGGTTCTAACCTGCTTTCAAGTTAGATCTAACACAAGCTATTACAATTAACAGAAAAATGTATTTCAAAGAATATACATTCTCAATGGATAATTGATGCTTAAGACATTCAGCAAAATCATTTTAAATATACAAATTGCTCTTCTCATCTATCAAGCTTGATGTGACGCCCCAGGGAAGGGTGGCAGTGAAATTTCATTTTATTCTTTTTTAAAGAGTTTTAAACGTTCTTGATAACCGTGTTTTAAATTCTGATTCTACAATTTTCTTATATATAAGTTCAAAAAGTTTTTAACATCTTCCTCTATATACTGATGGGGCAGTGGGAATTTCAATGACACTTGAGTTATTGATTCTACAAACAGGTCAATTTATGGCCCAGACAAAAAAGTACTAGATCATAGACATTAGACAATAAACGATGAATCTGGTGCTATATTGTTTTCGTCATGTAGTCTGAAGGAGAAAGAGGAGGCTTGAAGAGAGCTCAGAGAATCACTTGAAGAGAACTACTAACCAAAATGACACCGACAACAAATTTAAGGGCTCGAAGAATTGCCTGCATCACAGTAGTGAATGATTGCCCTGAGAGTTAATTTGGCAACCTTAATACAATGTAAAAGGCAAGCCACTCCTGCGCTGGAAGATGAGTCATCAGTGAATATGAATATATGATAGTTTTAGTTAGATAGGGTAGTTTGTATCTAAACTGGGCCTGTTGAACAAGGGAAAAAGTAGACTGTTTGGCAAGGTTGGAGAATCTGAGGTCAATACTGGGATGAAGTTTCAAAAGGGTAGAGAGGTTGCTAGGTGGGTTTTAGCAGGAAAGCAGATTGCTTGCTTAACTGACATGAATACGAAAAAGGTAAGTTTACAATATGATCAAAAGATGGCAGCATTGACTAGATTGGCCAATACAGCTGTTTTATTCAAGTTCTATGTAATTTTTTTTTATTCTTTTTGAGTTCCAAAGTTGTATGTTAAGATAGAACCCACATGCTTTAGAAGTTCCAAAGTTGTATGCTACTTCCGAGAATACAAAAGAATCTTAAGAAAAGTAATAGTTCAGGCAAAAATAATGAAAAATAATCGTACTTTAAATGCTAGTAACAAAACTAAAGCAAAGTGGAATATCGTAACAAATACAACCACATCATCTCGTTACTTAGTAGAGAATGTTGTTTTAAAGAATAATGAAGGGGAAGTCAGTAGTCCAGAAAAAGTGGGAAATCTCTTCGACCAACACTTTTCTAGAATTGCGGCTGAACTCGCGAAGGGACTAAAACCATCAAATTGAACATCATTACCTTCCAAAAAAAATTTTAGACACTATTTTTATTTCCGAAACTACTTCTAACGAAATCTTACGGATAGTAAACTAAAAAATAAATATTCATCTGATTTACATTATTTTCCAGATTGTTTATTGAAAACGTGTGTACCTGCCTTCATACACTCGTAACCAGATGACATTAAACAATTAAAGTCGGTACACAAATTTAAGTTAAAAGTACAATCTTTTCTGCAGCATAACAGTTACTACAATTAGACTATACTGATTATCAAAAAGAAAAATAATGTTTATTTTAACAAAACAGTAATATATAATGAATTAGTTTACATTTGTATTGTATATTTATTTTTAAATCACTTAATATGTTTGTAACAAATAATGTACATCAGCTTCTCAGCTAATGACCCCCATCTCGATCAGGTTTTTGTCCAGTTTCCCTCATGCATTGAGCAAATGCTTAATGGCCCCTTGTTTTGCTTCTGGACATAAATGTAGCTTCTCTATGAGCACGTTTTGTTGTCTCCTTTTGCTTGTAATGATAAGAGTTGAGGTATGGGCGAGTTGCTACATTGTTAGCAATGCAGAAAAATCATACTTGCAATTCGTGTACTTGCAAATACGTTTTCTATAACTTGGAAACAAAAATGACTATTTTTCAAATATTGCTAATCTCACGATTTTTAAAATTTATTTATGTTAAACGTTCTCTCATCTGTCAACTATTTATAGTTAAAATGACGGGAAGGGATTCTGGAACTCAAGAAATACGTGCACAGATAATCTTTTCCACCCTGTATCACAGAGTTTTTACTGTTTTTTTGACTGAATAAATCTAAATCAATTACTTCCACCTTTGTAATACAGAAGTTATCCAAAAGTTAAAATGATGAACAAACTCTTCCCGTCTGATGCAGATGCACGATTTTTACAACATTCAATTCATGTCTGTTCGAAACTGTTTATTTATAAACAGGGTGACCAGCAATCTGGCTTTTTGGAATTCAAGGCTTTCCCCTGCTTTTTCAAATCTGAATATAGGTTTCCCACGATCTGTTTCACACATTACAACACACATTTTTCTTTTATTATTATTCACCCATACTATGTTTTGTACACACTTTTCTTTCAAAACTAGGTATTAGAGTGTAGATTTTTGTATAAAACCAAGCATTAAAGAAAACTACTTCCCCCCCCTTATGAAGCATATGTTACTAATTAATATTCAGAGGCCTTAAATGCTTGAAAAAGTACTTTGTTGTCTGGAAACGTGATCTCTGAACTGATGCCAATGCAGGGTTGAAAGTACTGTACTCCTTAGATCAGTTTCGGAAAATGTCGATACTATCATGAATAAATTTTCAACACGCAAGTAAGATTTTCTCCTCTAGACCTAGTAATCAGTTCTCACAAATAATTTAGAGGATAACTGTACATTACATCACATACCTGAAAAGTATGCTTAATAATACGGAATTTTCGGAATGAATGTCCAAAATTGTACACATTGGCTCGAAACATCCTAGATATCTTAGGTAGGAATTTTGAAGATTTCATAATCGATTTTGCAATACAATAATTTTAAAAAGTAGTTCAGTAATAGTATTTAGGATCATAATAGTTTTCTGACCAATTTAAATTTTTCAAGGAGATTTCAGATCCCCCCCCCCAAAACACTTTTTTCCCTTTTCTCTTTTCCCCTTTCTACACAGAGATTTTGCTTTTTATGCTTAGCACAGTTTCAATGGATAGATAACATTTAATCATCTGATTTTATCTTTTTTAATTATGTTTGGTTTTTAAAATATTCTTGAGTTGAAAGAAGGTGACTTGTAGAGAAGCATGACAGAAAGAAACATACAATTCATATCACCTCTAATCAACTTGCGCAAAAAGATCAACCATTCAGAGAACGTTGGGATTTAAGACAAGGAACGTCAAGCCTTATTGCAATGTGTGGACGTCTGTGGTCTACGGTCCTATACCCCCAAGCATCAAGCGGCAATCCAGTAAAATGTATATTGCACAGTCTCTATACTCGATATATGGTTGCTAAAAAAAGGGAGACCTTACAGCAGAGGAAAACATAAAAATGGGTTAAACTAACAAAAGAAAGAAAGAAGGACTTTAATGTCGTTATTGAATGAAATTCATTACAGGAGCGCTTTATAAAACCCAAAATCTGGTTTGATTTATTACAGTGCACTGGATACAATAATTAAATGACACACCAGAATCAAATATCACAACCAGATCTCCCACAGATGCGACTCTCTCCAACTCAATAAGCTTGTATTAAAAAGCCTCTGCCGATCTAGCTCTGGTATAAGTTATCGACTTTCATTTCTTGACATTGAAAAGTCTGTAATTTGTAATGCACCAATCAGACAGAGAATTCAATGCCTTCTGCAAGAGAATCCTGTCTTTGACTGTCTGAATTCTCAACAAAAGCTTAAGATTGTCTGCAAAGAGCAGGTATTCAGCTTCATTGACCACTTCACAAATGTCATTAATAAAAATACTAAACAATAGTGGACCTAAATGACAGCTTTGTGGAATGCCTGATGAAGGTGCAAAAGGGTACCACCATATGAGATGAACTATATAACTGCAGAACCAACTTAATAGTGGTCCACGTATTCCCAGGCATTCTAGTTTGTGCAATACAATTGCATAGTTAAATGGAATCAAAAGCCTTACTAAAATCAATATAAATACAGACAGTTTTGACAATTATGTCCCATCACTCAGAGAATGTAGGTAGAATAGTATAGAAGATTCAACTAAATATTTCTGTCTGGCATGAAGCCAAACTGTCTCTCAGACAAGAGAGAATTCTTTGGCAATCTTGTCAACAATCAAAGATTGTAAGAGCTTCAGTATCACAGTGAAAATTGATATTGGTCTGTAGTTAGTCATGTTTGTTGCCGGACTTAAAAATAGATAAAAGAGGATGCTCTTCTCACAGGGAAATGCTCCTTCAGCCAAACGATAAATTTACAATACTTTAAGAAAATAGAAGAAATGTTATCTGGTCCAGAACTAGACTTTGATTGATGGTACTACAAAGACTAAAAGTTAACAGCAAAATGTTTTACAATAGATCATTCTTAGTAAACTTCTACAAATCCTTTTAGAATTAACTCAACAACAAATTTTTTTTTGGATCAGATGTAATAAACATGCGTAGATTGTTAAAAAGAGCAAAATCTCTCCCAACAGAGCTTTTACAATCTGTCCTCTCCCTCTCCCCCTAATTTAATATTTTTGGGCTAAACCTGCCTAAAACGAGAAATTTGAAGATTCTAATATTTTAATTACTCATATTTCTAAATTTGCTACATCGAAATACAAATACTTTCCAGAATTTTCTGAAATGCAAAAATTCTCTGATCAAATATACAATTGACTGCACAACAAAATCTCTCACCCAACACACTGAACGTTAGGAGATCTGCAAGTTAATATCAAGAGGATGTTTCACACTCTTCTCTGATCCGCGTGCAATTAAGTAGATGCACCCAT
Organism: Gryllus bimaculatus; assembly: GCA_017312745.1. NCBI lineage: Eukaryota > Metazoa > Arthropoda > Insecta > Orthoptera > Gryllidae > Gryllus > Gryllus bimaculatus. Next base: position 817,209 of record BOPP01000031.1, read on the forward strand.
TCCTGGTGCAGCTATGCTGTTGTCAGGTTGAGAATGAAAGTGTGAAAGAATGAATGAAAGTGTGAAAGAATGAACGAAAGTAAAAGAAATAGTGAATAAAATAATGTGCTCGTAATCACTAATACATGTAAAAATATTTGATTTTCCTAAAGAATAAAAAATGCTCAATTTAATTCTTTTGAGATCAATTTTAGATGTCAAAACGTTAACTTTTCATGCCAAATGTTTATTAAATGCCTGGTTTAATAATTTTGTACCCTATTTTATTTTTATATCTGAAAGTGCCTAATTTCATAATTTTGTGACCTCTTTGAGGTGCCTAAATTACTTTTTTGTGCCAAAAATTCTGAGCTTTAGTCATGACAATGCTAAGGAGCAAAATAATTCTACAGGGTTCTTTGTCAGGTATTGAAGTTTGCTCTCATGAAAGGATTCCTTCTTGGGGGCTTGTACCTTCCGAATCTCCCGCCATTTAGAAAGGTAGGGCATTTGTTGGTGTTGGCAACATGGACTTAACATGGTGCAGTTGTGTAACACAGGGTTCTACTTCATGCATTTATTTAGCCATGCACCTTAGCTGAATCTTTAGCAAATCAGTTCAAAGAATTATGTACATATTGTCACACAAAGATTTTAGAATTCACAATACCTCCTTTATGGGAGTGATGGGAGAACATTAGAAACAGGTTAGGAATGATCTTTCTCCCATGCCCTTTCCTCTTGATCCTATACAACTTGGTGATGACCTGACTTTTACAGGAGAGAAATTTCTCCTCAATTTCTGATGAAAAATATTAATAGTTGACCACTCTCTTGCAAATTTTGATGAGAGAAGGGTAGGGCGAGTGATCCCTTCTACATAGAGGGCGGCAATCTGCTTGGTTTTGGAGATTTTGCCAATTTGCTTTGTCTGTGCTAGCTACCACAGTAGTATCATTTCTCTGTCGCACTTCTGCTGGGAGCTTTCCAAAACTTCTGTGGCACATGCCAGATGGACTGCACTGACACTTTTAAATGTTTTTCTTTCCTCGAAGTAAACTACAAAGACAAAACGTAATTTCTTCTGTTTTCTTCCCAAAGGAAAAAAAATCCTATTCAGTTCAATGGTACATTCAAAACATCTCTTCCATCTGGAGAAAGGCAAGGGAGTGGGGTTATGTTACATATGATGGATCCCTGACATCCCTCTCCACCATGAAATTCAACAAAGGAACACCCCATGGGGGTGCCAAGGTTGAAACAAATATAAAGAGGATGATGACACAGCACTGCCCAACTGTGAATTCCTGGCTCACAGATACAGCTTGAACTGATTGATCAGGAGTAGATTAGCTCCCCACTGCCCCACTAGAGCAGCACAAGTACACTCCTACAAGCAGACATCAGAACTTACCACAGTTCACACAATGAACAGAGAACAGAGTCTACTCCAAGATTCCAGTGTCAGGGGACATGCATTTTCAAAAGTCTAAAAATAAGCTTTTTTCTTTGGAAGCTTTTGGAAGTATCTTCTTTTCCCAAAACATTAAAAACTTATACTACTAGATTCGCATCAGCACAGACTCTTACCTTCCTTATGTTGAGAGAAAAAAAGGTACTTGTCAGTTTGTGTCCGTTTTAATCATTACATCTCCAAACACAAACGTGCATTATTAGATAATAGTTGTGGAGTGTGTTACCAGTGAATTGAACTACAGAGTGGAAGCATGTCATGACTCTCACTGCCTAGTGGTCTTGGTGGATCTTATATGATCTTGCATCTTAAAAGGTCATGTTGGTACAAGTTAAAAATTCAATAAAGAATTTTGGGGTTATGTTTTATGGTAGTTGAAAAAGATTTAGCAGGTCTGCTTTGAAAAAGTTTGGAGTAATATTTATTCTTAGCCATGTGAATTAAGGCATTCATAGTCTGTGAATTAAGGCATAATTTTTCATACCATCACTTCAACACTAAATTATTAAAATAAGTAGTTTCTTGGCAAGAAATCAGACACATTTTGATTTTGTTGTGCATGAACACAAAAAAAATGGGTGTTTATAAACTGAACAAGTCATTTCAGGTCTAAAAACAACACTAACATATTTTCGATAATACAATAAAAAAGGGTCATTTTGCTGAGAAATTATTTGCTACTGCTCAGCAAACTAGTTGAAGTTTCTATTGCTTCACAATGTATGGATTTTGCTTGAGGTGAGTCAAATCAGGCACTTCAAATTAATGTTTGGGAAAAGATGTTTTGTGAGACGAGAGTGACAAGGTTTAAAAGCTATGCATAACACCACTCCATAGGTGTACGAGTAAAAATTGTAATGAAATTTTAATTTTTTTACATTAAGAAGACTCTGATTTTGTTGTTGTTTTCACCAGAAATGACTCGCTAGTATTTTCATATATATATCTAATTTAATGAAATATAGAATAATCTTATCTTACCAGAAGAGAAAACAGATACTGATGCCAAAACATCTTGTTGACTACTCGAAGGAGATTTTAACTGAGTCCGACCATTTGAACCTGCATTATGATCAGTTGGATGCTGACCAGATTTAAGAAACGTATGCGCAGGAAGACTTGTGCCTCTGTACTGTGGCATCTAAAATAATAAAGAAACAAAATAATAGATATAATGTTATCATAAGAATTTTTGTTAATAACCAATAGCCTTCCTATGTGTCTCAAACTCTCATCAGCTTTATGCATTAGGTAGAGACCACATGGTCAATTTATAATTAAATGTTCACTACAGATGACTTTAAAGTAATAATAGTGTGTTGTTTTTGTGCATTTGTGAAATCTAGTGACCTGTAGGAAATAATAATAATAATAATAATAAAAAAAAAAGTTTTTCCAAAATTGGAAGTATGGACACTGCTCAAGAACGGCAATAAAAAACTCCTGTATAACATGCAATACAATACTATAGAACTACCATAAAAACCTGTCCAAGACAAAATCTCTGAAGACAAACCTGCCATTCTTGAACAAAAAAAAAAAAAAAAAAAAAAAAAAAAATATACATATATATATCTGAACAGAACAATTTCATACTTGAAAATTTAATGTCTAAGCTTGAAAACTGTCTAAAGTGGAAACTGAATGGTTTTTTGCGAGAATATAAATAGATTATTACAAGGCTAAGAAGGAATCTTATTTGTAAATTTCCAGCACTATCTTTGGAATGGCACAGAGTTAAGAGTGAAATACAGTGAATGATGAGTTATTCCCCATGTACCTGCTGTTGGGGCATCTTGGCAAACATTGTGACTGTTTTGAAGTGCCTTTCTCACGGTTTGGTATGATGTTTAAAGTTGCAACAAGCATGACTTCATCGCTGTCCCCATATCCTTAATGTTCAATGTGTGCATCCCATTCAAATATCGAAAGTGTTCCCCATGTTTTCATCAGGATTCAGGAAGGCAGTCTTGTCATCCTAGCGAAGTAGTTGTAGGGTTGACGAGGTGCAGGCCACAGAATTTAGTGACTGCATGCAGTATAGTGCAAGAAAGCCGTGTGTCAAAATGTCTTCGACACATATGTGCAAAACCCTTCCACTACAAAAGAAAATGGATATGATTGAAGAACACTAGAAGAAGAAAAAGTTCCGTAAAAGACCTAGTTGTGGAAATAGAAGTGAGTAAAACTCAAATATATGTCATTATGAAATTTAGACAAAATTCAAAATGAATGGTTAAAAGGAAAGAATTATAATGAAAGTACTGTTCTCAAATTATATGGTGAATTTTTGCAATCTTTGTTAGGATAGAAACCTGTCAAGATGGACATTTTTTGAAGGAATCAAACAGAATTCAATGGCTTAGCTAAATAATGTTAGTTTCGGATGCAAGAACAACATAGGCACCAATAAAACTATTTTTAAAATAGTTGAACACTCCCTTTTTTGGCCTACCTTCTTAAAAAAAAAAAAAAAAAAAAAAAAAAAAAAAAAAAAAAAAAAGAAATTATTTAGAGGTGCTTTTATCAACTGATTTTGGCAGAGGTGGGGCCCACACTATCCTACAACAATTTTATAATTATAAACATTACTTATTTGACACAAACCATGAGCTACAATAGTTGAATTTGACCTATTTTACATTAAAACAACAGATTAAAATATCTGACAATTTTCTAGTTAGTACATGCAAACAACTGGAAACATAAAAATGAGTTTCTACTATCTCATTAAAATTCTTGTTTATTCTTTCTTTATTTTTCAGCATTTTCTAGTTTGTTAATTTACCCACTCTAAGCTCCAATAAAAACTAATTATCAATGACAAATATAATAATAATTTAAAAAAAGTCATCATAACAATCTTCTAAAAGTTTGAGCTTTGTAATTGGGTGAATTTGAACCTCTCAAAAGTAAAAAACCTTCCTAAAGTACTTCCCTAAAGGGACCTCAGAGGAAGCATCATTGCCTAATTAATCATATTACAAAACACATTTAGAAACACTTGTAGTAAGTAAAATCGTACAGTTACTTCAAATAATTTTCTTTCTTTACAGACAACAGAAAAATTACAAAAGGGAACAAATTTTTTTAGATTTTTTCAACACAAATTTTGATTCTCACCTGGGAACTAAACCCTTGAAGACCCACAGGAGTGGCAGTTCCTGATTGGGTGCTGTAACCTTGTAAACCATAGGGAGATCCTGTTTGATGAAGAGGTTGACCAGAGGGTCCCTGCTGCAGTGTTGAATTAGTTGCCTGATAAAAACCTGCTTGGCCACCTAGAAAAGAAATTACCTTTTATAAAATCTTCCACTGATACCTACTAATACATATTTAGTGAAATGGTACAGCTATTTCACTCTTCTTTACAATGTAACACTATTTGACTTTGTTGCACCCCAGCATTAATGGTCACATATCTTTCTTAACTCCCCACTCCATTAACGTCCTCTCCCTGTAGATGAAGTTAGTGTGGTACATCCAATCTGGCATTTGCCTGATTCCCATTCCTCACATCGATACAGTCTGCAGGCCCCTATTGGACAACTGTAATTACATACCCAGAGGCAGCACTTAACCCACTAACACTGGGGAAAGGACTTTCAGGAACGGTGGTGTCTGTTGCAACACAGCTCTCAGATCCTTGCCTCAATACCACTTAGGACAGGGCAGGGCAGGGCAGGGCAGGCACAGCCCACAATGCCACATTGCCTCACCATGCCCACTCCACTCTTGATGCAAGCTCGCTATTTAACTTGTGCTTTAGTGATCTTGACAGTCCAGGCTGGCAATTATACAATTAGTAATTATTATAAAATCTATAGCTGAAGGATATTGTAAGGAAGAAAAAACGCTGTTTGAAGAGATATCATTTAGACAATTCAAAAAATCTTGCTGTACAATAAGAGATGTTCACAATAAACATCTCACTAAAGAGAAGGAAAATCAGCATACAAAGAATACTTAACAATTAAAATAAACACTTACATATCCATTCAAGAACTAGTGAAAGTAGAAATCTACCTCCTCCCCTCACCCAAGACAGTGTTTAGCAAATAATGTTTACATCAATGTTAGGATGAAATATCAGTCTGTTCATTTGAATATGAGATTCTAAATATCTCTGACCACCTTTACAATAAAGTAGGAGAACCCAGAAGAGCGAAGTCCCAAAATTAACTGAAGTTCCCAAAATATCTGGTTTTGTGTAATTGTGGCATGAGGAGCATAACACCAGACCTTCAGCATTGAACAAAATTTCAGAGCCCTAGAACACAGATTGGCATGATTATGAAAGATTATTTTGAACAGATGCATGGGGAAACTCCAACATTAAGTGGGTCGTGTGGGTTGCATTACCAACTGCCTAATTTGAAATACTTTTTAACAATTCATCAACATCTGAGTGAAAGTGCAGTTCACCACCTTTCCGTGAAATTCATTTAATGTTGAGTGGTGCATGAAATGCTGCTGTTAAGTAAACTGGCATTGAAGATAAGATCAGTACAACATACTGATAAAGATAGAAAAGTAAAATCTTGATTGTAGATTCAAAACATTGCTTGTTTACCCAATACACACAACATATGATACGAAAAATATTCTGGATGTCTTGTGTGGTGGTAGATAGGACCATTTTGACACAGAATGAGATAATTGCAATATTTTTGTTTGGAACCAAAAATTACACGAACCCATTGCAGTAATAAAACGATTCCAACTAATGTACTTTAAATACAATTACTATGTATGGAAGTAGTACACTAAGACGACATGTACACCACACTGTATTATTCTAACAATAATGCACTGATAAAATATTCTCCAAAACTTGGATAACATATTTATCCACATCAAAACAAACACATTGCCTAATAACAATACCCTTGTTTTGGAAACCAATTTCAAAATAATCCCAAATTTTGAAGCTAGCAAATACAAAAATTAAAAATTTTTTGGGAATATTTACAAAAATTTGATAAATTGTTATAAAACAAAGCATTTAGAGATCTTTTATATTAACGCATTGGTTTACTTGTTTTTGTGCAGTAGATATCTTTTCTTCTGGTTAATTAAAATTCACCTACTTTTTCAGCATTCTTAGGATTTTTCAGATCCCAAATATCTTTGTCAAAATCAAGCTTTTGGAATATTGGAGAGAAATTAATTCTCTTCTATTGTGGAGAATTCCCCCCTAAACTTCTTCATAGTTTGTAAGAAAATTTGGATTCAATGTTTCCAAAAAATCACCATTTTTAGTCCCCTTATACTCAAACATTCGCAGATTTTTTAAAAATCATCATTAGAGATACTTTGAAGCTTGGGTATCAACAAATGCATCAAACAATGAAAAAACATATGTAAAGTAAATTTTAACATAACATACTTTTAAAAAAATTAAATTTTTGCAATTTTTGAAAATCCAAAAGAATGTAAAAAAAAATGACCTTCATGATATCTCATATAGTATATTTATCACTATTCATTCACAAATTAGGAGTAAACATTTGGAAGGTATTTATTATTGCCCGTATTTCAATCAAAATTGCTCGTAAACTATCGTTTTAAAAATAATGTACATGAAATAATGAAAGAACTAATTATTGAGAACAAGTTTCATTTGAAGAAAATATCGCCATCCTCAATACTGCAATTGTACAAAGACGTTGAAAAATTTATAAAGTTTTGGAAACTTTTTGAGAAAAATTTGAAAATACCGCAGTGGCTTCATGTAATGAACCTCCAAAAATTAAAGAATGTTTTTTAAAATCGCACAGCTTAGAGATGAGCCAGAGCCAGCAGGGAATATCCATTTTGAAAAAAATACTATGAATAGTTTAGATGCTAGTAATGTTCACACTTAATTAGTAAATTCCACAAAAGGCCAAGATTCATGAATGAATTTTATTGTTATTACATACTTGCACAGAACCAGTACACTAAGAAAGCAAAGCAGAACTAACATAAGCAGGCCAAAGCAATTTACCAGCAGGAAGTGGTGGAAACCACTTACCATTTGCTGGTACAAGTCAGGATCACTTCAAGTCAAGTTTTTCTTGTCCCTATGTTCTTTTCCCTAGAGATTGGTTGAATTTTGTAATTCAGAAAATTCTGTTTTGCTGTTTCTTTCACTTAATAAAGAGTGCAGCATTCTCTAGAATTCTGATTTACAATTATGTTTGAAGTATAACGATTCAAGAAATCTCAACATTTTGTATAATCTTCATCCAAAAACATCGAACAAAATAAATATTTTATTATCGTCCTCTTATATTTAAATCACACTAAGCCAACTATGCATCAAGCACAGCATGTCAATCTGTAAAAATGTCAAATGAATTCTATGAGTTTTCTATTCTTAGCAACCCTTAAGTTCCCTGAACTTGACTTCTAAGTTCTGTCATAAATACAAAACTTCCCTTTTTATATTTTCTAATCATTACTTTCTAGAATAACAGTGAAAATAAGATTGTCAAATAGTCCTAATTTTATCATGGAATATTATTTCTCTCCCTATTCCTTCAATTTAACTTCACATAGATTTCAAGTTACTACTTGTTCCTGGACATCTTTTGTAGGGTCTCCAGAGGAGTTAAATCTACAAAAAACCTAATAAGGATCCAAAAAGTCTAATTTGGTGAATACTCCTAAAGAAACAAGAATCCCATTTGGCTCCTACAATTTTCTTATCTGTAATCACATGTCCCCCAAACTAGGTGCCTTTAAGGACTTGAAAAAGCTGGTTTAAAGGCTTGTGATACATTGTTTCAAGTTGGGCTATTGTAGAGTGTGTGTTGCAGTAATCTATGCTCTACATCATATTCTGCATTAATTTTTATCTAAAATTTGTTTGATGCAGGACTGAGCAGTAATTCCCTATTAACTTATTATACACTATTCATTAACTTATTATCTAGTTTTTAAAATTATGTTTTACTACCAGCCCTAAGGATAGAAAAAAAATAATTTTCTTTTTGGAAACATCAGCAAAATATGTTTTAAAATCTTAATTCACTCTGACCAAATCCAGTAATGTACATTTCTTATTTCTACTTCACTGCCATAAAACTACTATGGTTTACAAAAACATTTTACCTCAACTGCAGGCAAGAAAAGAGATATGGAAAATACAAACTCCTCTTTTCATACACAGTTCATTCAGATTCTTTGTTACTGATGAAAAATGAGGATGATTAGAAAATTATAATGCTTTATCATCAGAAAGGATACCAGGTTCCATGGGGAATGAAGATCACAAACTAAAAAGGCAAGGAAGAAAAAGTAAGAAAATAATGGGAACTAACAGAAAAAAATAAAAGAACTTCAGAAGAAATACAACAATTTGCTACTCATCAGCTTTCTATGTCAGAAACAGAGGATTCAACATCAAGAAGGCAAGGAAGCAATGGTGACAACAGTGAAAATTCTTCTGTTGTTCAGCAAAATATCAGCAAGAGTTTTTACTCCTCTTGTTTCTTAAGTTATTGATAGGTGTTAAATCACCGATGGAAATGGAGTTTACACATGAATGGCTGCTGCAGTAGCTTTTGAGCTTGAACCTGAAAATCTGTTAAATAAGTGCAAAGTACACACAGAAATTTAGTCTGTAAGATTGCCAAGAATTAGTTTTGCACTGGTATGGAATGATACCTGACAGTACTACTGCTTCAAGACAAGGAGCAATTGCTAGGAGTTCCTGAAATCCCATCACCTTCAGGAAAAGAGCAAGCCATGGCGGTTTACTCAGCATTAGAGATGTGGGGTATAACTGATAAAATTCAGACAGTTTGCTTTGACATGATAGGAAGCAACATGTGTCAAGTAAGTGGTGCCTGTACGAATCTTGAAAAGTTGCATAATTGTGCCCTCTTGTACCTACCTTGCCTTCATAATATTAGTTAGCTATGAGGAACTATTTCGAATTGCTGATGATGATGATGATGGTGAAACTTCAGGGCCACATAAGGATAATTTCAAAAGATTTACATACACCTGGTCAAAACGCAACAAGAACTTCCACATGACAGGAAGGAATCAAGTTCCTGATTATGCCCGCTCTCCCATTCTTGGCCATCTTCAACACCAATGTTTTGTATAAAACCAACCACAAAATTATTATCAAGAACTGCTAATGTAAAGATTTTTCTTGGTGGCATTCTGTGGAACCGTATATCGTTTCTTAGGCCTAAAGCTGAGCTTCATGCTAGATGGCTGGCAAAGGCAATAAATGAACCTTGATGCATTAAGAATGAACCTATTTCAAGATCAATTTAAATAGTCTTAAAGGACTGCAAGAATAGGAGTTTTTCTTGCTTAAGTATACAACAGAGCTCAAGAACAACATTGTGACATCTGAAGCAATAAAGGCAACATGCCATGATTTACTATTCATGCATCAACTGATAAATTGCCCAGAAATCAGTGAAGCTGCTGAAAAAAAATAATTCAAATTCTCTCTAATACTTGGTTCCTGAAACGATGACTCTAGTCTTGTTTGATGACGATGTTCCAAAAGAGATGGAGGCAAAAAGTTATTCTGGACACAGACCAACATTTTACTACTTTAAAATGGATGTGTGAGTTACCATCTATCCAATCTGTCAAAATCCCACCATCTATGCACACATTCTGATTTGGATTAGACTTCTTTCAACCTCTACGTGGCAAAAATTCCTGAGAATGCTTTACGCAATAGTGCTGTCCACAAACGAAAGAAGAAGGAGGAGAAGAACAACAACAAAAAGAAGCTACAGAAAAAAGCCACAGCAGAAGAAAAAGAGGCTAAAGAAACTAGTAGAGCTATATCAGCAGCTAACTACTTTCTAACAACATTTGTAAGGATTAATAGAAGGATCAATACAATTAAAAATTTAAAATGAAATTAACAAATTCTTTTGCGACATTGATGTTGACATTGCATTTTTTTTTGGAAATGTGGGCAGATAGGGCTCAAAATTTGATTGTTCTACAAGATGAGATTGCATTTAATTCTGATCAATCACCCTCATATTCTATATCGTTATATTTACTAGAAAGCAGAAAAATGTTGTATATTATAAATATCACAAGTAATAAAAAATATGCTGTGGATCTGCTTCGAAATCTTAAAATATTAACATATATTTTTAACAAATGTATTAAGACAGTTATACTTTTGGACATTTTAAAGAAGCTGGGATTATTCTGATTTGGGTAAATATAGAACGTACTATAGATAAAGATATGTTATGCTGCAGAAAATAGATTACGAGATTTCAACAGATATACAATTTCAGATACTGAAAAAGTGTTTTTAAAAAAATGAAGATCCGTCTGTACGTGACTTTCGTGGAATAAGTTAATTAACGAGTCATAAACAAGTAATGAAATTAAATAATGTAAACAGAGAAGAACAAGCAGTAACTTATGGTGTTCCTCATGGAACAATATCGAGACAACTATTGTTTATACTATATAGAAATTATACACTTCAAACCTAGTTGAAAAGAGATTTGATATCTTTTGCTGATGATACTTCTGCTATAGTTAAAGCCTAGTCATGGACTGACTTTCCTAAAACTACTGTATTTACTATATACAGAAACAATTTGGATAGTAATCCGAAAAAATGTAATCTAGAGATACATAGAATTTCTTACAAAACTGAATACTGTGATTGTCCAGAGATAAACAGGGTTTTTTTACAAAATTAGGGACCTTGGTGTCATCTTTGGCTACAGAATGTCTTTCAAAGACCATTTTGATTTTATGGACAATAAGGCCAATCAGATGGTGGGTTTCATTATATTCTTAAGCATTCTTACACAGCAAATAACTCCTTTACAAGAATTTACTTTTTGTTAATGAATTTGATATTGATTTTTGTATTTAGAACGATTCTAAATTTGAAAGTGAATTGCGGAGCAAAATATGGAAATTTGAATAATAAATCTGATATTTTATTCATTGTATTTGTATAATTATATAGTTTCTTTTTAATCTAATTTTTCTTCATGTATGATGCACTATATTGTTATATTAAGTTGTTTACATATAAACAGTACAATTTTCTTGTGTACACAATTGGACAAATTGTTTGTTAATAAAAAATAAAATACCGAAGCATTCACATTGTTTGCACTTTACAACGTGTACATCTTATTTCAAAACTGCTAAAAAATGACATCAGATTTATAATTTTTATAAAATTGTCAAAAATACTCATATTTAACATCATTTAATATATATGCATTAAATATATATTAATGCATTAACCAATAAATATTTTGCATTTATTGGTTGCATAACTACATATGGTATAGCAAGGGACAAGCCTACACAAATTCTGTGATGCTTTTAAATATACAAAAGAAAATCATTATGATGAAACTTAAAAACTCATATCTGTCTGGAATCTTTTATAAAGAAAATTAAATACTTGACATTAGCAAACACTTAGTCATCGGGTCTGCATAAATACTCCTACTTACATAACAGATACAAGTTTAGCTGTCAATAAAAGAGTAGTCATTACAACTACCAATTATTAGAAAGGATTTTGCTACAAGAAACACTGTTTAAATAGAACACAGTGCTTTTATTTTATGGACTAATGTCTTCAAAACTTGAATATGAATATACTTTAATAAAACAAATAAAGAGGAAATATTTAAATTCCACAAAGAAGTGTTGGCGCCAGAAACATAGGAAGGTAGAAAAGAGATGGACGAAAAAGGAAAAAAATGGAAAGAAGCCTTTTAGCCCTTGATGGCCCCGAAGGGGGGGCCCCCATGACCGGGCTCCCCCCAACCCCCCTTGAAAGAAAGGATCATTTCTGCCAGTGTTCAGGTTAGGCCAAAACAATCCTGAGAAAGATCAAGGATGTGTCCCGACCGCCAGGGACGTGTGAGGCCCCAATTGTCTTTCAATGTTCCAAGGGGAAGAACTAAAATAAGTTAAAGATGATGGGGTGGACCAGGGCTAATACCCCAGTATATTCGAGGGCGATCTTATCAACCTTGAATAGGCCCGCCGGTAGAGTGCGTTTTGGTGGGGCCAGGGTTTAGGGGCGTGGGCTGCCTCCATGTGAGGATAGTGATAACAGAGGACGGATGGAGGGAGAGAGAAAAGAGAGAGGCCGCCGAATGTAATATAGGCATGCGAGAAGGCAGGGATGGGGGGGGGAAGGGGGCCAAAAGGCAGTCGAAAACCCCAAAACATGTGTGCAAGGGAGGGAGTCATGCGTGAAGGAAAAAGGGTAAAACCTAAGGAAGGGGGAAGGAAGAAGAGAAAAGGAGAAAACCTAAAACGGAAATATTTTTCGGGAAATGAGAAGAACCGAACCAGGTAGGGGGCAAGAATGATGGAAAGGAAAAGGAAAGAGGAGGGGAGAGGAGAGAAGGGAGGGGAGGAAGGAAGGAGGGGAGGGGGAAGGAGACAGGGCAGCCCAGCCCAAGGGAGGAAGGGAGGGGGAAGGGAGGGGGAGGAAGGAGGGGGGGAGGAAAGGGAGGGGGAGGAAGGAGGGGGGAAGGAAGGGAGGGGAGGAAAGGGAGGGGGAGGTAAGGGAAAGGGCGGGAGGAGGGAGGAAGGAGGAGGAGGGGGAGGAAGGAGGAGGGAGGGAGGGAGGAAGGTGGAGAGGAGCGGAAGGAAGGGAGGGGAGAGGAAGGGGGAGGGGGAGGGAGGGGAAAGGGAGGGGAGGGAGAAGGAAGCGGGAGGGGAGGAGGAAGAAGGGAGGGGGAGGGAGGAGGAGAAGGGAGGGGAGGAGGAGGAAGGAAGGGAGGCGGGCAGGGGGGAAGGAGGGGAGAGGGAGAGGGGAAGAGGGGAGGGGAGGGAGGGGAGAGGGGGGAGGGGGAAGGAGGGAGGAGGAGGAAGGGAGGAGGAGGAGGGGGAGGGAGGAAG